>JAGXOD010001386.1:2715000-2760000 GCA_020368025.1 Brachyhypopomus occidentalis
GTTTAAAGATACATTATGCAAAAGCAAAATAGTCTCTGAGCTGTAATTCTGTGTTGCGCACTTCAGTGTGTGTGTGTGTGTGTGTGTATGAGGGAGGGCTGGAGAGAAGCGGTTGGGGGGGTTGCATGTAATTCGCTGTAACTCTCATAACTAGCTGCTGCTTAATGAAACGCGTGCATGTGGAGCTGTGACCTGCGGGGACGCTCCTTCCTCGTGCTGAAGTTATGAATATTCTCCGCTATTATTTATTGGGGTTTACCTCAGGTCCTACACGCCAGCTGATCAGCTTTAATTGGATGAGATCCGGCGCGACTCTTTACATGCTACTGCCATATAATGTAACTGTGCTGTCACCCAGAGTACAAGGTTAGGGTTCACAGAAACAGCCTGTGTACGAGGGTAATGGGCTATTAGAACAGCCTCCACCTGGACGTCCGCCTCTCTGTGCCAGGTGCACATACATCTCCCACCTAAGGCTCTCTGGGTCAGCTGACAGAACTGACCAATACCAATCAAGCCTGGGTCATGGGCGCCAGGTGATTTTTGGTTTACTGGTGCGGAGGCTCTGTGCCCTGGGTGTGGGTGTGTGGGACGGAGACGGGATCAGACAGCAGAGCCGTACCGTCACAGGTCCGCGCGTGTCGCCCCTGCGGCGGCTGCTGCCGTAATGGGAGGTGTTTGCTGCCTGCGGCTCGGATGCTAACAGCAGCTCTTCGCGCGACTCACAGAGCGTGTGGGCGTCTCATTTCACTAATGCCAGTTACTTCACTTTCAAAACAAGACACGCGGCTTACGGATCGGTGCTCCGCTGATGCGGTTCTGTACCGTTAATGGTGCCGTCGCATGTGTGTGTGTGTGTGTGTGTGTGTGTGTGTGTGTGTGTGTGGGAGTACGCGCTGCTTCAGGATTCCAGGGTGCCACAGACTGGCACACAAGGCCATTGGGGCTCAGATGAGAAGCTTGCTGAGACTGGTGGGTGTTTCGCCCTGATCAGTCCTGGAGCATGTTCGTGGTGTACGAACATGTACAGCCTGCCCAGGTGGATGGATTGTGCTTTGTTTATGATTTAGCTTAGGCCAAAGCACAGCCCAGTGAGGCTCAGCATAGGAGCACAAGGCACGAGAGGAACAAAGGAACACAACACAGAAGACTTTGCATAGCTTGAATAGGTATTGACTCCAAAAGTGTGTTAAGATTCTCTGAAGTTCAGGTGTAATTACACAGTAACTGATGGGTGGGGTCGTGTGGACCACCCAGGGCTACTGCTGTATTAAAGGCATTGATGATTGATATTGGGAAAGTGTCAGCGTGGTCCACAGAAGAGCTTTTATCTTCTCCGCTGTGACCTCTGTGCCTTTTTCCAAATCCGCATTCTCTCATTAAATGTTTTCCGCTCAATTCTCTCTCTCTCGTCCCACCTTCGAGCGTGCGTCCGTGTGTGTGTGTGTGTTCGTGCTTTAGTGAGGCATGTTCCTGCTGTGTTGAAATGCCAGCTCTTTGCCTTCAATGCACCTTTGTAAACTGTGTCTTTGTACCGCTGATATAATTTTTTGTGTGAAGGCATCGGTCTGGAGAACAGATCCGAAATCCTTTACCAGCCCTTTCAAACGGCGACCTGCAGGGAGGGTGTGAGGTCAGCTGTGGCCATCTCCCTCATTTTAATGCAACAGACTATCAATCTGAATGTCATTTAAATGTTAGAAAAAGTTCCTAAAATCTTAAGAGTCTGTATATTTAATATGAACTCATATGGCTCATTATATTAATAACTTTGGTGTCAGGTGTACACAACTCCTGTGTAACTGATTCCAAGTTACAATGTGTAGCTGACTCAATCTCATGTGCAGTCAGTGGCAGAGCTAAACTTTTGTCCTTGGGGTTGTCCAGAGGTTGGCCAAAGCTATTTCAGGGGGTTCCTACACTACGACAATGAAAATTCAAGAAACACAATCAATTGCAATCAAAATTGTTGTATGTATGTGTGAGCAATGGGGGAAGGGGTGGGATTTTACCTGGATACAATGATTCTATTTTTCGATTGGCTGTTGGATAGCAACGTTTCTCTTTGCTTGACGCCTGATCTTCCTCCACAGTTAAAAAACATAGCGGTGCACCTCGGTGGGCGTTGTCAGATTTCAGGGAGGTCCAGTTCTACGCCAGACCCTATTTTGGTGCTGTCCATGTGTGGAGCAAAGTCCAAACTCATGTGAAGCTGGTTTTTACTTCACGCAGATCAGTGACATGGCTGAGGTGCATTATTGTAATACTGGAATCCACAAGAGACGGAGGCAATAATGAGGTTACCGTTAGGTAACTGTCTATGAATATGCTCAATGTACTTCTGTGGTGACCTAAGCATGATTATTAAGATGTCTCATGCAAGATCCAGAGTGAAGAACCACAGGAAATCAGTAATTGCCAAACAGTAATCCAGGCCTTAATCCAGGCCTTAATCTGGACTCTTAATCAATGGAAACCTCCACCATCACCTTCTAACCTGAGGGAAGTGCATTAACATTCTTTCAGTTCAGCAGTGGAGCAAAGAGGAAATTGTTCAGCAATCTTCTTATTCAGTGCAACAAAGGGCCCCAATAGCATTCATCCATACTGAGAGGTAACAGGAAGTCCCAGTGATTGATTTGTCGAAATGTCACATGTGTGGTGGAATGTATCCTGATTACGTATAAATGGAGGCCATTATGACTGCTCCTTGATTTTTACTATTCTGGGCAGATTCTCCTTGGGGGATTCAGGACTTCAGCATTATTTGAAATTTGAGTCTTAGGCAGAGGGGAGGGTTACTGGCACAATGGCCAACATTACTGCCTAATGCAAGGCCTGTGGGTTTATAAAAGGGGAAAGAGAGGTGAGAGAAAAAGAGACTGTGTGTGTGTGTGAGTGTGTGTGTGTTTGTGTGCGTGTGCCAGGTACATGTTCCACTGTGTGTGACCAAAGAGGCAGTATGATATTGCTTCACATCCCTAGAATAATTCATATACAGAAACAACACTGGGTTGACATCAGCCCGCAGATGCAGGTTGGTATCTGAGCACGTCTCCACGGCCGTAAACCGCCGTGTCTCCACGTACCTCTACTCCACCAGAGCAGATCACACTATCAGCCAGTGATTGATATTCAGGGTATGGTGCAACATACTGCTAAAACTGCACGGCTAAACAAAAAACAAACAAAAAAAAAAACCAACTAAAAAAAAACCTATTGTAATTCAGCTTCAGTCTTGGCCCAGTTTGGGCTCATATACATTTATATAGTTGGAGGAGGGAGGCGGGATCTCACACACGGGTACTTTAGATATTATCTCATAAGGACCTGTTCGCCAGGCAGAACCTCCTCGGTTCCTTAAAGCACATTGCGCAGTGTTGTCAAGGGGGCGGGACCAGAGACAGGTAATCTAGATAATACGTTCTCCCATGTAATAAGCAATCTGTTTGCCAGGCCTGGCAGAAGCTTTACTAGCAAATAGGTTTTAATACAAACGCAGAGATAAAAAGACAATTTTAGCGAGAGTCCTTCTTTACACCAGTAAAGTAACGATGGCGAGTGGATGTTGGGCTGGGAAGGAAGACACCCTGTTGTTAAACGTGGTAAACGGCGGTGACATCCATCCTCAACTGCACTGATATCTGTCTTGAAATTGTCAAGGGTGTCTGATTTCAGGGCAGAGATTATATTCATGTGTGCCAGACACCCCATTGTGAGTTATAAATGGCATTTTCTACAGGCGTCTATTTTCAGCAGGAGTGTGTGACTGAGGCGTAGAGTTCCATATTCAGGTGCACAGGAATTGTGCAGAAATGCTCTTGCTCTTGAGTATGTGACTAATGCGCCCGGAGAGCACGAGCCCCCCCTGCACACACGCAGCGGCGGCTGCAGGCATGAGCGACCAGTCGTGTCAGCGCGGAGAGGCAGGGCTGGAAATTGCTTGGCAGACAGGCTGCCCAAGTGAGCAGCTCGCATTCAGAGCACAGCTGGTGTGTGCAAAGGCTCCCTAACCCTGTCGCGAGGGGAGGCGTGTGTGTGTGTGTGTGTGTGTGTGTGTGTGTGTGTGTTTGTGCTTGAGCGGTGAAGGTCGGCCGGCAGCATGCATGGATGCTGTGATGAGCTAATGATGCTGATGGTAGTGAACGAGGCTCTACTCACAAGGAGCCTAACACTCCGCGTCATCCCTCATTGCTCACACTCACACTGCCTCTTTGCATTCATACACACA
Organism: Brachyhypopomus occidentalis; assembly: GCA_020368025.1. Lineage (NCBI taxonomy): Eukaryota > Metazoa > Chordata > Actinopteri > Gymnotiformes > Hypopomidae > Brachyhypopomus > Brachyhypopomus occidentalis. The sequence goes on from JAGXOD010001386.1 coordinate 2,719,232, forward strand.
CACACACACACACACACCCGAGACACTAGACTTCTCATCTCAGGCTCCACAGTCTCTCCCCAGTTCAGCCACGCCCCCCAAAATGACCCCATCTAACAGGGGGTGGGGTGAGGGAAGCTGGTTAAGTAGCAGCACACTGCGTGTGGCATGTGGCACGACTGGACCGGCGAACCCTTCACACTGGAGGGACCCTGTAAGCTGCCAGCTGACACCAGTGAGATTAACCAGGCTCAACAACAAAGATTAGCGCAAGCAAGTTCAATCCCAGCCTCTGGAGGCCTCGCTGAAGTCTCCACCTTCATTCTCTCTTCATTCTCTATCCATCCTCTGTCTGTCCTTCTCAGCATCTCTCTCTCTCTCTCTCTCTCTCTCTCTGTCTCTCTAACCTTACCTGTTCACAGTCTCATTCTCCTTCTTGCCCTTATTGGAGAGATTTATGACGTGTGGGCTTTGCCGCCGTGGACCCGATGAAGTATGGCTGTTTTTCCCTTAAAGGTCACTAGGTTGCTGTGATAAAAGTAAAGGATTTACACAGGTGAGCGCTCTGTGCTCTGCTCTCTTCCAGGTCACCCCAGAAGAGCTCTTCATAAACGTAGATCTGCAGAGCTGCTCCATATCCCCCACCAAACACCTGAACATGAGTCTAGTTAATACATTAGCTCAGTTAGCGTGAGGGCGGACTGTGCACTGTGCTTGTGCCTGGTACACTGAGCAGACCCCTTCTCTCTCTTCCAGATCTAAAACACTAGCAGACTGACACTATTAATAGTGTGGATGTGACCTCATGCCATCCGGAGCCGGCTGAGAGCATGCGGCTAGTGTCCGGGTGGAGCACTGCGGGATGCACCCCGGGTGGAGCTCACTGGGTGGAGCTCACTCCCCCTCCCCATCCACTTAGTTTTGTGAGGTTCATTCCACACCCTTTTGCTTCTTCAGATGTGCTTGAAGATTTCAGTTACACTAAACACATCAAAAGCAAAGCCCCCCCCCCCCCCAAAGAGCTTCTCTCCATGACTCCATTTATTCAGCCTCGGAAACATACATTGTATTGTTGTTTCCTCTGATTTCTGTGCCGGTGGTAATCAAAGCCTGCGGCTTGACCTTTTAGTCTGTTAGGACTGAGATTAGAGGAGCAGGTGGTCGGCACAGTAAACTACATGAACTTCCTTTAGCACTGAGAGGGGAGGGGACAGAGTCAGCATGTTGAATGGAGAAAGAACAGGCACAGGGGCTTATGGGAAGGGAGGAGAGATGGATACAGGGAGCTTGAGCGGGTGAACGCAGAGGAGAAGATAAAAGAGAGAAGGCGAGTGATAGTCAGGGCTAGTGGGAGACAGGTTATACATGTAGAGAGGGTGTGGCTGAGATAAGAGAGACACAGAGTGGGTGTGGCTCCACACAGAGAGGGTGTGGCTTAGATAAGAGAGACAGAGAGGGTGGGGCTGAGACAAGAGAGACACAGAGAGGGTGAGGCTTAGATAAGACAGACAGAGAGGGAGTGGCTTAGATAAGAGAGACACAGAGAGGATGTGGCTTAGATACGAGAGGGTGTGGCTTAGATAAGAGAGACAGAGAGGGTGTGGCTTAGATAAGAGAGACAGAGAGGGCAGGAGGGAGCAGGACATCAGCAGGTTCGGTGGGGAGCAAGCTGAGGGGAGTGAGCGCTGGCGGAGGCAGGAGGATGGAGGTAGGATGGAGAAGTTAATGGAGGAGGCCAAACACACAAAGACCCAGCATGACGCTCTCCCATTCCAAGGGTTGAGTGAAATGTCAGACAGATGAGAGATGCCAGCCATGGGTGGCTCAGAGGACAGCTTCCTCACTCCACCCGCACGCCCAGGGGCATCAATCAGCCCAAGGTTTCCTGCCACTCCCGCCAGGGGACCAGCTCCCAATTTATCTCCCGCTCATAAAGAGCCCGCCTCAGCCAAGCCTCACTTTCACCCCCTCGGCCAAATTTACGAGCACCCTGCTGCCTCTGTTCTCCATGTTAACATGCTCCACTGAAGGCTCATAACTGACAATGAGAAGACAAATACACGCGACTCTGCACACCTGATTTAAAAGTCACGATTCACCTCTCGGCATGATTTATATTAATGAAGCAAATTTCTCTCTGTTGTTTCTCAGCAAGACCCCCCTTCCCCCTCCCAAAGTGATCTTAAGACCCGAATCAGCCCTCACTTTTTCCACCAACCCACGTGAGCTGATGGTTGGTGGGGTGGTTTTGTGTGGACCTGCAGCACTAATGCTCTGTTAGCTCAGGTGTTGGTGCACTTCTCTGAGCGTTAGATTAAGCTCCTCCTCTGTTCATCATCTCAGCTGATGTCTCTCTCCAGCCCTTAAAGGAGCGCCACGCTTTTTTGCTTTTGTGTTTATTTGAACGATTATTAAAAACCCTTGTACAGCGCTCGCGATACCTCAATGCTATTGGCTGGCACGTACGGCCGAGACTCATCCGCTCAGCCCGTCGTGCTGGTGGTGGGTTCGGTTGTCTTTTTTCAAGGGAGCATGACATGAAGTGCACTAGAACGTGATGAATGTGCAGGTGCCTTGTGCTGCAAAAGCACACGGACGCAAAAAGGGGAGAATGTAATTATGCAAGCTCAGATGTTTCCCGCAAGAAGTTAAGCGTTGCATTAGCAGCAAAAATAGCATCGTGTGGACGGGGGAAGCTTCAGGCTCCCCGTCTGTCCTTCTGTGCCTATTTAACCCGTTGCCCAGATCTCTTGTCCGTAATATGAGCACTGCATCCCAGACCAGACTACACATGCTGTTTGTATTGATTCTGAATCTTCAATAATGCAGTGCAACTCAACTAGATAATTGAAAATCTGAGAATACACATTCAGTGCCCAGAGATAATGGTCCCAAGGCCCTGTGTGTAGACGCAATCATTCACTGTTTGCACGTGTTGTGAGTGAGTCCCAGGCTGCAGACTAAACATTAATATTACACTCCTCACACTAGAAAAACACAGGATCTTTGGGTGGAAGTGGATTGGATATGTTGCAAGAAAACAAACCTTGAGGGACACCAGAGCAGCCGTCTCTTTCTGCTCCCTCCCCCAAGCGTCCTGTCTCTCACGCTCTCTTCCTTCCTCTCTCCTTCTCTCTCCTTCCCCCTCTCTTTCTGTTTGTTTCCTCTCTCCCTCCAACATCCGCCCTGTTCTTCACCCTCTCCCCTGTCATCTCTCCCTCCTGACACACTGCATGCGTCAATGGGCTCGCAGTACTTCCCCAGTAATGTTCAAGGAGAACCTTTATTTTAGTCACAAGCGTCTTCACAGCAGGGTAAGTAGGATCCCTCCTCCACCCAAACCCCCACCCCTTCCCACCCCCACCCCTCCTGTGGCATGAACGCTCTTCAGGCGCCAGAGTCGAAGCTGATGCAATGGGACGTAGACAGCAGCACTCTGATTCCTACATGCGCAGTAGCAGCGCAGTTCACTTCAGCCCTACACATCCCAGAAGAACACGGCTTGACATCCCGGCCGACTTTAACTCACTTTAACATCAGAGCGCTGGGGGGGCAGGGGTTAGGGGTTAGGGGTTAGGGGGAAAGGTGCTCACTGAGGGAGCCCAGACTCTGGGATATCTGTTGTTCTCTCTTAGCTTTAAGATGGCTGGCTTTATTCTGCTGACTCTGACCTTCTCCCATGTTCCACAGGGGGGTTGGGGGGAGGGGCGACTGATACTTCACAGTGATCAAAGTGCATGAGCAATTAAAGCAGGTTGGAGGAGAGGAGGTGAGAGGGCGTATTCTCCACCCGCCTCCTCGTACCGCACCTAGTGCCACTGCACATTCAGATTACACACATTCAGAGGTAAAAACTGTGTGTGTGTTTGTGTGTGCATGTGTGAATACATGTTTCTCATCACATTTGTTCTAATTGCTCTCAGTAATTTAGAGAATGCTCAGTTTTTTGCTTGAACTTCTTATTCTAAATGGACATGGGCAGTCATGGTCTGGTGGTTAGGGAACCAGTCTTGTGACCGGAGGGTCGTGGGTTCGATTCCCAGGCCTGAGGCCATGACTGAGGTGCCCTTGAGCAAGGCACCTAACCCCAACTGCTCCCTGGGCGCTGGGCTAGGGCTGCCCACTGCTCTGGGCACGTGTGCACCACAGCCCCCTAGTTATCACTGTGTGTGTGTGTGTGTGTGTGTGTGTGTGTGTGTGTGTGTGTGTGTGTGTGTGTGTGTGTGTGTGTTCTGACTGCACAGATGGGTAAATGCGGAGGACAAATTTCGATTGGGGTGAAAATCACAATTGACAATGTGGCTTGACTTAACTTAACATGCATGTCTCTTCATGTTATATATAGACATATAATGTGCAGATCATGCAGTTGCCCTGATAGGGCAGGAAGTGTAAGGTAAGCAGCAGCACCGATGTTACAGTTTGCTTTACAGAGATCACACAGTACCAAACTCAACAGCAACAGCTTCTGCCAAATGCTGAGAATGTAGACAAAGAGACATTCTGAGTTTTGAGTCATCTGTAATAATGAGTGAAAAAGATATCACACTTGAGCATGTGACTAAAGAAAAATCCCTCTGTTGTAGTACACTGAAATATGAACCGTGGATGGTGCTAATCGCTGTGACACTTCCACTGTGACTACACCAAAATAACATTGTTTATTATATAGTTTTACAAGCTAAAAGTTCGGTCCCCAGATACCCGCGGAATAAGAAACATGGTATTTTAATATTCAAATTCCAGATTGCTGCTTTTGGACAGACCTCAGTGGAGAAAGACTTTCCCATTAATCAGCCCGTAGTGGCTGGCAGCTCCCAGCCTCAACATCAGCCAGGCGCTGTAGCCCACACTGCTGCCTCTGGACTCACTACTGGGCAGGGAGCAGTGAGCACCAGGTCAGCCAGAGGGGGATTAATGAGGAGTAGGCGAAGGGTAGGAGTGTGGGAGAGGGAGACAGGTGAAGGGTAGGAGTGAGGGAGAGAGACAGGTGAAAGGTAGGAGTGTGGGAGAGGGAGACAGGTGAAGGGTAGGAGTGTAGGGAGAGGGAGACAGGTGGAGGGTAGGAGTGTGGGAGAGGGAGACAGGTGAAGGGTAGGAGTGAGGGAGAGAGAGACAGGTGAAAGGTAGGAGTGTGGGAGAGGGAGACAGGTGAAGGGTAGGAGTGTAGGGAGAGGGAGACAGGTGGAGGGTAGGAGTGAGGGAGAGAGAGACTGGTGAATGGTGGGAGTGTAGGGAGAGGGAGACAGGTGAAGTTTAGGAGTGAGGGAGACAGGTGAAGGGTAGGAGTGTAGGGAGAGAGAGACAGGTGAAGGGTAGGAGGTAGGGAGAGGGAGACAGGTGAAGGGTAGGAGTGAGGGAGACAGGTGAAGGGTAGGAGTGTGGGACAGAGAGACAGGCGAAGGGTAGGAGTGTGGGAGAGGGAGACAGGTGAAGGGTAGGAGTGTAGGGAGAGGGAGACAGGTGGAGGGTAGGAGTGTAGGGAGAGGGAGACAGGTGAAGGGTAGGAGTGAGGGAGAGAGAGACAGGTGAAAGGTAGGAGTGTGGGGAGGGAGACAGGTGAAGGGTAGGAGTGTAGGGAGAGGGAGACAGGTGAAGGGTAGGAGTGTGGGAGAGAGAGACAGGTGAAGGGTGGGAGTGTAGGGAGAGGGAGACAGGTGAAGTTTAGGAGTGAGGGAGACAGGTGAAGGGTAGGAGTGTAGGGAGAGAGAGACAGGTGAAGGGTAGGAGTGAGGGAGACAGGTGAAGGGTAGGAGTGTGGGACAGAGAGACAGGCGAAGGGTAGGAGTGTGGGACAGAGAGACAGGCGAAGGGTAGGAGTGTGGGAGAGGGAGACAGGTGAAGTGTAGGAGTGAGGGAGACAGGTGAAGGGTAGGAGTGTGGGAGAGGGAGACTGGTGAAGGGTGGGAGTGTATGGAGAGGGACACAGGTGAAGGGTAGAAGTGTGGGAAGAGAGACAGGTGAAGGGTAGGTGAAGGGTAGGAGTGTGGGAGAGGGAGACTGGTGAAGGGTAGAAGTGTGGGAAGAGAGACAGGTGAAGGGTAGGAGTGTGGGGAGAGAGACAGGTGAAGGGTGGAAGTGTGGGAAGAGAGACAGGTGAAGGGTAGGAGTGTGGGGAGAGAGACAGGTGAAGGGTAGGTGTGTGGGGGAGAGAGACAGGTGAAGGGTAGGTATGTGGGGGAGAGAGACAGGTGAAGGGTAGGAGTGTGGGGAGAGAGACAGGTGAAGGGTAGGAGTGTGGGGAGAGGGAGACAGGTGAAGGGTAGGAGTGTGGGGAGAGAGACAAGTGAAGGGTAGGAGTGTGGGAGAGAGACAGGTGAAGGGTAGGAGTGTGGGGAGAGAGACAGGTGAAGGGTAGGTGTGTGGGGGGAGAGAGACAGGTGAAGGGTAGGGAGTGTGGGGGGAGAGAGACAGGTGAAGGGTAGGAGTGTGGGGGAGAGAGACAGGTGAAGGGTAGGTGTGTGGGGGAGAGAGACAGGTGAAGGGTAGGTATGTGGGGGAGAGACAGGTGAAGGGTAGGAGTGTGGGGAGAGGGAGACAGGTGAAGGGTAGGAGTGAGGGAGGGAGAGGGAGACAGGTGAAGGGTAGGAGTGGAGGGAGAGAGACAGGTGAAGGGTAGGAGTGTGGGGAGAGAGACAGGTGAAGGGTAGGAGTGTAGGGAGAGAGACAGGTGAAGGGTAGGTGTGTGAAGGGTAGGTTTATATGACTTTTATACAAATGTTTTCTTTAACATTTACTCTGAGTGGTACGATGGAAAAGCATTTGCCCCTATCACCAGGGGTTCGCTGGTTTAAGTCCGGAAGACGCCACAGCCATCTGTGGCTGGGCGTCCCAGGGAGCGAGCTTGCTGCTCTGTGTGTGGGAGACGGCTGTCCTCTGCCCCTGTCATTCATCTAACACGATCCAATCTGGGTGTTTGTGCCTGCGGATGAGGGCAGTTAGCAGGATCCTCTGTGCGTGGTCAGCCGCCCTCGGCCACAGCACGGACGGCCGTTTGACAAGACGTGGCGCTGGGGCCTTTCAGAGGCGGCACAGGATTGCAGATCCCTCTCCTGTGGTGGTGGTGGGAGGTGTGAACTGGCATAATGACTGAACTGGGAGAAAACTGCTTCTGAACAGAAAAAAAGTTCAGAACATCTTTTCATTTGTCAGGTTTACAGTTGGAAGAATATGTCAGACATACGTTTCAGATATTTCAGACATACCCATGAAATACAATAAAAATTCCACACTTTAAAGGAAACGTGCGTCTAGCGAAGCTCCTTTGCAGGTGTAGTGTCTACAGTTAGAGCAGGATAGTCTTCTACTGGGCCTGAGCACTGGTTCCTTTTGGCTCGTGTGAATGCCAACGACTAATAATGAATAATTTCTAAGTTAATCCATTTGCCCATGTGATAAATGTCACGGACATGCAGCCCCTAGAGAGCTACATGCCATCATTCATCCCCCTGCCTTTCTAACCTAAGATTCCTGTTTCGCACTACACGGTATTTTGATGAACTGGCATCAAACATCAACTGTTTCCTCCTCTCCACATACAAACATTCATACGGCTTTCTGCTACTTCTGCCTGTTGTATATTTGTTCGTTCTACCATATGCAGACAGGTTTGATTTAGCCACCAGTGGTGATGGTTCTGTCTGTCTATGCCACCCTAAGCTCAGGGGACATTCAATGCACTGAAATGTAACATTACAGCTGGGAAAAACACCACGACAACTCTTTGGAACATAAAGTACTAGACCTTTTTCAGGCAAATGGATTTCTATTAAATTTGATAGGTAACGTGTGTAATTATTTATTCCTTCCATGAGCTAGCTGATGATGAATGGTTTCATGCACCTCAGCAGTTAGCTAATGGCGTCTGTAGCTACCTAATGGCGTCTGTTGATTTTGCTAATCAGATTCTCAATTCAGCAGAGTTACCGTGGAGAGTAAAAACGAGGGTGAATGTCTGAATTCTGTGTAAGATCAACTTGACAGAGTGCAGATTTTTTAAGATCTGCCACACAAATCTTGACATGAAAATGGTCTTTGACAAAGACCTGGAACTGCGGAGTAAAATAACACTAAAGAAACAAAAGCGGCCATATCTCACTCTACATATATAAGAGGAACGGTACTTCTGAAGAACGCTATTACAATAAATAAAATCAATAAAACAGGCAAACAAAATTGTTTTACACCCAGTGTAAATTACACCTATAATGTCACTGTAAGGAAGAAAGACTTTCATTCTCAGCTGATCATATATGCTGGCAGGGGCAAAGGGGGTTGGTGGTGCTGCTTCATAAACAGAGGCAGCAGATTGTCTCAGGTAATTTTGGGAGGAAGCTAAAGCAGGTAGATCAGAAACAAATCCCTCTGAAGAAGCCCTCATAAATATTCATGCTCCACATTCCTCCCCTCTAACACTCTTTGACAGAGACGCTTATTAAATTCTCATATACTTTAAACCATGGTGACATTCAGGCAGCTAAAGCTCCCAATAACCTTGTTAGCTTATGTAAATAACAAGGCGGCGAGCACATCTTTAAACAAACCCCTCCGAGCACACATCGTCTTCCTTGGCAATGATAGGCCATTCAATCTGTTACACAGGACAGATACAAATAAAATGGACTAAAAGTTGCACTTACACTTTCTCAGAGTTTTGGGGAAAAGCAGGCAAGTGTGAAAATGTGAATAAGAAGGCAAAAGGCCATATGGAGATACATTTCTTTTCAGGGTCACATTTAGTCGCATCTAGGTAAAAGTCAGTGTTCAGAAACGAGTTAGCTAGTTGTTACACTAGTTAGCTACACTAGTTAGCTACACTAGTTACCTACACTAGTTAGCTACACTAGTTAGCTACACTTGTTAGCTACACTAGTTAGCTACACTAGTTAGCTACACTAGTTAGCTACACTTGTTGTACACTTCCTGAACAGCAGCTGTTGTCCTGTTTTGATGTTGACTTGGTGCAGAACCCTGAGCTAAAAAGGTCACCAGCAAGTAATTTTCAACTCATTTCAAATGAACTTGCCGATAACTGTCAAGGAATAAAACAATATTCCATGCGCGAACAAATCACTGTCAGTTTTCCCATAGGCAACAGCTTCGCTAATACACCCTGGTGCCTGCCTCCAATATCACGGCTAAATTTAGACAGATTGTAATGCTCAAATTGGATTAATTTACATCCATTTTCAATCTGGATTCATGATTTAGAGAGGCTACAAGTTTATGAGTGCTTCATCTGGATGAATTCAGATCCCGTTCTTTCATAAGATTGTATTAATTTCCCAGTTGCAACAGTTTTATTTCTGTCATATATCAGCAAATAAAAATTGTGAATGTAAATCTGTAAATCTGACCTCTCCTGTTGTCTATTCCCTCTGATTATTTCATTATTTAAACATTCACAAATAAAATATTCATGTCAAACTGCTACTAAATTGTCTGAAGAATATTCAATTTGTTTTTTAAAGGATTGGCATAATTTGCATACAGCTACCTATGCAAACTTTGAATATGCAGGTGTTCACCATGGTAACCAGTCCCAGGATGAGGGGCTATGCAGAATGATGGCGGGCTCTATGCTGAGAGGTGTCTTCCTTTGCTGCCTGATCTTAATTAAAGCTGGGTGACTCCTCGGAGGGCCCTGCTCTGCAGACGGCCACTTCCTGTCTAGGGGCTTTGCAGAGCCCTTATCAGGAACTACACACAAAAGCCAAGATCCTCTAACTTAACACCCAGCAATAACTGAGTCTCTAATGAGATCCATCCTCTTCACAGCCACTCATAAATTATGCAAATGTGGGTATGTTACAGTTTAACTGAGAGAGAGAGAGAGAGAGACAGAAGAGAAAGAACGAGGGCTATTTGCTCAGTATATTGTGTGGAGTTATCTGAGATAAAACGATAATGAGTGATAGTAAAGGACAAATGAGTTGTAGTTTTTCACAATAATGCCAGATTCTATAACAAAAACATGTCACTGGCCGCCTACCCAGGTCACTCAGATCACGTTCTTGTCTGTGTTGGCCTCCAGATTTGGCATTAGCCAGGTTGAACTGGTCATTACGTAGGTGAGACTGTTTCCTGCATGAGCTACTTTTCAACGCCAGGAGTATTTTGAACACAATGGTATGAAACTGATGTGGGGCCACACAGTCAGTAGCACGTACAGTAAATCACGTTTCCACTGTGCTGTTCGACAATTCATAAGAGCGTTTTCATTTTTCCTCAAACAGAAAACATGGATCAACAGTGTGTTGTGATGGCCGCTGAAGGCACCTTTTTAAGACACGGTGACGTATAGGTCTACACGGTAGCCAGGTTAAACCTGAACAAGGGTATCTGGGACGCTAAGCACAGCTCTAAACAGCTGATTGAGGAGCACTTCAGCAACAACATCAGGCTCCATCGCAGCATGTGGCCGAGTGCCAAAACCATTACAGGCTACAAGAGTAACAACACCTATAAACGACGTCTCATCTTTGTTCATGTCAACACGCGTCTGGGAAACCCATCGCCGAGGCCACACCATGCACAAACAAGCACTCACTTAAGACACGCAAATACCACAGACACACCCCGTGTGTGTGTGACCTGGAGACCTACCACCATGCAGAGTTCAGTGTCAAACATAATCTTGCATATGTTACACACTAAATGAGGTTTTGTATCATTTAGTGTCTGAATATTGGATCCAGGTGTGTGGGAATTAAACGTTGCAAGGTGGTGGATCTTGAGGACCACCAGCTTCTCTTCATAGCTGGGTGGCCCTGCTCTACATAGCAGTCCTGAATGCAAAGTGTCCCATGCATGTCCAGCCCCCCAAAAAGATAAATAATTAATATTTCATACAGCAATGTTTGTGACCAGCCACAGCTGTGTATTACACATGGTATTTTGTGTGTGACAGTGATGCATAAATCAGGTAGCCACTCCCATCTCTGTAATCTATGTTGTAATATATATTAAAATTTCTTATATTGTGTAAACATTACAGATTACAGATGTATTACTTCATGGAAATATGTTTGACTCATCCTATCTGAATAATTAAGGCTGTAATTTCAATAGCTCATTGTTGTACTGCTAAAGAACCATTAAGCAGAAGTCTAAATGTCTACTGTCTTGGTAATCCTGCCCTCGTCGTCATGGAGCGATGTGAAGGTCGGGTCACATTTAAGCAGGCCCTCTCTGCACTACTGGAGCAGTACCAGTTTGACTACAGAGCAAAAAGATGCAAGGTTGCTAATCCAACTGCTCTCCAGTCTCCCCTTCCTCTCTGCACATATCAAATGATCATTCTATTGATCCTCATCAACACGTCTATTCCCAAAATTCTCCACATCCTTGGCCTAAAAAATAAATCTACAGGGTAACTGGATCTTGGATTTAGCTACAGCCAGACCAGAGGTTATCAGGCTAGCTGCCTGCACGCTACGTCCTGGTCCTGGAGTCCCATGTGTACTGAGTCCACTATTACATTCAGTTTGCACCTACAACCACATACCTGCCAATAACTTCACCAACTGCCTGCAGGTGAGGTCATCATTATGGGCCTGATTTCAAATAATGGCCTGTCCACCTGCAGAGAGGAAGTGCCCAAGCTGGTGAGGTGGTGCACTGCAAAACAACCCAGTCTTAAACACAAAGAAAACAAAATAATTCCACCAGCTCCTGGCAACCTCTTCAGGACCACGTATGCCTGCAAGCAGACCATGAAACCTCTTCAGGACCACGTATGCCTGCAAGCAGACCATGAAACCTCTTCAGGACCACGTATGCCTGCAAGCAGACCATGAAACCGCTTCAGTCAGACTTCTCCCTTCTAACATCGCCTCCCACTTGGGGCTGTGACCTGGCCAACACTGCATCCAACCACGCGCACATGGACTCTATTTATTTAGCTATTATCTCTTTTTGCAGCAGACCTTGCTGTCTGCTTTCATTTTTCATGTAACCCAAAGGGAGGTTAGTGCTGCTACCCTTGTGTGTGGCGCTGTTTTGTGAAAGTGTGTGTACATATGTGCATGTTAATGTACACATATACACATTAAACACTTCATCTGCTTGTTGATGGATGGATGGATGGGTGAACAGTGTCCGGCCCGCGTGCAGCAGTAATGAAACATCCATGTGAGGTTCACCTTTCTCAATCTCTCCTACTTTTTCCTCTTCAAAACCTTTTTTCTGTGTATAATTACCAAACCTTTTCAAAAGGCAATATCAAAAGAAACAATGGAATGAAAACAAATACACGCAGATAAAAATAATATTTTTTTTTGCCAATTTCATATTTTTTGCCAGTTTCAGCGGCAAATGTATCTGGTTAATTTAGTCACCGCGCATATTTTTATTACGACCTCTTCTGCGCTTGTCTTCTTAATTAAATGGCAGATGTAATTACGGGTATCATAATATGTCCACATGCAGTATTATACGTAATAAGTAAATCATATCAGGTAACCTGTTTTCCACAGTTCTCGATTTTTCTCCCCATTTCACCCCCAGTAAAAAAGTCCACATGTTCCAGTTTTACAGTATCAGTCAAGCTGCTCCCTCCGAGTTGCTCTTCTAGAAATTAGATGCTAATTTCCCCCCATTTGACTAAATTGCTGCCTATTACAGCTTTCACGTTTATATCCTCTCAATCCTGCCTTCAGAAATAGGGCATCGGAATTGCCTTTAAACGTTTCAAAAGGTCAAATACATCTCCACTTTTAATTTGCACAGAATCCTTTAATCGCGCAAATGCTTTCCTTATCTTCCCATCTCTCACTGGCCTCTTTTCTCCATCTCTCCATCTCTCCGTCTCTCCGTCTCTCCCTCACCTGTATACTCAATGCCCATCCTCCACACATCCCCATAAGTCCCTGTCCCCACAGGACAAGTATGCCTGCTACTTCATACACTTACAGGAGTCGCAGTCCTCTGTTAAATAATATTATAACATGATAATAACAGAATAATAACATAGAAATATTACAACACTGGCTTTAATGAATGTATATAGGGTAAAACTGATGACCTTGACCCGCCCCTGTTGCAACCACAGCTTATGAACATTTACCAACTCATACCTGAGCATCCATCAAAGGTTACTGACACTTAAATTGATTAACTCTTGTGCATTAATAGAGCATTTACCGAGCTTGAAATGAAGCTATTATGAAATGACACACCAATGTTGATAAGGTTCATTTAGCAGAAGAGATAGAAGTGTAAATCTTTACTGTTTTCATTTCTTCTCACTCTTTGTCTTCCACTCTCAGAGTTTCGCATGTTCTCCCCCCACCCCCCCACCCCCAACACCAACTTCTGCCCCTCCATTCTTTCAGTGACTCACCCTGTGATGTAAACACGTGTTTACGTCAAACCTTCATGAGAGAGCAGAGCACTTCATCATCCGTGTTTGGTGATTTGACACAATGTCACATATGCTGGCCACACGCATGTGGGTGGACATGTGGGAGAGCACACGTGTATCCGTGTGTCACTGCATGCATGTGTGCAGTCAAGGGGCATATCGGGGTTGCTATTGGTGACCACTGGTTGGACCAGTGGGGACGGGATGAACTAATCTATCATCTGTCATATGGTGCAGTAGAATGCAGTGTGGACTTCAGACGTCACGGCAACAATATTAGCATTGGCATGCGTCAGCCCACGATGGGACTCCAAGATAGACACACCAATTACCTGGATACCTGATTCTGTACCGGGGGAAGAACATATTATACCACAGTATTATAACATTATTATTATTAAATTACACCATAACAATGATAAAGACACACCAGAAGAGTATGCTTGAGTTGTATTTGTTTGTTTGTTTAGACGAACTAAGAAGGTGAAATGCAAGAATTTTTGAGGACATTTGCATTTACACTCATATATGTATATATATGCAAAACTGTTGGATTTGATATACTTCATGAAATTCACTGCAAAACAGTCAACATGATCTCCCCCAAACACCCACAAAGGGACATAAAGAAAAACAGAGAGTGAGGGAGAGAGTGAGTGAGAGAGAGAGAGAGAGAGAGAGAGAGAGTGAGAGAGAGAGAGAGAGAGAGAGAGAGAGAGAGAGAGAGAGAGAGAGAGAGAGAGAGAGAGAGAGAGAGAGAGAGAGAGAGAGAGAGAGAGAGAGAGAGAGAGAGAGAGAGAGAGAGAGTGAGAGAGAGAGAGAGAGTGAGAGAAGATGGATTTTTGTAGATCCTCAGACTCCACCTGTCTCAGTAGATGGTTATTTTTATTTTGTCTTGGCAAAAAATAGCCCTCTGTGGTCAACCAATATCGCCAGTAAAAGAGTTAGGCTAATGTTCTGGGTGACACCAGAATTTCACTTCATAACATCTGCTGCAAAGCTTACAGCAGAAGTCAGCAGGTTCAGATCAGTGCATGTAATATAAGTACATGTAATATCAGTATTACATCAGTAATATCAGTATTACATCAGTAATATCAGTGTTACGTCAGTAATATCAGTTTGGTCTTCCCACAGACGTCCCATGATGCACTGCAACATGAGCACATTTTGTTTTTCAGAAGTGAGATATTCAACAGTGTTTCAGCTCAACCTGACCTGAGTTTCAAAGTCACTTTGATAATGTTCGGCTAACTGTGTAAGTGAAACCTGTAAATGAAGAATTGTTCTATTCCTTTTTGAAAATTAATTAGTTTAGTTAGTCTCAAGCAATCATGGTGAGCTCATTGATTGGATTGTTGGGTAATTTCACCAGACACATATTAGGCTAAGCCTTGAAATAGGTTATACTATCCTCAGAAAGGCTAATCACATGGAAATGGTCTCTCCAAAACTGGCCAATGTACTATAGAAAAAACCCGCATGACTACATGTCCATGTTTCTACAGATACTTAGGGGACGGGTTTGCTGCCTAAATGTCTTGAAATTGATTTAATACTTCCATTTTTTCCTAAAGAAGAATCAGCAAACTGCTTGTCTTGAATCATTCATCTTACAAGGAAGTAGGTAATTTAAATAGTGAAGTCCATAATAAGCAAGCAACACAGTCTGCATGAAGGTTTTATGGATGTAGAGGCAGATGTGATGTGGTATTGCATCACTGGTAAACATACTGAACACAGAAGGTAAAATTAAATGCATTTAAGGCGTAGGGACACAATGGTTATTTCCATAGGAACACAATGATTATTTCCATAGGGACATGATGGTTATTTCCATAGGGACATGATGGTTATTTCCATTGGGACATGATGGTTATTTCCATAGGGACATGATGGTTATTTCCATGGCATTGACAGCATCATTAGTGTTCAGCAAAGCTGTTAATTGCAAGAGAGCACATAATAAACATGACTGCATCATTAAGTGTGTGTGTGTGTGTGCACGCTCGTGCGCGTGTGCGAGTTGCGGTTAAGCTGAATCTATCATTTGAATTATGTTCTGTAAAGTTAATGTTCTCAGGGGTATCTACATAAAATATAAGCTCCTATTGTATCGATGCATATAAGTGACACACTTTAAAGACTTAGTGTCTTTCCACTCATCTTTCCACAATACATTTCAAATAGCTAATCACTGATGTCCGTCTGAAAGGTTTATGTACTATAATTTTAGATTCATGTGAAGCTTCGGTCAGTTAGAGTCACAAAGTATACATGCATACATTATACACACATATAATTATACATACATTAACTCTACATGCTAATGAAACATCTTAATACACAGATAGAACAGCAGTGTGTCAAAACATTTTCCAAGTGGCAGTTCAGGGTAAGAGCAGAGTGCACAGATGGCTGTGTTACGTCATTGTGTTTGAAGTTGTCTTTCCTCACGGCAATGCAGTATGTTTTGCACTAACTAACACACACACACTCACACTCACATCCACGTCTGAAAAGAGCTCTACAGGAGAACAGGGCAGGATAAACTTGAATTTTCAGAAAAACAATTGAAGGACAAGAAGCAAATGACTGACAGATGAAAATTAGATCTGATCGTGAATTACAAAGAAGAGATAATCTCATATAGGGCAGTGCCTCACATACAAACATCAGTTAGGAGCCTATGGATGTGTGTGTGTGTGTGTACGAGGGAGAGAGGGGGAGGGGTTTAAGGGGAGTCACTTACAAAGGTTACAGGCAGAGTGAGAGCTGGTGAGGATGGTAAATAAGGAAATGGTGGAGAGGGAAAATGAAAGCGGAGAGGAGGAATGTTCTCCATCACTGCCCCCTTTTCAGAATAAGATGAGACTTAATTGAGTGGCTTGATGTCAGGCATGGTAACCTGATAGATGGGGTGTGTGTGTGTGTGTGTGTTTGTGTGTGATTGTATGTGTGTGTGTGTATGTGTGTGTGTGTGTGTGTGTGTGTGTGAGTGTGTGCGTGTGTGTGTGTGTGATTGTGTGTGTGTGTGTGTGTGTGTGTGTGTGTGTGTGTGTGTGTGTGTGTGTGTGTGTGTGTGTGTGTGTGTAATAACCATTGCTTTTCTGTGAACTCTGAAGGGATACTACATTAGCTATCTCTCTCTTTCTGTTGATAACATTTGTTATTTATTTCATGAACTGAAACCCAAAACTCTTCAAAGAGGATGTTTTCCATTCTGTGTCAGAACGAGGACGTATTTATACATCGCATGTATTGACAAACATGAATAGAGTTATTTTGATTTAGATCTTAATACAACCAAAGCCAAAGTACAAACGTGACATGAGTGTCACATTTAGAAAGACCATTTTTAACTGAAAAGTCAGAAGGAAAATAATGGAGCTCAGTGCTTAAGTACATCCTGCCATGAGGTTGGAGCTGATGAACGGCAGACAGGGCACTTTGGCCAGTGACACAAACTCAAGATCCTCATGTTCTGTTACAGTCTCACAACCCCAAGCTCCTGTGAATTTGCACAACCCAACCAATAAGAACATGTAAGGTTAGGATCAGTGGAAGGACAGGAAATCAGAATTGCTCATTATAATGCAACACTCCAAAGAGCGGAAAGCTCTGTGTTTAAACAGAATATTAACAAGAGCGATGCAAATCTCCTCCTGCCCCTGCAAATCTCCTCCTGCCCCAACCTCCACCCCATGAATCACACTTTCCAACCCCACTTTTTCCACTAGCATTGGTTCAGCCTTCTGTAAAGGGATGTGTAAGATGTGTCAGTGCTGAGCTCCTTCGGCAGTAGCCTTTCCCCATGGTCAGTACTTCACTGCACACATCCATCACTGTGTTGAGGAGTACGCTCACGTTCTAAGGTGAGGCTATAGTATACATACTGCACATGCGGCACTAACGTACCTTATGTCCCTGCGTGCTGTCCACGCAACCAAGCTAGAGATCAGACGGACTTCAGAGGTACTGAGATCATGCACTTTTCAGTCTCTTAAATAATCCCCATACTTTAAAGGAAGACATTTCCATAATGAAATGGTGTTCATGGTATACGTTACACTGCTTCTAATTATAAGTCCAGTTCACTCTGTTTCCCAGTTCGGGTTATAAATGTTGTACTAACCCAGGCCCACTGATGCTCTGCGGCTGACCACAACTCAGCTCCCCGTGACTCTCTGCAGCACCACGGACAGCGCTTGCAGGTTCTACCCGGCTCACAGCACACCTGCTCTAGCTGGTGCATCCATCTCTGTGTTTATCATCCGCACCCTTGTGTCCTCTCTGTCTCCCTTTCACAGCAGCTCTTGTAGTTTGGCGTATGAAACAAAGTCCAAATACTAGTTTAGTCCCATCAAAATTATTTGGCAGTGTTGTGCAGTATAAGCAATGATATCCCGACGGGATTATATCCCAACAGGGTATCAACGCTTATGGCGTTCCTGGCCTCAGCGCCCTCCCAGGGCAGAGTTGGACTCCCGCAGAGATAAAGAGCCTCTCCCGCTGCTCCGTACACACCTCACTCACATTCAGCAATACATCATAAGAAGCAGCGGCTCTTCTCGCGAAACGCACTGCATAAAATGCAGAACAAATCTGTGCATCCTGATTTCAAGTAGAATATGTTAACTGGTCAGCAGAAAGTGCTGCAGGAATCTACAGGTTCCTGTAAACGGTCACGTTACAAAACGTTGAGGTTAAGGCCACAGGCTGGTCTGACCATGTATTGTATTTTCTTGCAAATTGAAATGCACATGTTTACCTCCTGAATGTGTCTACGCAAGCAGCTTGTTTTTATGGTTGGAGCACTGAGAGATGCGTCTCCGGGGCCTTAATGGCATATTTTAATGTGATGTAGCAAAACGTGTGATAAGCTACTTAATAGTACAATCATGCGTGAAAGTGTTAACTTTGACAGCCCTAATTTCAGCATAGCCGGCTACCAGCCACTCTCTGCAGTATCTTTATTCTTCCACGCACACGGGAACATTATACTTCTAAAGAGGCTTACTGTGCTGCCCAGAATGTAAACAATGGATTAAAAAAAGCAAACATCATAATATTGCTTTTGGTTTAAAACTGAACAGCTCAAATGACAAAAAAAAATATTACATGCAATCTTAGTGTTGGCCAATTTAAATATCCCAGAAATACAACAATTCTGATTTATCGCTTGCAGGCCAAATCTACAGGTGTTAGTGAACGTACAAAGATTAGCCAACTGAAAAAATACAGAGACTGTTGCCTAATGCTCTGAAACGTTCACTGCTTTACAATTAAAACAGTGCTCACCTGCACTGCCTGTGTTCAGTTATATTTCTATTCCTCAGGTCAGCCCAGGCTCACTAGAGTACATCAGTAATAACTAGAAGTACCTTCCTGACTAACTAGCTAATTAGAGATCTGCCTCTCTGTTTACCTCCAAGTCACATGTAACACACCCGATTAAAGATCTGTTACAACATTAACTAGGTGAATCAGATATGTCGTCCCTTGGCTGGAGCTACACTCTGTAGGACAATAGCTGCAATTAGTTTTAAAATATTTTGAAAAATCGTAAAATGTTCACATGACCTAGTAGAGCCTGTAATTTAATGTTAAATAAAATAATTTCCATAAAGCAAGTGAAACATGAAATGTTGGTAATAAAATAATGCACCAAGGAGCTAACCAAGAGTTGACCCTTTTTTGAGCCCGTTTGGCTAGCGAATCAAACGTGGTGTATCACGCCTTGCTAAAGATATACAACTGTCCCTTGTGTGTCCAGCATACACGCTGCTGTCCTGATTCCAATAGCTCTATATTTAACACTCATGAAGGGTTTCAGGCAGCTGACTTGATGCTTGGTGTAGGTTGGAAGGCAGGGGGCTTCTTACTGCCTCAGCAAGCAGTGTATCTCCTCATAGAGTGTTGCTCCCATCTTAATCTACCCCATCCGATCAAGCTAATCAAGCTCTTTGGAGATTATTATTGCCAGGTGGGAGAGATTAGGGTTGAAGCTCGGAGGGTGTGTGTGCGTGTGTGTGTGTGTGGGGTGTGTGTGTGTGTGTGTGTGTGTGTGTGTGTGTGTGTGTGTGAGAGAGAGAGAGAAAGAGAGAAAGTGCTCTCTCAAAGCAGTATTTGAGGTGATGGATAGTGCCGTCAATGAAGATATTTATGGTGAGAGTGTGACGGTGAAAGCAAATGTTTATTTGCAACATTTCACTTCTGACATACTATCTTTTCTAAGTGCCTCTCACAATATCCCTCTAAATACACACACACACACACACACAAACACACACACACATTCTATACTGACCTCTGCTGAATACTAAAACAATTCTGCCAAATAAAGAAATACATTTTGCTTTGTATGCTGCCATATTAAATATTTCAGAGCACTCCAGTGAACTGCTCTATCAATAGATGCTACAGCAGTTATATTAATTTCTCTGAGCATTTTAGAAAAGAGTCAATTTCATAAGTTGAGAGTATAGGTTTAAGGCTTAAGGTTAATACTGACACAGGTGACACTGATGAGCAGTTTGGCTATAGGTAAGTCTGGATCTTTTAAAAATCAGTTCTTTAAGGTGTATCAGAGGGTCCTGGATACCTACATAAAGAAGATGCTCATAAAAGTGTTTATTGATTTCATGGCTGATACATGGTCTATTATACAGGTTAGCGTGCTTGTTTCAGATACATTAAGTCGTACAATATGCCACATAATGTATTTCTTCATTTGATTTTTATTCGAACAAGTGTATGACTGTAATGTTTCATAGATAATTTCAGTGGCTTTTAGAGGTGCAATTGGCCTACTGTATTTATCACACTGCACAATGTCTGCACAGTAGCACTGCAGCTGAAACTCCACTCTCACGTCATCAAGCTCTGCTGTGACGAAACTCCACTCTCACGTCATCATGGTCTGTTGTAATGACATTATGGCATTATGGACTGCAGTGATGAAACTCCACTCCTACATCATTCATGCTCTACTCTGATGAAACTCCACTCTCACGTCATCAAGCTCTGCTGTGACGAAACTCCACTCTCATGTCATCATGTCTGTTTTGATGCCAAAATCTGCCCAGAACGCTCTTATAAAGAATGAGTGAACACTCAGTGATGGTGTAATCAAAGTGTTGGGGGAGTCGGCTTGTTTGTCATCCATGGAAGTTATGGACATGCACAGAAGAGCTTTTACCCAAGTAGATCACCACTGAAGAGTCTGCTCACAAACACACACACACACACACACACACACACACACACACACACACACACACACACACACACACACACACACACACACACACACACACACACACACACACACACACACACACACACACACACACACACACACACACACACACACACACACACACACACACACACACACACACACACACACACACACACACACACACACACACACACACACACACACACACACACACACACACACACACACACACACACACACACACACACACACACACACACACACACACACACACACACACACACACACACACACACACACACACACACACACACACACACACACACACACACACACACACACACACACACACACACACACACACACACACACACACACACACACACAAACACACACACACAAACACACACACACAAACAAATGTCTACACAGTGCGATAGAAAAACGTGTATTCAGTTTTTGCTCCAGCAGGTTGATTTATGGGATGCGAGTCATTGGTTGCCATGGGAATGTGCAGGAATATCAGCAGTACGCAGAGTCTGACCATAGTGCTGGAAATAATGGAGCCAGTGAACCAAAGAGTGCACTGTGTGTGTGTGTGTGTGTGTGTGTGTTCAGGGGGATGGGAGAGTGTTTATAGCAAATCCAAAGTGAATGCACAGTGCTGTTGCTAAGATTGTGGATTCCGTTCTCCATTTTAGAATTCCTTCTATTACATATTACAGTACAAAGTGTGTGTGTGTGTGTGTGTGTGTGTGTAATCAGGCATGCACACATGCAGAATTTAGAACTATATTAAAATGTAAGTGTTTACCACTTAGCCATTCCTTTTGAGAATATTCATGAGAAGACCAATACAAACAGACACACCAACAGCTACTGAAAGAGCAGCACATCACATTAAATACAACAGTTTACAAAGGGACAGGCTGACACGTCCTGAACACAACCGAAAGCAGAAAGAAGCGAATTAATCACTAATGAGGGTTTTACAATCCAATGATTACAAATCTTCATTTGAATCCACAGACATGTAATTCCAGTTTATGTACAACCTCCTGATCTTATTAATCATGTAAAGTGTTCCCTGCTGTTGCTGGGTCTCCACATACCTGAATAGCCGGAGCCTCAGGCAGACACAATTACACACGTAGGTGGGAGAGGGTTAGAACCACCTCTAAGCTCACATCTATTACACATCTATTACATCTCCCTCTATTAGGCCAAGGAGTCCTGACCTCTACAGTCATTCCCTCCATCTATCAGTCTGCTTCTTCTCCTCTATTCCCTCGCTACCCCTGAAAATAGGGTTGGGAAGGTTAGTGTTTTGGGGTGACATTGAGAAAGTGTGTGTGTGTGTGTGTGTGTGTGGAGGATGTGAGTGGTAACAGCCCAACAAGCTGCTCTCTTTCTCTGCCTCTTTTGAGCCTGAAGTCACACAAAACAGGCCAGAAATAGTCGGGACAGACCAAACTCTGTTAATGATGATATGAATTACTGCTCTGCTAGGAGCAAACCCATCATAAGAAATCATACTAATAAATCATACTATAAATCATACTAATTTCTCATATAAGAAACACACAATGACATGTGGTGCCATAGGAAGAATGAAAGACACGGCGCCAGAGTTAATCAGTTTGGGAAGACAAAGTCTTCGTCCCGCCCTCCTACTTCCTGTCTCACTTCCTGTCACGCTTCCTCCAGCAGAGGGGACTTTGTAACGCATCATGGGCTTCTAGCTCTTGCTTGGCATGTTTCTCCGCCCACTGTAGCCGGAGCGTGCTTGTTAATTAGCCCTGATTGGCTGGGGCATGGGGGAGCTGTCAGGGCAGTGCACGGGCTTGGATGCCTCAGTGGTCTCTCCTAGTTACCGGGTTACAGGAGGGGGAGGGGTCCTCGATCACCGCCACTGACCCTGACAACCTTTTCCATTAGACAACATATGTACACACACACACATCACTGCTTAATTGCATCATTGCTTTTTAGCAGATCTTTCAGTCACAGCCACAGTTGAACTGTAATTCTGAACCATATAAAAAACATTAATTTCAACTGATCCTATGCTGAATAATCTACAATGTTCTGGAGTTATAAACAGATATAAACAGGTTACAATGTTACACTTCCGTACATTGTATTTGGTTCATTGAGCAAAGGAGCACATATCACTGGTATGTATTATTACATACTTTTTGTTTCCTAAGTCTAAGAAATAAGCATGGCTGATGTGCAGACTGGAGAAGCTGTGCAGTCCCTTTAAGGGTGTTGGCTTTAAGGTGCATAGTTCTTTAAGGGTGTCCCCTTTAAACTGGAAAGTTACTTTAAGGGTGTTGGCTTTAAGGTGCATAGTTCTTTAAGGGTGTCCCCTTTAAACTGGAAAGTTACTTTAAGAGTGTTGGCTTTAAGGTGCATAGTTCTTTAAGGGTGTCCCCTTTAAACTGGAAAGTTCCTTTAAGGGTGTTGGCTTTAAGGTGCATAGTTCTTTAAGGGTGTCCCCTTTAAACTGGAAAGTTCCTTTAAGGGTGTTGGCTTTAAGGTGCATAGTTCTTTAAGGGTGTCCCCTTTAAACTGTAAAGTTCCTTTAAGGGTGTTGGCTTTAAGGTGCATAGTTCTTTAAGGGTGTCCCCTTTAAACTGTAAAGTTCCTTTAAGGGTGTTGGCTTTAAGGTGCATAGTTCTTTTAAGGGTGTCCCCTTTAAACTGTAAAGTTCCTTTAAGGGTGTTGGCTTTAAGGTGCATAGTTCTTTAAGGGTGTCCCCTTTAAACTGTAAAGTTCCTTTAAGGGTGTTGGCTTTAAGGTGCATAGTTCTTCAAGGGTGTCCTCTTTAAACTGTAAAGTTCCTTTAAGGGTGTTGGCTTTAAGGTGCATAGTTCTTTAAGGGTGTCCCCTTTAAACTGTAAAGTTCCTTTAAGAGTGTTGGCTTTAAGGTGCATAGTTCTTTAAGGGTGTCCCCTTTAAACTGGAAAGTTCCTTTAAGGGTGTTGGCTTTAAGGTGCATAGTTCTTTAAGGGTGTCCCCTTTAAACTGTAAAGTTCCTTTAAGAGTGTTGGCTTTAAGGTGCATAGTTCTTTAAGGGTGTCCCCTTTAAACTGTAACGTTCCTTTAAGGGTGTTGGCTTTAAGGTGCATAGTTCTTTAAGGGTGTCCCCTTTAAACTGTAAAGTTCCTTTAAGGGTGTCGGTTTAAGTTGCTCCAGAGGCTTTTGCTGCTCATGTTCTATTTTTACTGATGGGCTTAGCAGCCACTAAGGAACTTTAATTAATAGCAGAATCTGTGAGTGCCACCATTAACAGTCACTAGTACTAAATGAACATACTAAGTGTTAAACTGGTCTACAGTGTGCACTTTGTATTTTCCCCTACAGTATATTACGTGTAGGCATTTATTAAAAATAAGAACAGTCAGAGGAAAGGAATATTTCTCAGTAGTGCAATTTATTGTATCAACACAGTGCTGTGGGGACAATGATGAGTTGAGCTACCTGTCCGTATGCGTATCCATAAAGTCAGTGCTACCCGGACACATGCGTTTGCTTCTGGATGTAAAATCCGTGAGAGTGCCACCTTCTTTAGGTTCACTGTGACCTTAATATAAAACAATTGTACTTCAAAGACGTAGTGCAGATATAGTTTTGTTTACCTTGCAAACTAACTGTAGTCTTTTTAAGTGGACTATTAATGCAGGGTAACAGTGATTGGTTACGTTAAACTAAAACCTTCAGCATGCTTCAGCACTTTCATCTCCCTTATACTGTATGTTTTGCAAATGTGAGAATAAGATTTAAGAGTAGGACTGTCCTCTCTCCTCTGGTCACTCACTGCAGCTTTACATTAGCGCGTCCCACACACTGGAGGTTGGTAAGTGGTATCCATGGTACATCATCAGGAGGGCTCTTGTGTTTGGGACTGAGTTTGGGAATTGACCTGCCCATCCACGCGTGCATCCATGAGCATGTGTGTGTGCCAATAGTACTCAGGGTGGCTTCCTTGTAGCTGATTATGCATTAAACATGCAATATTTGCTTCAGAGGATTAACACAATGTGGGCTGTTTTTTATGGAGCAGAGAGAGAGAGAGAGAGATAGAGAGAGAGAGAGAGAATTAGTGTATCTGTGGACACATGGCTTAATTGTAGTTAATGAAAAGCAGCTTGTTCCCCAGATCTAATCCTATTAAGCAGGAAACTGTGTGTGTATATGTGTGTGTGTGTGTGTGTGTGTGTGTATGTATGTGCGTGCCTGTGCATGTGTAAAAGGCAGAGAGATGGTTACAACAAAAAAGAAAAAAACATCTTACCTGAGCAGCTGAACCATCAAAACCACACACACACACACACACACACACGCACGCACGCACACACACACACACGAGTACTGCTATTGTCAAAGCAAATCACAGTTTAAACTGCACTTTCATCAGAACACAGAACCCATTATTATCAATACATATATGAAAATGGACTTGCATATGCAGACTAATGTCTTACATGGTGCCATATTGTTTAAGGCTTTGCCTGTGGTTTTCTATAGTGTTAGCACTTTATTGAAACAAAACCTATTCCTCACAAAGTGTTTGATTAACAATGTTAAAATGGCCTACATCTCCATAATCACACCTTCAAAGTTGTGTTACTTTGACAGCCATCGCTATTAAACCTCCATTTGCCCTCAGACAAAAGTGCAGAAAACACCTTCCCGGTTCAATGCTGTTAAACGTGAACAGAACGCAAGCAGAAGGAAGTTCCAGGGTCGTCCATGCTGCACAAGTCCTTATAAAATAACTTCTGCATTCATCAGAATTACAGGGCCACCGTGAGGCTCCCATCTGTCACCGTGAGGAGTTGAGTCACGTGTAGCAGTCGGACCTGCCCAGATGACACTCAGCCATCATGAGTTTTTGATGGTGTCCGGGTTCAGTTCAACATCACTGCTGTGTTGAGGAGAATCAATGGTGCTGTGGGTGAAAGCAGCGCAAAAGGCAGCGACCTCACCCGAAACCCCCACCGTAATGCATTCTGGGTAAATCAGATGTTGACATAAAGATGATCACAGTTCAAACAGTAAAAAAGCAGCATTTTCTATGATGTTTTTACCTTCAACTATGTCATTCTGAAGTCATGCAACGCGGTCGTGCACACGCGGACATGTTTCACGTGCAGCCAGCGTAACTCTCCCCTCGAGGACAGACTTTATTTTCATGAACTTTTCATGAAGCACATCAGTGTCTAAAGGGTGATGTTTCAGGAAAACATTCACGGTTCCTAAAATGATTTACGCACAGATGAAGACAGATAAGCTGGCGGACTGGCTGTGAGGAGTCCTCTTGTCTGC
Organism: Brachyhypopomus occidentalis; assembly: GCA_020368025.1. Lineage (NCBI taxonomy): Eukaryota > Metazoa > Chordata > Actinopteri > Gymnotiformes > Hypopomidae > Brachyhypopomus > Brachyhypopomus occidentalis. The sequence continues at coordinate 2,745,151 of JAGXOD010001386.1, forward strand.
GTCCATATTCTGATTACAACTGATCGTTTTTGCATAATGTTTGTTTAGAGTCTGATTACAAATCTATAGCTAATCATACTCTCTATTACTCTTGCTTTCTGTACTGTGTTTCTCTCAGACAATATATTTTCTTTCTCATCTTTCTCATGATCTTGAAAATTAAGATTATATTCACAACCAGATGCGATCTCACCCCCCCTCCGTTTTCATTAGGGTCGACACCTGTGATGCTTCCTCAGTCTAAAACCCATTCATCATGCCCCCATGACAATGCACCCGCGGGAGGCAGAAGGTCTAGAGTAAGATGTGAAGCATCTCAGCAGTGCGCTACCGAGCTTCGGATTCGGCTTGCAGCTCTGTGTTTGTAGAAACGTTACGCTCCATCAAACAAATAGCACTGGCTTGCCCAGAGAGCAGCGCGTGAGCCCGGGAACGTCGCTGCATGTCTGGGAAGTCGTAGCAACGCCTGCTTGGGTCTCTCCGCGTCGGCAGACTGTCTGCTCTACCCCATTTTCTGTCATAGCTTTAGGAGATGGATTTGACCTTTGACATCGTAGAGTTTGACCTCGTAGACTCCACTTAATGGTTCTGCTGGTCGTAAGGGAAGAGTTTGAGGCAGTCCAGATGTCCAGCGTCCCAGCAGGGGACAGGAGGAGCTCGGTGGATGCTTTGTGAATGTGCATCACATAACAAGCCTAAAGCTTCCAGCATTTACACGGCGGGACTTTGCTATTTGGGTTCGTCACTGTGACTAAGTGTAAGTTCAGGAACTCCAGCAGCAAAACAAGTGAGAAAACTGTAGCGCAGGTTTGAAGTGATGGCAGTGTGCATCAAACACTTCTCGTGGTAGCAAGTGAGTGCTCAGAATTTCATTACAAATGTATGAAATGCTAATCACATTCTGTTGTAATATTCTTCACTACACACTTGATTTACTGTTACAAGGGAATTTCATCCTTGAGTTTGACTGAAGTGTTTCAAACGCTAAGAGAATTGCATCATATTCGTCTAGTTTGAAATTCATAGTTTACTCACTTTCTCCAAGTCCCGTTCAGACGCATCCCGACCAAAGGGTGAGCTTGTGTCCAGCCGTCTGCTTTAATAATGTAGATATACACATACTTTCTGTCCTGGAAAAACACTAGTTTGAAGTCTTTCAGCCTTTATGAATGCGTACTCTCATGACACCCACTCTCACACACATTTACACACACACACACACACACACACACATACATACATACAAAGTTAAAACTAAATATGGAGGCCAGTTGATCCGATAAAGTATGTTGCTCCACAAAATTCTCCTCACACACACACACACACACACACACTCAGATGATATCTGGAGATACCGTACATCATTCACAGTCGTGACACTGAGAATCATCTGCTCTCTGAAGAATATAAGCAATTCACAGATATGAGACACTCAGAGGGGGCAAGGACAGCTAAGACTGTGCTGAGCATGGCTGAGAATGTCTGAGCATCCCCAGATAACTGCTGATACATGTGTGAGCAGCGCGGAGGCTGAGAGCAGCACCACTGTCCTTCCATCCACCTTGGCTTTTTTCCCTAAATATATGAAAACAAAGTCCACTATATCTCTATAAAACACACACATACACGCACACACACGCACACACACGCACACACACGCAGTCCTGTGGACATGAACACAGAGGGCTGCTAAAAGATGATTGCGACCCACTCAAAATGGAAAAACACAGAGAACTCAGAAATGCCATTTAAAAGCAATCTATCACACAGCAGGCCACCACGTCCACACATACACACACTAAAGAATGTATGTGCACACACACATATGTCCACACATACACAGGTGCATGAAATAAAGGTATAAACCTCACAAGCATCAGGACCAAGCACACAAAAATAAGCCTTTCGCTTCCTCCCATCTCGCCGTTCCTAATGGATCTATGAGAGCGAAATGAGAAAGCTTCGTTTAGAAAGCCTGTCTTGTTTCAGGGTGAGCACAACCACATCGCCCCATCCCCCACCCTCTACATGGTCAGGTCACTTAGTGTGACAGTGTAAAGGTGAAGAGAACACAATACAAGACAAAGAATCAAGTTCTCTCTTATTTTCACGGTAAGACACATTCAATCAGAAAAGTCCACATTGTGTCATTGAATGATGCAAGAACTGTAAGATCTGAGGCATCATCGTTTGCTCAGTGCAGCAACACTTTGTCCTGTTCTTACAGGACCTTTCATTCATCCTACGTCCCTTTATTTAACAGTAAATCAGAGACCATATGAGTGGTGCAAACACAGACCTCCAGTGTTGAGTGTAATAGGCTCTCCTGTGTAACCTACGTCTGCGAGCGGGGAGTCCAGGCGTGATGGATGCTGGACCTCACCTGCCTCCACCTGCCTCCACCTGGCCCCCGCCCTAGTGCACTCAGAGCTACTGTGTGCTCAGCCACTCACCTCTAGAGAGCTTTGCTTTGTGGAGAAACAAATCAGATTAAGGGTTTAATGTAGAGGGTGCCCGTGTGTGTGTGTGTGTGTGTGTATGTGTGTAAGAGACACTCTCTTTGTCCATCCACACTGAGAAGAAAAAGTTTTTTTTTCCTGTATCACACACACGCTCAACTGTGTTAATGGACTCCACATGCTCTCTGCCTCAAACACAGTCGAGCACACACATGCTCAGCTGTGTTAATGGACTCCACATGCTCTCTGCCTCGAACACAGTCGAGCACAGACATGCTCAACTGTGTTAATGGACTCCACATGCTCTCTGCCTCTAACACAGTCGAGCACAGACATGCTCAACATGCTCTCTGCCTCTAACACAGTCGAGCACAGACATGCTCAGCTGTGTTAATGGACTCCACATGCTCTCTGCCTCGAACACAGTCGAGCACACACATGCTCAGCTGTGTTAATGGAACACAGTCGAGCACAGACATGCTCAGCTGTGTTAATGGACTCCACATGCTCTCTGCCTCGAACACAGTCGAGCACACACATGCTCAGCTGTGTTAATGGACTGCACTTCCACTTGGACTTCTCTCCATCATCCTGTCCTCATTTAGCAGATAGCTTCACTGAAGAGAGCCTGGGGTTCATGCACTCACTGAGGGGACCTCACAAGGAAGCATAAACAACTCATTCAGCCTCTCTGTGTCTTCTCTCCTGTTTGTCATTCATTAATAACTGAGGCACGTTCAGTAGCACAGAGGGAGAAATGCACGAGCTGGTAGGTAAGAAAGTTTAGCCATGGTGATTGGATTAGCTTCCTCTCCATGCTGTGGGCGTGTCTGTGCTCTAAAGTACGGGACTGTATAGATATGCAGTGCATAAGTCATTCATAAGGCTGCACTGTGGGACTAATTTACATGCAAGGTAAATCATTTATTACATGGTCAGTCACACACACATACACACACACACCAAGCCAACAAAACAGGATTTTCTTCAAGGTTTTCTCTTGCTTGCAGAAATATAATTCACTTTTAAAATTCCTTGCATTCTTATCTCTTTCTCCCTCTAACACACACACACACACGCACAAACAAATACATGCATGCATGCATGCACGCACACACACACAGACACACACACACGTGCATACAGACACACACAGACATACACACACACACACACACACACAGACACATGCGCACACACACACACACACACACACACACACACACACACACACACACACACACACACACACACACACACACACACACACACACACACACACACACACACACACACGCACGCACACACACACACACACACACACACACTGTCCTTGCCTGGTCCAAAAATGCCTGTCCATCATAATTTTCTAAAACTTCTACTCAACAAGGATCTTTCCCATCACTCCTGGATTGTACAGTCATCCTTAATCACGACAGCATGAACAGACAGTGCTTTTCCCGCACGGCAGATGTATTAATGAGCCCAATTTTCCTGTGAGCTTCAGTAGTTCTTCTTTATTCTCAGCACAGAGACGTCCGAATGCTTCAGGAATACTGATGTGCTGGATTTGGGGGCTGCTGAACACAGAAGCCACCTTCACGTGTTTAGTACTCAGGCCAGTAGCTCCAATATGAGCAGCATGATGTGCCAGTGACTCAGAGGAGAATGAACCGAGTCCCTCTGTCTGCAACCTCATCGGTGGCAATTAAGCCTGTTTAAAAGTGTTTATATAGAGGTTTTACTCAAGAGTTTGCATTGCTACAGCAGAGTTTAAAACATAGAACACATATTCTTCTGGTTAAAACATAATGTCATATGCATACGTCATATATATCACATGCATGTGCAAACTGTACCTAGAGAAAAGAGGATTGAAAGTGTTGCAAGTTGACTTCAAATAGCAACAGTTCTCTGTGCTTGGGACATCTCACTGGAAAAGACTTGATAAACTCAGATAGAAGGATGACTCCAACACGGAGAGCTTGGGCAGGAGCAAACATCAGGAGTAACACAGTAAGGAACTTGTCTTAACATTGCGGCTTCCAAGTTTGTTTTGTGAATGTGATGCAAAAAGTGGATCAATTCAAATGGATCTTCAGTTTTTTTGATTACTCAGTAAAGGTTCAGTCCAAAGCCTTACGTTATATCAATGAGGGTGGAAGCCTCGTGTCAATGTAGTAACATTATTTTATGGTCATGTATGCTGTGAGTATGTATGAGTTGTTAACTAATTGCAATGAATAACAATAACAGTAACAACACCAATAATATTATCATTTTATTTATCTATTTTAAGGTAAGCAGATGTTAGAAACACACTACACAAACAACAATAACACAATAAAATAATAAAAGGAATTAAATCTAAGACAAAGCAAAACCAATAATAATAAGTAACAATCCCACAGAGGAGGCCCCCTGTCCCCAGGTCTTTCACCTATATCATGTGCCTACTGTTCACAAACAGAGCAGAAGCGCCATCTCTTCCACTGATCGAATGGAGGCATTGAAGACGAGGACATTGATCCTAACATGATCAAGTTGATCCTAACATGATCAAGTTGATCCTAACATGAAGCCTATTTTCTCCAAGAAAAACACATATGGAGTCAACTTCTTGTGGTCTTCTGAACTTGGAAATCTTGTAAAATGGGTTAACCACATTATGTATAGAGCCTTTAAGATCTTGTCTGAGGTGATAATTTGGCACACAGGATGTAATGATGAAGAAAGGTTGCTTCTTTGATTTGACATTTGTCACATAGAGGAGATACATCTCTGATAATTTGATGCAAATTTCATGCTGATTTAGCATAGTGTAGTCTGCAAAATTTTACATTTTATGAGGCACTGCCTGGAGTTAGCAAAGCTTGTGTGCATACGCAGTCCTGCGTGGTCGCAGAGAGAAGCCTCCATCTGTAACACCAGCTTCTGCTCCCATAGGTCTGTGATACCGTCAATGGATGGAGTTGTATAATCTAGGTGTGAATCATAAATCACAGGTATAAATTCGTTCGCCCTGACACCCACCCTAAAATATCTGTCAAACCAGCTTGGTTCAGCTTTTTCGAAATTAGCCAGATGTTTTCTAGCATATTCCCTGACCTACAGTTATCTTAAAATAAATCGTCAGACGGCAAACCATACCAAATCTGGAGCTGTACTAAAGAAATGAATGAGACATCCAGATACTAGTCTAGAATTCAATTACGCAAACCCTTGCACTGCATGAACGTGGAATGTAATGGGAATGGGACACAGGACAGGGTTAACTGTTATGGATTATGTTTCCTCCTGTGAAAATCTATAGCCAAATACACGTGCTACATATTAGACTGTTGCCTTTATAAATGATGTAAAGTTACTGATGATTGGAGTATTGCACTTATTCATATAAAGAACAATCTTGTCTCTCCATTCTACATGGATATAGACTGTGAAGTTTTAGATTTACAAAGATGCTTTTTTAAAATCTAATTATATGTTAATTACTTGTTCGCTCACGGAAACGAAAAAATAATTAAATGTAGACATTGTAAAGACCATTGGTAGGAATACATATATTCCAAAAAAGATTTTAATTAAAAACATTAATCTACCTGCTAAAGAGACAGGAAGTGACTTCCAGAATAACATGATACTTCGCGGGATGGAAATGTTGCTTAATAATGACATTCATTGTTTGTTCACCTCTGTTCCGAAATATGTAAACTTGTTAGATGTTATTTTAAAAAGTGAAAGAGATCCAGTATGTCATGTAGATTAAGTGACATTAACTCACTTTGAGATTTACTCTACAGCTGGGAATGCAACATGATCATCGTAGGAGGATAAAGGTTGGAGAGAAACAGGGAATTTACCAATGGAATAAACAACGTGAAATAGCAACGTGAAGCATGCAAGTGTCTTGGACGTGTGGCATCAGGGACCGTCAAAACACCTGTGGGGTATAAATAAGTCAACAAAAATAGGCTGCAGGTGTGTTTGCAAGCGAGCAAATGCTCCAATTTGTGAGCACGGAAGTAGAGGAGCTGTGCCTGGTGTCCTGGGCATGACACTGAGGAAGTGTGAGAAACCTCCTGCATCTATGAGTCCATGAAGATGGACAGTAGGATTCTGAGAGGAACCACAGGAGCTGATAGTCCTGCAATACTGAAGTCTCACTGGTGTACAACTCTGTTTAACATCTGTTGTGCATGTATGACAATGTACCACAGACAGACATTGTACTGTACTGTAGTGGCATACAGATGCATCCATCTTTACAACTTACTCCTATCAACTCCATTTGCCATCTGTCTTCAGCTGTACCTCTTCTGCAGTAAACAGCCATTTAAAGGGACATATATCTCTGGATTTCTCTCTGACAGAAAAAGTAGGCCAGGCTACGTATGCCAGCATCCCACAAATACAAATCTTTCACACTTTGGATTCTACACCATCTGCACTACGGCAACCTCCAGAGACCTTCATGATGAGCAGTCTCCTCCTTGTCCTAGCAGGGTATGTATACGACCCGCATACCTAGAAGACTGTGCTTAATTGTCCATCACCATACATACCAGAGGACACATACACAAGAACAGGTGAAAGGTCACCCAATCACAGAAGCCTGTCCACTCTGGCTGTCTTTCATGAGGCGATGTGGAAGAATCTGCATTATTTTGAAAACACACAGACAAGACGTTAACATTCAGACCTTCATTTAGCTATTGAGAGTGCTAGTAAGTCCCATATCGTCAGTTTTTTTTGTATGTGCTCCCAGCCGTTACCAGTATCTCACCAGTAGCCACACCATAAGAGGCAGCACACTGGCCTACCTCCGCTACAATTACATTATCCCTTGCGATCTCCACTTACTGTCAAGTCAATGGACTCCCCACCAATGATGGCTCCTGTTGCACTATTTCTGAATGGTCTGCGAACACAACAAGCCAACACAGCTGCCATTACCTACTCCTCCTCTAGAGCCATCAGGGCAGACACATGCTCCTCTTCAGCATACACCATCTGCTTCTTCTGCCCTCTGAGTGGACCCCACAGAGCTTGTATCAACTGTGACTCTACAGTCTGTGCTACCCGCTCCTGCACAAAGCCACTCTGCTTCACATTTAGTGCGGTGTCGCCCACCTACACACGTTGCCGCAGTGCGGTCCTTCATGGTCTATGTCAGCAGACGCTCCTGCTCTCTCAGTGTTCTTCATGGAGATTGTGCCGCCAGTTACTATACAGTACTGATACTTCAGCACAGCCTTCAGTTCAGTGGTTCCTGCAACTCGCCCTGTGCTACAACAACTGGTTCCTGGATTGGTTCTAGCGTAAACATGCCCACTTTCAGACCATAGTGCCCCCTGCTATGGGTGATATATGCCATAATATAAACAGCGACCCAACATCCAATGGAAACCCATTCCATGAAGCTCTCTGCACACTGTTCTTGAAATAATCTGAAGGCCACGTGAAGTTTGGATGTCTGTAGTGATTGACTGCTGAAAGTTGTCGACCTCTTTGCACTATGTGGTTCAGCATCCGCTGACCCTGTACTGTCAGTTTACGTGGCCTACCACTTCATGGCTGAGTTGCTGTTGTTCCCAAATACTTCCATTTTCTTATAATACAGCTGACAGTTGACCGTAGAATATTTAGGAGCGAGGAAATTTCACGAGTTCCACGCTGGAATTCACTGAGCTCCTGAGAGCTACCCATTCTTTCACAAATGTTTGTAAAAACAGTCTGCATGCCTAGGTGCTTAATTTTATACACCTGTGGCCATGGAAGTTATTGGAACACCTGATTCCGATAATTTGCATGGGTGAGCGAATACTTTTAGCAATATAGTGCAACTCAGTGTGGGTCACATGTAGACACACTCGTAACCAGGCTACCTCTGAGATACAGAGATGCATTTGCAGAGCACGGTTTGGTCAGAGTGATAGTGACAGAACATACACCCTTCCAGACCTGGCTGAGTGGCTTGAAACAAAGATTAAGTGATGCTGTAATCACATCGGGTCACAGAGGCAAGCCCTTTAGAAATTAAACACATCAATCACAGAGTAAAGATCATCTAAAACAGAACACCAGACATTCAACGAATCTCTTTGGCATTGAACCTTGAACATTTGCAGCACCTTCAAAGCAAAATTGTTCACACCCAATAAGGGCTGCACCATTCATATCTAAAAATCAAGAGCAATTTAGGTCTTTCTGACTCCACTGCAGTAATCAGAAACACTACCTCAGTGCCTGTCCAGACTTTACAAAACCTAAATCAATGTGGTCCCTGCCCAGCTGTGTAATGGTAGAAGAACTCTGGTCCTGAATGAACAACCATTTTCCCTGCAGCTGTTAAGCATGTAGACCTCAAAGGTAAAGGAAGAGTTTCTGTCTCTAAGGGCAGTCAGATTGAACACTGTTCATTTGAAAGAAGCTTCAGTCTCATTTGAAGTGTCTGCTAAAACATCACTGAAGCCGAAATAAAACATCCACCACGCCGGAACAATTGAAACTTGTGAAGCAGTCGTGTTCTGTGAAGTCTCTGAAGAAAAGACATACGCTACTCACAAAACGTTAGGGATATTTGGCTTTTGGGTGAAATTTCAGGATGAACCTAAAATACACTCTAACCTTTACAGGTGAACTTAATGTGACCTTCTCTTGACTTTTGAATGTACTGAATTCAAAATGTCCAACTGTTTTGTTACTTTTTGCACAACTTGCTGTTCTTTAACAAGGAGCTTAACTGCAAAATTCACGACAGGTATTTGACCAATAAATGTCCTGGTTCAGTTAGAATTGGTATTTAAACACTCCTCCTCACCACGCTGTCCACATTTTGACACCATGAGACCAAGACGACACCTAACAACTGATCAACAGTCCCTCGCCATTGTGAGCCTTCAAACAGGAAGTTCTCAGACGGAAGTGGCCACTGAGCTTAGAGTGTCACAGAGTGTCATCAGCAGGTTGCAACAGAGACACAGAGAGACTGGGAGAGTCACGGAAAGGCACAGAAGTTTGGCCACATCCCACACTGATGACCTTTTGACGGCATGCTAGACAACCTGCAAGCGTACCTGTCCACACCACCATCGTCTTGCATGGGCCAAGGAGCATTTACGCTGGACAAGCATCCAGAGGGCCTCACTGCTGTTCACTGATGAACGTCAATTTACGCTGAGCAGAAATGATGGCCACCAATGATGTTGGAGACACCAAGGAGAGCACTATGCACCGTTTTGGAGGCGGTGGTGGTGTTACAGTGTGGACAGGTGTGTCTAGTCAATACAGAACTGCCCTACACTTTGTGACATGTCCATTCTACTTGAATAACATCATTAATCCAGTCATTGTCCCTCTGCATGAACAACATAGGCCTAATTTTATCTTCATGGGCGACAATGCTCCAGCTCATGGAGGTCACATCATTAGGGAACGGCTGCTGGAGACCAGGGCACCTCAAATGGAGTAGCCTGCACTTTCTCCAGACCTGAATCCCTTAGAAAACCTATGGGATTAGCTGACTCACCGTGTACAGGCTCGTAACTCTGTACCCCAGAACCTGGATGACCTGTGGGCCGCCCTTCAAGGCATGGAGTGGGATGCCATGCCTCAGCAGACAATAAGACGACTTGTGAACAACGGGAGACGTTGCTGTCAAGTTGTAATTGATGCTCTGTATCTATGGAACTATAAGAGGCACATGACAGGTTATTGAGACATTGACATTTGTTGTTGGGGGTAGATCCACCACTGTTAGCTTTTGTTTCAACAAATCTTGAGATGAGAATCACCATTGCATGCTTCTACTTAAACGCCCTACTTTCATATCACTGTAGCGTGAGCTTTTTACGTTTTCCACAAATTTCACCCAAAAGCCAAACATCCCTAACTTTTTGTAAGTAGTGTAGATATCTACAGTAAACTCCTCTTCAGTCTAAGCTTCTCATACGGTCTGATCATATTCACTTAGTAACTCCTATCTAACCAGTCTGTATGAGCCCTGTAGGAGAGCTTATATCAGTGTGTACACAGCTAAGATGTGCACTTCACGGTCCGACTCGTTTCCTTCTGCAACAGCCATCTCACGGCTTTTGTTTACACACTGCATTCCTCACCCTCAAAGGTCCTTCAAAAAATACAGAAAGACTTGACAACTTGACACTCTACCCATTCAACATGAGAAGGAGGTGACTCTGTACAAACAAGACCAGAAGACTGTGGAGATACTGCAAACACTTAAGATGGACCTTTCACATGTCAGCATTTTGTGGTCACAGATCAGTTGATGTTGCTGTTGTTGACCCAAGTATGTAGGAACAGGAAGGGTTCCCTACTGAAGCGAGTGCACTTTGACCCTACATGACATCTGAGCAGTGGTCTGATTCCCACTCCCCACAATGCAACACTAGACTTAATAAGAGCTAGGAGATGCTTCAGAAGGCAGACGAACTGGAAGAGGATGCTGCTCTGATGCTGTGAGATGGTTGCTATGACACCAAGAGAAACCATTGGCGTTGGCATCACAACAACATTATAGTTTTAATCATCTACAAAATGCCAGAGCTCTGTTACATTAATATCCATTGTGCTTGTATGACAGTATAGCACACATATATTGTACTGCCATACAAAGGGATTCATTTTTACAATTCAGTCATTCCTGTCAAGTCCGTTTGCATCCATCTGCTGTATCTCTTATGGAGTAAAGGTACATATACTGCATCGCTGTATTTCTTTCATACAGAAGAATTAGGGCAAACTACGTATGCCAGGGTCTCACAAATATAAAACTTAAACAGAATGTAGATTGTGCATCACAGACATAGGAGGACATCACGTCACCGGATCCATAACCATGATGTGAAGGTTACCTCCAATATCTTGGGTTAGGGATTGGCAGGGCCAGGTCAAAGAGCAAAGGTGATACAGCACATCTATGTAAATTAAATTATGGGGATTTATAGCCCAATTTCTATATTTTTTCAGGCCTCCATGAGGATAAGACTTCTCACGTTGGTGAAAGGTCTTTTCTGCGTCACGAGGGAGAATAATACGTTCATTTTAGAGACTGGTTTTAGTGTGAATTATATTGAAAAAAGTCAATGCAGACTGCAAAAAAAAATGTCTGTGGAATTCATGCTGTCTGAGAAGGATGGACAAGTTTTCAGATTAAAAGATTAAAGCTTACCACCAGTTTTAGCTATTATTTTTGGTCACAGTTCAAAAGAGACACTAGTCTATAACTATTCACTTCAGTGGAATCCTTTCCTTTCAGGGGGATTATAGTGATTATTCCAGTTTTGGTGGTAGACTGCCTCTATGATTTGAGTATAAATATGTTTTTAAGGTATCCAGCAAGAGCATCAGGCATCACTAAAAGCCCCCATTCCATACCACCTGGGCCTTACGGCCTTTAGCCCTCTTAACAGTTCTTTATACTTCTTAAAATATCTGCATTACGAATCTTGGTCTTCTTAAGGCGAGGCTGATAAAAACAGCCTGATCAATACCATGTCCCTGGATGAATACAAGGGTTCATAAAGTTGTTGAAACCTGAGAATAATTTACTTTGAGAAGAAAACAGTGCACTCGATTTAGATTTTACCAAATAAATATCTTCATCAGACAGTGGTGAAAGCCAAAAGTCATCTTTAGCAAAGAGGGCCAGGCTACCACACTTCCAGTGGTGTGCTGGCTTTACCATGTGCACATGTTTAAAGCACATACAAGAACTTATTTTAAGTAGTCAAGAACCTACAGCACCACAGCACCACAGCATGTTACTGATCTTCATTTATTTCCTAGAAAGGACTCAATCAAAAAACAGTTGCAAAAGTGCTTGAAAGCAAGTAATAGTTTCTCCGCACCTCCGCAAGTATTAATTGTCTTAATTCATTGTCGAACACTTTTGGAGTGTTTTCCTGAGACCATCAGAGACCATAAAATATCCATGGACAACTGGACAATATCACTTGTTGACGTGATCATGTAGCAACTTTTTATTATACTGAAGATGTTTTCTAAGTTGTTTCTGCCTTTTTATCTATGAGATATCTAATACATTAAAAGCACATTACAATTCACATTAAACGTCTCCCACAGGAACCATCCTTCAACCATAAAATCGTAAAATATGACCGATCTTTTACTACCAGCTTCATGTGCTATGCATTCTCACCAAATCTCCCGTCCCCAAATATCCATCTTTGACACATCAAGTTCCCAGTGGCATGTTGAGGATTCTCACTTACCAAGCGAGCGATAACAGCACACATGAACTTTTATTAGCTTGTCTCAAATATGCCCATTCATCAGTCAAAGTGGCATGTTTTAATGATGGTTATACCAAGTAATTAAAGTGCAGCACTGTGGGTAAAGTAAGCATTGTGGGTAACTGCAGTTAATGTTACTATAAAAGCCTTGTGGGTAATGAAAAGCTTCATTGTCTTTCCTTCGCATTGCACGTACATACCTCACATTTATGCATTACCTATGAGTCAAAAAGACTACCAACAAAAATGTCCTTCACCTGTACTCCAGGGGAGACAACGTCGAATTAGAATCATTTGAATAATTTGAATGATCAGACTCACAGCAAGTCTCAGTCTAGATCCAATCTCAGCCATCTCACCCATGTTTTGGTCTTGTCTAATACTCACCCCCTACTGGTCTTTATGTTGACATAGACGTGGTTGGTCAAGTGATGTCAACCACCACTGCATTACCTGCCTCTATGGTGTGTGAATTCAGGTGTGACTGGGAGCTGAGGGGGTTGCTCCACACAAGTGCTCAGGTAAGCTGCAGGTAAGTCCCCAGGGCTCAATATTTGCCCATTACGGTGCTTTTATCTTCGGTTGCATTTCTGTCCGAGCAGAAATCTGCCTCTTGCTTTCTTTGCTCTGCTTCACAGTTATTGCACGAGTTCTTATCCTAAAGAGGTATTGTCCTATTATATGTTAAACTGCTTTGTGGACCAAGTTTATGTCTTTTTTTAATGGACAATAATGTAGAACCTCATTACTGATTTCCATTAAAATTCAAATGCACATCATCGTCTTTTTCTCTTCCTTCCATTGCCTGCCTCTGATTACCGCTTCTACTTAAATCTGTGAACATAAGGAAACGTTTACTGACAATGTGCGAGTTGGCTCTGCTCTGTGAAGCATTCTGTCCAGGTTGCTTAGTTACACTGTCAAAGCTCAGGGTAGCCTACTTTAGCTCATTCAGTGAAGTGAAATGTTCAAATAGGGCTGAAGAACACTGTCTAACTGACACACAAGGTGAACTGGGCCACAGAAAGGCAAGCATGAGTAAGCAAGAAGAACTTGTTTATCAAACAGAGGCTGGTCCAAACAGCCCCATGAGTCCTACGCACGCTAGAGATTATAAAAAATGTAAGTAAAAAAAGTTATAAAAGTCAGTGTAGAATTATATCGTTTAACTTTGCTGTCTTAAATCTACCAGTTTAAGACTCTGTGAAACCTTGAGTCTGAGTGCATATTAGCACACAAGTTGTCATCCATTTTAGCAGAAACACCTACCCCACTGGGCCCTATATTAAGTAGCCTATACCTGTCTAATAGTTCCATAGATACACAATGTTGCCATGCACACTTTGACAGCCACACACTATCCAATCCATCACTGGTCAGTTTGTCAGGATCACTGCTACCTGGATATTACTTAGAAGGTGCGGCGCTGCACAGTAATGGCCTGGTGATGGAGGTGCTGCTATGATTGAACAGCACTGAACATCGTGTTCAGCAGCATTAGAGCTTCTACATGTTTTCATGTCACTGCCGTGTTGGTGAGAAAATGACCGCTGATGAAGAATTAAAGGACAAACACAAATGATGCATGTCAACAGATGGGCGGCTGCCCGTCTTCAACCGCACACCTACGAGGTGTTTCTAATTAATTAAATGCTTCTAATGAAGTGGGCGGTGAGTGCTTTGCTTTTTTCTCTTCACTACACAAGTTGTCCGCATGGATCACTAAATATTAATACGCAAGGAAGCTGTGCAGCAATTCCACCGAAATGATTCCACCAGCGAAGTTATGCTAACTACAGAGATCATGTTTGCATGGTAATGTGCGTGTGCAAGAGGAGACGAGGAATTCATTTTCATTCTAATTCTCAGACATGTCACGTGACCTCCAGTGGGGACGCACGCTGTGTATGAATAACAGGTCTAAGAGAAGAGCCTCCATTAATTTCCTACTTCTCCAAGTGTCTGTGTCCGAAAGCACTGAGTGACAATTAAACAGACCTCAGAACTGATGAAATATTCATAGGGCAGTATAGGCGGCCTTGGAAGTGTGTGCAAACGGAGAGATACACTCCGTGCTCGGTGGCGGACAGTGACGCTTTGCTCGTGATCCGTCG
>JAGXOD010001386.1:2762500-3127500 GCA_020368025.1 Brachyhypopomus occidentalis
AAAAAGCACCAGCTGCAATTTTTCTGCACCTCAATTCATGTTTTCATACATAGGTTATTCGCTTGGCCTTGTTTCCATGGTGAAGGTATGGCTTTTTGGCCGCAATGCTTCCAAGAAGTCCAATGTCTGGTCAGATTTCTCTAACCAGTAGATGGGCGTACCTGTGTCCTACTGGTGGGACTGGTGGCTGTACCTGTGTTCCACTGGTGAGATTGGTGGCTGTACCTGTGTCCCACTGGTGGGACTGGTGGCTGTACCTGTGTCCCACTGGTGGGACTGGTGGCTGTACCTGTGTGCCACTGGTTTCTGCCAGTTCTGAGCTGATGGCACTACTACACATCTGATTTCAAAGGGAAGTGAGTATGATGTTTCTTTCTCTCAGGTTTTCTTGGCTGACCACCACCTCTAGGGTCCTCAACATAGCCAGGTTCTTTGTGCCTCTTCAAAAGAGCTTGTACAGCACGTCCTGAGACCCCAGACGGCTTTGAAATCTTCGGCTGGGAGAGACCTGGCTGATGCAGGAGAACCATGTATGGTGTTGCTGTGCTCAATCTTGCCATGGTGTATGACCTGTGAAATATCTTCCACATCCTCACGTTGGAAGCGGAGTTTGGCTCTTCCCCATCCAGTTTTAACCCTCCTAAACAGCTGTTTCTATTTGAGTTAACGTGTTGCAACCTACATATGAAAATGATCATTATCACCAGATGTGTATAATTGGTTAATAACACACCTGACTATAATCCAACAGATTCCCTGACTGTCTGCACATGGACCTAGAGGAACTGATGCTGTTTTTAAGGCAAAAATGTCCTTACAGTCTCTCTGTAGCAGTACACGTCCCGTCAGAGGAATGTAAGAAATGCAAATGTCGAAACGTAGAAGATCGGGCTCACCTCCTGGTGATGAATAGGCTCCTCCCCCTCTCTTCCCTCTCCAGCATGTTCGCACACACATTCCACATGGCAATTAGGTGTATTTAAACATGACCAAGTTCTTTTTCCTGAATGGACGTGTCTGGGGGAGGAAACGGTGCTGACGGAGAAGTTCTGCAGCAGGCGGAGGCCACACGGCTCCACAGAGAGTCCACACCTTTGATGTCGACACATGCGCTGAGTAAGGAGAGCACGGAGGGTAAAAATAGAAGCGCGACACAGCCAGCCTTTGAGAGACAGCAGTGCTCGTGTTCCGGATTTGTGAGCATAAGAAGCAGGAGTTCAGGTCTTTCGTTAAACACGAAGCTCGATGAAGCACCTTCTCTCGTTCTCTCCTCGCAGTGATATTACTGCCGGGTTTCCCCACATCAGGGTTAGGCTGAGGGATTGAGGGGGAGACTGCTGTAGGACCCAATTATGATGGAACTGTGTTTCTTTCAATTAGCAAGAGTTAATGGCATTAGCCTAAAATGGCATTAGGGCAAATGGGAGTGAATGGATGTATTTAAAGCTTAGTGAGCATTGGCCTGAGGGAATGTGAGTGACTACCAGCTACCAGTGAAAATGAGAGAAAGGGAGAGGAGAGGGAGAAAGAGAGAAGAGAGAGAGAGAAACGAGTGAAACACAGTACGGCTGCTTGTCTGTCTAGTGCTACGTTCTGCTCTGCAGTCCCGTGATCACTTTCATCCTTTTCACACAGTAAGAAAAGAGCCCCTAAAATGTTATTACATATGAGGGATATTTGCATTGTGGAGTTGTGTAAGTAGGTCTCTGAAAATTACGAATCTACATGGAGTCTCCAAAGGCAGCTGTGGACAGTTGGTATGGTAACTGGGACGGATGGGTCCCCATCACTCTGGTCCTCCTATTGGCAGTCACTCTGCCTCTGTTATCATTACTCTTCAAACCCCCTTTCTGTCCTTTCTCTCTATTTGTATGCCCGTGCTTTAAGTAACTGTTAAGTAAAGGGATTTTACTCTCTCTCTCTCACACACACACACACACTAGCTCTCTCTCCTTCCCTGCCTATTGCTGTGTCTGTAGCATTGGTCTCTGGCACCACCCTTGACATCCTGGATCCCGGCTGATATGAGTCCCAGTCAAAGCCTCATGTTGGTGCCTTGGAGCTGAGCAAGGAGCCCGGCACCATCACCCATCCACCACTCCGTCCCCAGGGGACACAGGACAGGACATGCAACATGGCTGCCGCCAGCAGCCTCCACATAACACTCACTCAGCGCAAACAAGGCACAGCACGGACACTAGCTAAAGGGCAAGAAACCTTTGTGGTTTCAACAACAATTAAACAAGTACTTTGCTTCACTCCGTCTGTATTATGCACTGGCTTATATGTACTCTACTCCTCTACTCTCCTCTACTCCTCTCCTCTACTCTCATGGTCAGCAAGTCTACGGACGCAGTGTCACATTGATTTTGTTTTATGTGAGTACCAAGCTACCAAGTAATATTCATACTGTATGCTCACAGCATCTTCAGGCAACTTTCAAAAGCCAGACGCATCCAATTAGCTGGAAGAGCAGGACGGGCTACTATCCACCAATCAGACTCGCCGAGAACAAAGGCAGACGGAGAGGTGTAGTCATTACCAAATGAGAGCAATTTTGCTTCAATTACAGAGAGCAGAGTCATTGTGACTGTGTGTGTGATACTGCAGGCTTGTGAGGAGCAGAGTGTTCCATACCAGCCCCTTTAACTGCAATAATGGCTCATATTTAAACTAACATATCCCAGGGAAATATTCATTCAGGGGCATGAATATTAACACCAGTGTATTTGAATATCCTGCCATCTGCCATATCCACAGCCCATTCGCTCGACCTCATTATTGACCACATTAACTCTTCATAAATTACTATAAGGTACAGTGACATCATCATCATCATCACCGTCATCATCGTCATCGTTGTCATAATCATCGTCATCATCGTCCTCATCATTTTCTCCCTGTCCAGCCACAGTCTGTTTGCCTTTTAGAGGGTGAGTATGGACAGACCTGCGCAGTGCACTCAGTGTGCACCAATTAGTTTAATTAGATTAATAACCCCCAATATGACCCTGTGAACAGATATCTGGTCAATATATCAAAATCTTTAGACCATTTTCTGACATTACTGGCCTGTAGCAAGTGGAATCTAGAGCTGCTTTACAGATGAACCAATTATGCTAATGACAGGACATGAGGAGAAGTTCCTAAACACACACTCCTAACCGCACACTCCTGACCGCACACTCCTAAACACACGCTCCTAACCACGCACTCCTGACCGCGCACTCCTAACCGCGCACTCCTAACCACGCACTCCTAACCACGCACGAGAAACTCTCAAAATGACTTTTTCTGTTGTTGCTCTTTCTTTGAACTTTCCTACTATGTCTGATTAAAATGACTTTTTAAAATCTATACTGAAAACATAAGTAAAGTTTTAGTTTACCTTATTAGTTGAGTACTAAACTTTACTAAACTTTAGTTTAGTTTTAGTAAAGTTTTAGTTTACCTTATTCTAGTTGAGTAGTAATGTCACTCTTACTTTGTCACTTTTTTACAGTCCTCTGAATTGTTGGAATACAACTTTGCTTCATGTTTAGGTTTAATCATTGTATTTGTCATCTGTAACATATCCATTGTTCTGTTGTGGCATATTGAATTGCCAACATAACTATAACTATTATTATTATTTTTATTATAATTGTTGTTCACCATGTGCATTTGGCTATATTAACAGCACCAAAAAATAATTAACAGCCAGTTAGTAAGGCATTATATGGTGAAAGGTAATGTCTGGTCAAGTCTGAAATTAAAATGTGCTTGAAGCTAATGAAGAGCTCTCCACACAGCAGCTGTGTTTTAATGCACTCCAGCGCAGCAGAGGACACTCCACACCAGCTAATGCATCTTCAGAGCAGCCATTATATGGCCATAAATCAATTAACAACCTTTAACATTAATTATAGCTCATACAGGAAAACGTGCACACTCCCTCTGTAGCTGTCTGTTAAAGGCCACTGGTACCAAGCCCACATATCCCATCATTCCCTGCTTCCTGACATCAGCACATTCTCACTTAATGGAACCCGAAAGGCTGATATCCAGCGGATATACACCATTACACTCCATTAAAGTACTGGCCCTCTGCATGTGTGTGTGTGTGTCCACCACTCACTTTCCAAATTAAAAAAACAGGAACAAACCACTTATTGCCATAGGCACACTGTGGGACAGGAGAGATGGTTGTGAAGGAGAAAACTTGTCTAAGCGCTCTAGACCCCACATCCCCAGACTAACCACTTTACTTGACTCTTAAACTCAAAACCACAAAACATCTTGACCTCTGCTCCCACTCTATGACACTCTAGTAATGGAGAGTATTTTGCCCTCATAGACGTGATGAACAGAAAAGCTTTTCTGGTTGTCTTGCTAAAAGAGAGAGAGACTCCACACTGCTCAGTGCCCCCACAGGACAGGGTTGGAGCTGAGTCAGGGTTTCAGTACATGGAGAACTGCACAAAGATTCAGTACACGGAGACCCACACTGCACAAAGATTCAGTACATGGAGAACTCCCCTGCACATGGTTTCAGTACAGCGAGAGCTCTTTAACCAGAGCGTGTGTAGGGTGAGGTTATCATAAAGAGTGTATGCTTCTGTGAAAAGGAGGCAACCTTGCTTTCATATGAACAAAGAACCATTCCTGAAAGTCATTTCATCTGCACTGAATGACAAACATCATGCAGTACATACTTTGTTGCTTTGCTTTCTCCCTTCCTCCTGTACACACACCAGGATTCCACAGATGGCCTGTGTCGCCCATCAACAACAAAATCCATCAGAATAATGTGACATCAGTCTCACACACACACACACTCTCTCTCTCTCTCTCTCACGCACACACACACTCCTAGTGCTTTACCATCTGTGAGTCTGAAACTGATTTATTCAGATATAAAGATCTCACACACACAGACACACACAGACAGACACACACACACCCAAAACACAACACAGTGTCTCTTCTCTCCACCTTAGTGAGCAACAAATGGTCTAGGAGGCGGAGTTGGGTCCTCCGTCTTCATCTGAATGAAATTCTCAGTCTACCAAACAGCTGATTCTCTCTCTCTCTCTCTCTCGCTCGGTCTCTCCTGATGAATAATCAGTGTGTCTGTCTCATATTCTGGAGCCATTTAGACCTAAAGGGTAACCAGTGTGGGACTAGATGCACACAGCACTAGAGCAGAGGAACAATGACGCACACTGTCGCCTTTAGCTCCAAAACAACGAGTGCTGAGCTCCCAGTGAAAGCAACCAAAATACATACACTGTACAGAAGTCAGAAGACATTGCAGAACATTGAAACATGATAAGGTCATCATAAATATCTAGAAAAAAGAGCTTCGTGCTTTTTTAAAAATAAAAGATGTTCTTAAAATGATTTACTCATTGAGAAAAGATGAATGAGGACTTTTCTTGATGCTAAGCTAAAAAGGCACATGAAAAGCAGCTTTAAACTGCATAGCCTTAATACTGAATAAATAATAAATAAATAAATAATGCCTTCCACTTTAAAAGGCTGTAGACTACTGACAACACACAGTTACATACATTATGATTTGCTCATGTATTCATTCATAAATGAACACGCGTCCCCTTTCCATTACCCTCAGCCTGGAGCTGTTATGTGTTACCTTCACTAGTTCTTTACAGTAACGAAAGCGTAGATAATACTTCCTGATTCTTTCATGGGAAATGCTTTTGAGAGGCGTCCATTTCTTACGTCCTACAACTAGCAAACATGAACCCAACAGCAGACGCTGGATTCTGTTCACATTCAGTGCCGCGCAGCTCTGTTCTTCATGGCATTGCCTGCTGGTCCCACATTCAGAGTTCGGCTGATGAATGTCTTCAGGGGAGTGTGGGGGTGTGGGGGGGTGGGTGAGGGAGCGTGGGGGGGGTGAGAGAGCGTGGGGGGGGGGGAGTGGGGGAGTGTGGGGGGGGTGGGGGGTGCGTGGGGGTGGGTGGGGGGTGCGTGGGAGAGCGTGGGAGAGTGGGGGGTGGGTGGGAGAGTGTGGGGGTGCGTGGGGGTGCGTGGGGGGGTGGGTGGGGGGTGCGTGGGAGAGTGTGGGAGAGCGTGGGGGTGCGTGGGGGTGCGTGGGGGTGCGTGGGGGTGCGTGGGGGAGCGTGGGGGAGCGTGGGGGTGGGTGAGGGAGCGTGGGGGTGGGTGGGGGTGCGTGGGGGAGTGTGGGAGAGCGTGGGGGTGCGTGGGGGGCGTGGGGGGTGCGTGAGAGAGCGTGAGAGAGCGTGGGAGAGTGTGGGAGAGCGTGGGGGTGCGTGGGGGTGCGTGGGGGGGTGGGGGTGCGTGGGGGTGCGTGGGGGTGCGTGGGAGAGCGTGCGTGGGGGTGCGTGGGGGGAGCGTGGGGGGTGGTGGGGGAGCGTGGGGGTGCGTGGGGGTGCGTGGGGGTGCGTGGGGGTGCGTGGGGGAGCGTGGGGGGGGGAGCGTGGGGGAGCGTGGGGGTGCGTGGGGGTGCGTGGGGGAGTGCGTGAGAGAGTGGGGGTGCGTGGGGAGGCGTGGGCGTGGGGAGTGTGCGTGGGGGTGCGTGGGGGAGTGCGTGGGGGGTGGGAGAGCGTGGGGTGGGGGGTGCGTGGGGGCGTGGGGGAGCGTGGGGGGTGCGTGGGGGGGGGCGTGGGGGGGTGCGTGGGGGGCGTGGGAGAGCGTGGGGGAGCGTGGGGGGTGCGTGGGGAGTGTGGGGGGGTGCGTGGGGGTGCGTGGGGTGCGTGGGGGGTGCGTGGGGGGGGGGTGCGTGGGGGGTGCGTGGGGGGTGTGTGGGGGGGGTGGGGGTGGGGGGGGGGGGGGGGGGGTGGGGGTGGGAGGGGGGGGGGGGGTGGGGGGGGCGTGGGGGAGCGTGCCCACAGCATTAACATTTCAATATATTACCCACTGGGGATGGGGCAGCTGTCACTTTGTAGTTCACAAATTCTTGAATGCGGTTTAAACACCTATAGGAAGGAGAAGATGGTTCACGTCTGCATGGGGGGGGGAGGTTGGGGGGGGGGGGTCTGGCAAGTACAAAGATAGGCAGCATTCCCTGCAGTGCTTTCTTATCTTAACTGTGCTCTCAGACACACATACTCAGAATAATTAAACGTCTAACATTGAATACTAATCAAAATTCATTAAAAACATTAAACTTGCACACATACACACACTCTCTGTTCCCCTCCACAAATTAACAGCCTGACAAAACACTTAACTAGCCTGTTATAAATTATTATGATAAAATGCATACATTAGAGAAACACTGAGAAATACGTCATTTTACATAGCACAGACGTGAGTGCATGCTCACATCACTCGCTAACTGATATAAAATTGTCAAGTGTGAAATGTAAAATGACAAAATGACATGTCTGCCATCAGGGCGGGTGCAACGGTGCCCTCACCACACACAGAGAAGGAGACGTACAGTCGACAGGAAGAGGAAGACCAGAGAAAAGAGCCGTGTGACATTAGCATAATGCTAAAGACATCCTAGAAGACCATTACTGCTCACCAGAGTCCCACATCGCTTCAGGCATTAGGTAAAACCTCCTCTTTAATGTCCCCATTAGTGTGCTGCTCCAATGGAATGATAAATCAGATCAAATCCAAACCGGACCTGCGAAGCTGCTAGTCTGCATTATTTTACACGTTAAAACATCAAAGCTAACTCACACTGAGCTTTTTATTTGGATCATGCTTTACGTTTACGACTCCGCGCCTTCCACACTACACGGTCACCTGTCAAATGCAGGAGGAGGCAAATGTTTTAAATCCAACCAGACATTTTAAAGACAAAATAAAAAAAAAAATGTTAGATGTTATATCTGACATGACATTTTTATCACTGTATAAACAAACGTTTAAAATTTTAAACAAAAACGTTGCTGGAGATTTTGCTGTAGTGATTCGTTCTTCAATATTGAGCCAGCATTTGGCATAAAGAGAGCAGAACAAAACAACCATTAAGATATTTAAAGCGATATATAATGAATATTTATTGAGGCCTGTATTTCGATCCAAAACATTCAGTGGAACAAGACATTTTAGGGTATTTTTGTTAACAGAGCATTTTAACGGAACTTCGAACAAGACACACTTTGACTCATGACTGAGTTGGCATATTAGGCTTCCTTCCTGTACCGTCTCCACTTTAAGGGCCGTGAATATTAAGACTGAAGCAGGTCAGCGGGGAGTGGAAACACACTGGAGGAAGGAAGGATGTGGTGAGCAGTGGCTGATCTGGGAACAGTGGCAAAGGAACACACACACATCACTGGAACTCACTTAGGTCATCAGGAATGGATGAGAATATCCGAGATGGTACAAGATTTTGACTGGGCACTGTTTACTTTTTTCTTTACAACAGACAGGATCAATCTGCGCAATTTGTGGCACTATTGTCAGTGCTGGAATTACTTGGCATAAATTAGGATCA
The DNA here is from genome assembly GCA_020368025.1 of Brachyhypopomus occidentalis. Classification (NCBI taxonomy): domain Eukaryota; kingdom Metazoa; phylum Chordata; class Actinopteri; order Gymnotiformes; family Hypopomidae; genus Brachyhypopomus; species Brachyhypopomus occidentalis. The sequence continues at coordinate 2,770,923 of JAGXOD010001386.1, forward strand.
GGATAACAGGATCAAAAAATAAAAAACAAAGGTATCTGTATTAAATAAATCAATGTTTTCCAAACTATTAAATAGGACTTTGTTTTAAGTTAAAGTCATTTAACCTGACACTTATATCAGCACTCATCTTTTTCCTTTAATGTCCAAGACAAGTCTAAGACAAATGTCTAAGATGCTGTACATCTCTGACATCTTTGCAAATGATGTCTGCAATCAGACTCGATCCTCTCAGTTCCACGAGGAAACAGTAGCGGACGCGTGTAGACCTCATGATGGCTGCATTTGTCAAGACTTGTAATCAATGTGTCACGTCACTGACAACATGTACCATGAAGGGTGTCAGAGTGATATTTGATGTAGTGAAAAGAATATGTCTAGAAACACCATTACCCAACTAAGCACACTGTCACCCTAGATTTGTTATGACAGGTTGGCGAGCAGGAAATCGAAGCTCCCGAGAAGCACCTGAATGCCACCTGTCTAAGTGTAACGACTCCTGTTTAAGCGCATTTCATTTCAGTTGTCATAGATTTGTGGTCAAGATGCTTTATTAAAAGTGCAAGGAGCCATGGAAGTAAACCACGCTGAGATGACAAAAGTTGCCTTCACAAGTTTACAAGATGCGAGTCCTGCAATAATGTCTAGATTCAATACGGTCATATTGGGACATTGAGAATAGCTGCGAATTCATTGTTTGCACACAAAGAAACAAAGGTGGGAAAAAACGGCACTTGGTCACAGATATGTGGTTATTTGATTGAGCAAAAAAGAACAGAAGGTTGCGCAATATGATAAGCTCGTTTTTGAAACCCAATTTCCCTTGCCCTGCTGGAGAGGACTGAACCCACACCCGCCAGGCTGCAAAGGTTAATGACAACCAAACCTCTGTGGATCACTGTAGCTTGATTGCTCCATTTATAACTTTCTGTGCAGAATAACAACAAGGGTGTGAAGAAGCAGCACCGTTGGCTTTGAGAAGCCTGCAGAACGTTAGCAGGTCTTACTTTTCAGCTTTCATCTGGCCTTTCAAATACCAGCTTTCCTGAACAATACTGCAGACATGACGTTTAACTCCAAATTCTATTTGAACTTAAGAAAAAAAAAATCTCTTGAAAGACGCGTGTTCCTGGGCTAGGCTGCTGAGCCGGAGTGGGAGGATCTGAAAACCAGTCATTCTGTTTCCCTTTCTACCGTCTGCTCCAAGGATGTTGCAGACAGCTACATGGGTTTACCAGCTGTGTGAAGCCCTCAGTGGGTCTTATTGATAAAAACAGAAAGAGGAGCCATTGAAAGCCACCCACAGTCACCCGGACAACACGGCGGCACACATAAAAAAACCCAAAAAAAAAAACATTAATTTCATCGTTTGAAGTTCGGCGTTAGACCCACACTGGCGGCTCAAACCTCAAACACGCTGCCTCCAATTTTTGTTGCTCCATTTGTTCTCGGGAGCGACGTTTTTCATTATTCCGAAGAGGGAAAAAAAGACATCAATTAAAAATGTCTGAATGATTCCGAAAAGAAGAAAAAAAGACATCAGTAAAATGTTTGGTTCATTAGAAGTTCCTTATTTTCAGAAGAAGCAGCGAATTGGAGGATGTAGGAGAAAAACACAGGAAGTAACTAACTATACAGAATTGTTTCCATAGAAGAGGAGGAAAGAAGCCATGCATGTTGCTTTTAAGAAAATGAAAATGGCTAGCACATTAGCTAAATCAGAACATTCAGAATCTGTAGGTCTGAGAACATATGGAGATGGTACACCAATCGTTTAGAGTTGAATGAGTGGGGCAGGCAATTTAACATCCAAATACAAAATAATAAAACACTGAACTAGAAAATGAGGACACATTAAAACCCAATCTAAATGTGATTAATTTGGGCTACGAAAAATATTCACCTATTAGTACAGAATCATCAGTCAACTAAATAACAAATTTCACAGTTGACGCAGATCCAAGTATGCAGAGACATTTGCTATGATTTCTGCAATAATTGTATTTGTGGTTTTCTAGCCTGTGGTTCCAACCCAGAGGTTTGTAAAAACTTTTTCCTCTGCAGTAATCAGCCATGTTAAAGTATTAACTCTCCTCAACCAAGTCCATTTTCATATTTGGCCTGAGGAACTGTAATGTAAAATACATTTCTGTTTATGTTTTGAACCCATTTGTGCAAATATTTGTGCATGTATAAAATGCTATGCAGTGTTTGAAGAGTAGATGCTTTATACCACACGTGTCGACTGACTCTTCAAAATATCAGTCTCACATATCCCAAGTGCCACATAACTTGTAGGAAATGCCATCAGTCGTATCTATTCCATGAAGATGTGCTGACTAACTCTCCAAAATTCACTCACAGGCTCTTCATGCTGATCGACTGGGGAGAAGATTATAAGGACGAACCAAATTTACGACCAAATTGCTCTTACATCTCTTAATCTCATTATTGTAGCTTGAACATCTGCGAAGACGCACACACCACAATCCTGTAGGTGTTTAGCCGCCAGGTTGCAATAACACCCCAGAAGACCATGTTCCCTTGAGATGAAACTCCCGGTCTAAAGTAATGCCATTCATACTTTCTTTAAATGTATTAAAAAAACAGTTGTATTTTTTGTATGTTCAGAAAACATACTTGTGCAATTCCTTGTTCTTGTTGTCATGCTGTATGACTACACTATGGTCACTAGGAGTCTATTTTTTCGAAACTTTGCAATATATTCCACCGGTGTGGTAGGGTTTCTTTCAGCTTTAGTGTGGACACTGCACACACCACCTGACCCAGCACATTATTATAGTAGTGGGAGCAAGAATCATTATTTTAGAAGAATTCCACACTGAAGAATTATTACACACAAGAATTATTATTACCCCAAACCTCCCACCCCCCAAAAAAACAAGCATTACACAGTGCCAAAAATGAAACCTCATCAGAAGGCAGAGGCTTTTATTTTGTAAGAAAGGAACATTACTTACCATGCCAACAACTGGCCCTGCCAGGAACAGATCTGTTAGCAGCCACACTGCTGTTATCTGCTCTAGCATTTTAGATGGGAAAGTGACAGAGGAACGACAGGTTGTCAGTCATTGCCAAGAACTTCACTGAAACTTTCTGTTCAGTTGTCCTGAAAGTCCCATACTGCCCCCTTCTGGAGGCGGGGACACAGAGACGGAGTGTTCAGCTTGATGCACACAGACAGAAACGAAATGTTTATCGTCACATTTATTAGATTCTGAACCAGCACGGCCTTACTACTTGGTATGAAGTGTTACCCTGGTAACTGTGCTTCCAAAGGGATATTCCCAAGTAGACCAAAAGACCACAAAACAGTGCCACCCGCTGGCTGCCCAGACAACTGCGCATAAGTAGAAGTTCACACACATTAAGATGGTTTTCTCCATAGCACTTTCACTGCAATACAGAGGCACTCATTCGATTCATGAGACTCAAATCCAGATTCATTGAATTATGAAACTCATATCTAATTTCTCCTGAATGCTAGGTATATATATATATATATTTAGATTGGACTTCTGTATTATGGCTTAAATGTTTTAAAAAATGTAATATACCCCAGAACGATCGTTTGATCCAGGCCCATCTGACACAGCACCAAAGGATGCTCATCGTCTGAGCCTATTGACAGTCTTTGAGCCCAAGATCTCAGCATCCACCTTATTCTGCATCTTCCAAAACATTAGAAGCCAGTGATGAAAGTCTTCTCAAAATATCTTTTTTTATTATTATTCATATTAACAACATTCTCAAGTCCAGATGTGTCATTTGCTCATGTAGCTGGATAGCTCTTTGTCCATATTTTGTGCAAAGCGATGATTAAGAAAGAGGAGCTGACCGTGGGGAAGAAGTCTGTGAAACACTGCATCCACTCTGTCACTTTTTAGCAGCACCTGAGAACGACAACTCTGTCAGTTCAGTCCAAGGGAAAAGGTTTTTAACAGAATAAGCCATTGAGTGGTCCAGTACAAAGTCTGGACAGCAATAAAAGGAGTTTACTGGATGATTCTGTTGTGGCTGTCAACACTGATAGGCAGTTTTTAGATCATCTGATCATCAAACTGCAATTAAGGAGGTTCATACATAGATAATACTTAACCTTCATTAAAAGGCAACAAGTCTCCAGCTACCATTTACAAGTCTGAATCATGACAGAATGTAATCCATATACATTAGATCCGACATACTCCAAACTCATCTTCAATATCAGTGTTGCTCCAGTTCAGGCAATGTTGCATTACTCAGTCAAATGTATATATTCTCTGTCAAAAAGAATCCTTTGAGCAAAAGTATTTGGTGTGATTTGCACTCATTTTGACCAGATGAATAGCATTAGCATTTCAGCAGTTAGTTGCTCGTACCAGACACACACTCACCTCACTGCCAGGTCCCAGCAGACGGAGTTCCTCCAGGCAGTGGCGGGCGAGCTTATGTAGAGTCCCCTCAGCGAGCAGCAGGTTCTCATATGGCTGACACACCAGAGTGAAGGCTAAGGCCTGTACGCCCAACCACAGCGCAACACTCTGCCCAGCGAACGGTTCCCCGCGGCCCAGAGACAGCACTCCGCAATCAGCCTCGCCAAGAGCCGCGGTCTCTTCACCGAGTACAGCCTCCACGGACACGCTGCCCGACGCCTCCCGGCTTAGACACACGGCACTCCTCACCTGTCTGTATAAGGGAGGGAAGCACAGAGAGTGAGTCTGCATCTCTCGACAGTAGAGATTCAAAGAATATGAAACTTCTGGGCTAAAAGACGTTACCTGGCTACTACGCTCAGTTTCTCCTTCTGAGACAGGCGCCGCTGCTCGGGGCTTAACTCACGGCCCTCGGCGCACAACACGACCTCCTCCGGTCCGAAAATGCGTGAATACAGAATCCGGCTCTCACCATCAGAGAGGGCGCCCACGGGGCACACGGTGTGGATTAGGAAACAGACGACCATTTCTGGTGGAGGAGTTAAGAGTGCGTACTTGTTCACATGAACATCACCAAATGAAGGACGAATTCTAGTTTAAGGTCAGGACTAATGTTAAATGTAGTCGTCTAGAGCGATACAAAATGAAAGTAGGTACGTCTTTCCGAGACTAAATGTAACGTGACAAACGTCCCATGCCTGTTTCACTGCATTTGTATCACAGTAAACTGCTGTTCATACATGTGTTTACATGCAAGCTCTCTATTCACAGCGCCGTTAACACAAACCATTTCCGTGTTTAGTCATATGACCTCGAACTGGATTCATGCAATATATATTTTAACACTAGATGGCGCTCCAGGGTTAGCGCTTGAAATGTGATACAAAATTAAACACAAAATAACGACAATAGCTGATATGAACAGTACATCACAGCTGTCAAAAAAGAGTACAATTATCTTTGATAAACCCGACAAGCAATACTATTCATATTTCTAAAATCGAGATGACTTTCTAAAGACGCATTTGAGGAAAAAGTGAAACCAGTAAGCGTTGTGTACCCTACCCTTTGTTACTATTAATAATGCACCCTTCATTTTAAAGATAACCACATTTGTAATATTATCTATTTGCACTAGATCGCAAGTGCTGTCATCCACAAACAATGACGACTAGTGACGCTGAAGTCTTCGTCTGCTCTTTGTGTTGAAAATTGCAGCACTGTGTGATATCTCTCATTGCTCAAGATAATCAGTCTGCCTCCGTTGTAACGTGTGCACAAGCACGGAAAGCCACAGCCAAACAGACGAGACATCTGTTACTTAACAGCTGCTTGGCATGTTAACTAACACAGAACCCACCCTCCCCCTCCTCTGAGTGAACCCTCCCTAACACACGCACACATAGCACCACACAGTCCAGCACACACACGATCCCCACAGCACCACAAACCTTTCTAATTCTTTCACTATTCTCATCTCTGTCACAGGGGGAGGACAAGAGAGGCTGAAAACTCGTTATTTGGGAAAGGGGGTTTATTTAAAAAGTTGAAGCAGTCAAATTATACAGCTGACTGGTAGATACAGGTTTCATCTACACCCTTTAACCTTTTATCCTATATGCCAGGAACAGACAAGTCAACATGTGCAGTTTCCCTTTAAAATGTGTGTAGTCCGTTTATTAGCCCACACAACGTTTCCAGTAATGAATGAAAACACTTGGACCATTGGTACAGAGGTCCTTTACATAGCTGCCCCCAAAACGTAAAAAAAAACCCTCAACTACAGAGACACAATACCCCAATGTTGTAAAAGGAATCTCCTGCAACTCATTGAGTGGGGGCTTGCTTCTAATCATTTTCATCCCCACAGTTAAAATGCATGGCAAAGTGAAAGGGTTGATAAACATAATCTACAACCATGTAGCCACTTAAGTTAGAAACTCATTTCTGATGTTGCATCTGAGTTCCTCTAAAGCTCTTTGTCAGCTGTTTAAGAACAGGATGTGGTTATTGTGATAGCATAGTTCCAACCCATAGCAGCGAATGACTGTAAAGCACCTGACCTTAAATTCAGATGCCCTCTGAAAAGCAAAAATATTCACAGAATAGAATGTATTGGATCAAATCTTACTCAACAAAGATGTGCTCCTTAGGGATTTATACAAAATATGTTTCAAATATCCAAAAGGAGACAAATATTGTCAATAATGCTGTTTGCAACAATGCTACATGTTAGATAAAAGTGAAAATTTACCAATCATTAACTTCAGAATTTCCTGTAAGCTCTTGACATTTTCCTGTAAATACTACAAAAACCTCAATGTTTTAGATCTTTGGTAAAAGTATTCTAGCTGCTATTACAATCAAATGAACAAAACTCTTGCAAGCCACAAAAAAAAAAGACTTTCTTTGCAAACTGTATTTTTAATGTGTAGTTTTATGGCCTTCACAGTCATTAAACCTTTTTGGATTTTGAGACATTCTAATCACAGCAGCACTGGTACAGTGATCACACCACACAGATAACAGAGAGCTGATCATCCCAGCACCAACTGTAGAAGCTTAACTCCAAGCACTAAAAATGAGAATTTCCATTGGAAACTTTAAGTCTTGAACAAAGCAACAATGTTTTGCTGAACTTTACGAAGCCAATTTTAGAAATGGTGTTAAATATAGGGTTATGTTCTTAGTCAGAAGTCTTTTACACAGTCACTGTAGACAGGTTTGCTTTCTTTGTTCATACGAGACCATCTGAGAGCCGGTCTTGTGTTTCCCTGCAGGAGCCCGAGCGCTTGGAGAGCTGCCAGCAGTTTCTCAGCCACTCCCTGCAGCTCACGCGCCTCACGTGTGAACCCCACGTGACTCACATTCAGCCACACAAAACCAGCTGCTCTGGGCTCAGTTCGGTCTCTCTCATTTGCATTAACTGAAGCAAAATGTTGGAACAATTCAAGTTAGGACTCATTTCTCTTCCTCTCCAAGCCCACGCAACTCAGACATAGTGCCACAGCACGTGAGAGGTAATGACTTGCCCCCTCCCTAACAGCTCAGTGCGTTTGGAATGTGCCTGGGCATGTGTCTGAAGTGACCTACCCACACTCCAGGCCCAGCATGGCGGGACGGTTTGAAAAGAGATCAGGGACAGTCACACACGGTTGGAGCTTATAGACGTTTATTCCCTCCCCCTCCCTTCAACTACATCGGTACTGCAGCATGGCAGTTGGTTTCTCACACAGACTCAAATCACACAAAAAAAAGGGGTTACACATTCACACATTTAGGCGAAGGGGATTGACAAACCTCACTTAAAAAAAAAACAAAAAAAAACAAAAAAAAAAAATCAGATGCAGGTTTTATTGCTGAGCACTTTAGTGAACACTGAGGTCATCATCGCTGACCAGCAGCAAGCGGTTAGGCTGGTGCCCTCTGAGTGCTGACGGTCACACGGGCTCCAGGACACGCAGACAGCTGCCCCCCCTACACACGTCTACACCACAGGGGGGGTGGGCCTTTCAGAGCAGGAGCACATTCACTTTCAAGTAGTTGACACTAAATATCCTGCTGGGTGAACCAACCCCCCCCCGTGATCAGAAATGCAAGATCATGATTGGGAGACCAAAAGACCAAACATGGCAGCACCACACGGCCATCTGAACCACACACTGCACTCAACACTTACACTCCAAAAACACCACCCAGACTAATAAGCCAGATTTGACTGTATAAAAGCTTTTCCAAGACAATAAAAAAAAAAACTTAATAATCACCAATATATTATGGGAACACATAATTGTAAAGGGGCAATTAAACAGTGTATTGGTTTTATACTATTAATACCAGTACTAAAAAAAAATCCATCATTGCAAAAAGCACTTGGCTCAGACCCAAAACAGCAGGGAATGGCAACTGGAAGGGAGAGATGGTGCACGGTCCTCCACACAAAACAAAAAGTGCTTTAAGGGTCTGTAACCAAACAACTTAGGGAGTCAGAATAACTGGGGAGGCAGTAACGTTTTTGGAGAGCAGCAGTGTGTGGTTGAGAAGCAGCACGTGCGTGTTGTCGCACAGCGGAGAACTGAAAGGGCCGGACCATAATGCTGTGCTGCATTAAAACGGGTCATCGGCTCAGATGTATCATCTAAAAGAGAAACAGGGAGACGACCCATGTGACCGATGGCCCGCGTCTCTCCTCAGGTCGGTGACGTTGGGGCAGTGAGGGAGTTGAAATGCTGAACCTGAAGGCACCTGCACACATCTCAGAGCTTCTTAAGGCGGCTGTACATGTCTCTCTTGCTGCGCTCGCCGGCCCACGTGCGGCTCTTAAGACGAAATTTTCTCAGGTCCTCCTTAAAGTCCTCGTGATGCATCGGCCTGTAGTCCTGGGGCTCGCACACGGCCTGCACACGAGAAATGCATGGAAACAGACGGACACGTGTTAAAGAACCCTAAACACGCCCCACAGGGCATCTTAAGCTACAAATACAAATGAGAGAGTTACTACACCTTATGTAGGGGAAAGAAGTCCTTGTAGCCTCCTTTCAGTACGTAGAGTTCAGGGTAATGGAGGTGGGGGTACTCGTTCAGAACGCGATCCCTCTCGCGAACAAAGCGGCACATTCGCGGCCCGCGCTCGGATGAAAATTCGCAATGGAACACCAGCAGCACGCGCTTGTCGGGACATCTGGTGAGGACGGGCCGCCTGAAGAACCGCTCCTCAACCTGCTCTTCCTGATGGAGGTTCAGTGCCCCCTGGCAGAGAGGAAGCCACATACACACCAGTCAAGGGTCAGCTCCCCGCATGCATGATCACTCATCCTGTGACGAGCACCACCCTTACCCTGATGTGCCCGCCCTCGTACTCGTATGGATAGCGGCAGTCAATGACGAAGAGTCTGTCCACCAGGTCGCTGAACTGACCGGTCATTGCAGCAACCATCTGAGAGCAGAAGAGGCAGATGTTACCGCAGGGTGTGAACGCAGGGGGTGGGGGGTAAGGCAGATGAAGCCCAAAGAAGGAATCACGACAGCCAGAAAGCAGCAAGCATTTACACTTACGATTTCTGAAGTGATGTATTTCAGGTCTTGGTGTTTGCCGTCAACGGTGGGCAGAGCTGGAGGCTACAGAGCAACAAATCCTTCATGACTCCATACAGAAGCCACCACAGAAAAAAACTGAAAATGCTCTACCTCACACAAACGTACCTTGGTAAAATCTCCTATTACATTATTGGGGTCGGTGTCCAACAGTGTCTCGATTTCTGAGTGATTAAAAGATTTTGAGCGCTGCACCTGCAACAAGAGATGGAGGGAGGTTTCATACCACACGGGCGGAGAGAGACGGCCCTCGTTTGGGTGGGGTTATTCCGGGCTGGCCCTACCTGTTGTGGAACGGAGTCCTCTTGCTCCATGGTTGTGACATGAGACCCAGCCACGCTTCGCCTCCTCTTCACACGGACGGGGGTGTTGTCATCCTGGGGCCGGTCGTGTCTCTTGACTGGGGCTCGGCCACCCGTGGGCATGGAGGGCGATCGGAAGAGCCCGCGCGGCCGACACCGAACAGGCTGGAGATCGTGACACAGGCTTAGCTCCTCCAGCTCCGAAAATCACACAACATCAAACTGGAACGGGCAAGAGGTGCAGGAAGAAGGTTAAGAAGCGGAAACCTACCGAGCTGGCGGTGTCCGCGCTTTGATCAGCCACCAGAGGAGCCGTGAGGAGACTGGCCAGTCCCAAAGGAACCTCAGAATCAGTCTGTCAAGGTTCAATAAATCAGTATTTAATATATAATCAGCAGTATTAAATAAATCAAAAGAAGAAATAAAAATAGGGTGAAGAGTGAAGTTGATATTTCCCCATCACGGAAGCACATCTCACCTCTACATCATCGAGTACATCCAAGAAGCCATCGTCGTCATCATCAACGACATCACTGGAGAGCGATGGTCGTCGCAGGACAAAGGGGCTGTCGGCATCTGGCGAAGCAAGCTGATTGGACGAAGGCGGGGAAAGCTGTGGGGAAGAGAGTCAAGAGTTCACGCCAAGCCGTGGTCACCTCTACTCACTGGCACCCATGAGCCCTTGAAGTGAAGCGCGCTACCATCAGAGCAGGAGCGGAGCTGGGCCGGCAGGCGAACGCTTCCCTCGCTTCCCCACTGGAGCGCAGCCGACAGCGAGACACAGGGTGGGTGGGCTTCTTGAACTCAAAGCATGCCTAGATAACACAACAAAAACGTTAGACAAACCCCAACACGCCTTCCAGGCGCTCAACGTAAACCACATCAAAGCACCACGCGCCCAACCTCTCCCCCCCACCCCCCAATCGCCACCTCATGAAGGTTTTCCTTGTTGTCCAAGCTGGGCATCTGACTGAAGACTCCATAGCGCTGTAGATCAGTATCTTTACTCTTCAGATCAGGACTATGACCCAACAGCTGCAGCTAGAAGAAGCAAGAATCAAAGAATAAAAGACGAGTCACAGCAGGATTGCCTGGGTATTGACACCAGATCACAGGTAAGGGGTACGGTATACCACAAAAGAATGGCACCAGGCAGTCAGGCAAAATCATGCTCACGGACCACTTACCGGTAGTGAGTTTATCCTGCGAATTGGCATCTTTCTACAAAGACAAAAAAACAGCAGCAATTTAAGTGAGTTCCGATGAATGCCATGTAGGTACTGGTCTAACTTCAGATGAAGAAAGTATACAATAACTTACTCATTCATCACTCTGGTCATGTTCAGAATGGCCCTCTCAAACCTACAAGACAAAGAAGAGACAGTCAAAAGCATGACCAACACAGGCCTGTGAAAACAGACACTGCGTTACAAATGACGTCACACAGAATGACGCTCAAAGAAACGAAACAACTTATTCCCAACCACTGCAGCCTTTACTGTGCCTCACAAGCCCACCTGTATGCTAAAGAGCTCCTAGAGGGGGAATGGAGATTGCAGGCCTTCTAATCTGCCATATGCCCACACGACGCTAACCCCCCACAGCAAACCCCCTTTGACAGAAGAGCGAGACTGAATGGTGTTTGGGGGGGTGGGTGGGTGCGTCTTTCATAGCAAAGGAAAAGAGAGAATTAGTGAGTTGAATGGGGGCTAAGAGGTGGGAGGCCTTCATTCATTACCCTGACCCAGGCTAACAAGCACGCGCACGCGCACACACACAGTTCTGCCCTATTCAAGAAGACCATGAAGTGTGCCAGTCCATACGCCCAACCCCCTACTGCAATGTGCAAAAAGGCACACACACGCACACTCAAGCATGAGGAACAGAAGCAGCTGCTAGGCTGGCTGAGGGTGAATGGACCTTTTCCAAAAGCAAATGCTCAGAAAAGCCCAACATCTCACACAAAAGGCAGATGTCCAGGCCTGCATTCCCATGGAAAGTTAAGACGCTGACTAGAGTAACGTCAAGGATGCTGAAGAGCTGCAGTCACAGAAGCAGAACACGTCTGCTCACATCTGCAGATGCCACAATCTATTAAGGCCTTCAAACAGCATATGCCACCGATTCTGTTTGGCCTCCACTTTAGTGACAATCCGTTGTCAGAGGATACACAAATTAGAGGACCCAACGGACTGAAATTATAACCAAATCATTTTGTACAGAATGAACTAATCTGCAAAACTCCAAAGCATGTGCATAGATCGCATAACGACAGGGATTATGTTAATTATTCTCAAGGGTAGCTTTCCCGCATACACCCATCACAAGACCTCAACAGTGTGAACTCACTTCTGTTCTGCATCCACTGCGTCCACGGGGCTAGGAGAGTCCATACCCAAACCTTTAAAAAAGGACGGAGAGATCAAATAATGTAAACGTACTACACAGGAAGTCATCTTAACTCTCGCATAATTACCTGCCATGTCCCACACGTGAGCAACACGATGCAGAGTAACAAGCTTTACAGATCACGTCAACCATGGTCCAATACAGGACTCTTAAGTAGAAGCGGTGGTCCTTACCTGCATCAGATGAAGTGTCCGATTGGAACGAAGGCATCTTCAGAAAGGGCACATCTTTCTTTCTTTTGGGAGTTTCGCAATGTCTAAGGTTATTAAAAAAATTCATTCAGTACGACCGATTCGTTTGCCTCGTGTACACATTTATTTGCTACTTTCTGCAAGTCGACCCTGCAAAAAACAGGAAGTAGATAACTTGGGTAACCCAGCTAAAGTAAATTAGCCAGTTAACTTTGCTAGCCTAGCTAGCTCGCCTACAGAGGAAATGGACCATACAAGTGAACCAAGAACGGTCTGCGCCAAAATAAATGTAGGTCAGCTAGCTAGCTGGCTAACCAGAAACCATTTAAACGTGAATTTACTTTTATAACTCACCCTCCAAGAACAGCAAGACTATCCATGTTTAGTGTCAGGTTGGTAACTGGAGACAGCACGGCAGGTGATCCGGGGGTGAACAGGTTTTTTATGCAGGGGGAGCCCTTAATGCCGAACTCGGCCAAAGACGGCTTGGATAGCCCGGGGACTGAGTCTGGCCTTGTTCTCATCTGACTGCTGACAGGACTCAGCTCGCTTGCAAATGTATCAGTTTCCATCTTTTTTTCCAGATTTCACGGTAGGTTGAATGGCTGACGGTAACTGCAGACAAAATCCGACCAGACTGTTGGCTAAAAGCTAGGAATGACTTGTCAGTCGGACAGACCGACCAACCAGCTTACCCTAGCTAAGCTAGCTCGTAGCTATAAATCGGGAGTTTCATCAATTTATCCTGCTTGAAATGGACAGAGAGACGTTGCCGAACCTTTGCATGATGTCGACGCCCGAAACAGTCCCGACTACACAAATCCTGACAAAAAGAAATATACTAATTAACCATCTTCTTTGAGCCTTCTTGCCAGAGAGCTGACGCCTCAGACGCACTCTCTCCGACTGCACACAAACTCTACCTGAAGAAAAGAGACGCCGAACGTACTTATTTACGTTCAAAATAGGCAGCCCACGAGCGGCAATCGATGTGACCAATGAGCAAACTCGACGCGTCTAATCTATCCAATCAAAGTCAGCTGCTTTTTTTCTCTGATATGAACTAAAAAAACGTAGGCGGTCTAAAACAATTACAGGCATCTCGTTTATCCAGTCAGAAAAGAGTATGCGTGGAACTTTAGCCAATGACATGCTGACGTTGACGTTTATGGGCGTTAGTAAAATTTTGCATGGAAGATGCACGGGAAGTGGTAGATTTTTTTCCCGCGGAACAATTCAAGAAGTCTCTTGGGAACTCCCACAACAACAACAACCAATAGCAAAAAGACTATTGGTTGGAATGTATCTCAAATTGCTTGTAAGGATTGTAAATTGTTACAGTAACTAATTATTGTAAATGCTACATTAGTTCGTTTCTTAAATATTTAACTGATTAGTCTACCGCGTGTTGCACAAAAAAATACATGGCCATATCGCCCCGCCATATGTACTTTGAACACACTGCTACACAGCTACAGCTAACTAACTACACTTTCACATGCTAAACTAAAGCCTGTGTGCGTTGCTTTAGAGAAACATCAAAATCTCTGAATCTCTGAAATGATACTTTACTGAAAAGTAAATGACTTAGTCAATAAATAATAAACTTTGGACTAACTTGAGATCTTCGGTGAAATATAACAGCTTTGTCAGTCTGCAAAGTTGTTATTTTATATGTAGGCCTATGCTAACAGGTCTTTATGCTCTACTCCTAACAAAGACTCGCACCAAAACCCAACCCAAAACACACGACTAACGCTCTCAGAAGCATCTGGCACATAACATATAGTTTTAGGACACGCATAAAATTAATAATAAAGCAATATTTGTATTTCAGTGTTGTGCCTTTTCACAGGTTTTGACAGGTATGTGCAGTGAAGTGGGGTACTCTACTAATTAGGTTTTTCTATATCAATTGTTATTCATAAGGCAAAGGCAGGCATAGCTGGCAATAAAAGAAATGGACAGATACCCCCCTCTCCAATAGAAACCACCAGGGGTGGAGGGGTAGGTGACACAAAGGAGAAAGAATGACAATATAAAAGAGTTAATGCATTGTACTTTGAACTATTATATTTACCTGTAGTCATAAATTATTGTGTACAAAGTCAATGCCATTGAAACTCTTCCCCCTCCCCATCTTAGAAGGAAACTCCACGGTGTCCATACATTCTGGCAACGACCCGGTCAGCTACAGCAGGCCTCCCCTTTTGGCCGAGCTCCCTCCATTTTCACTTACAAAGGAGCCATGAGGAGGTTGGGGGAGTGGAGGGCGTAGTTAAGCGCAGCCCGTCTTATGCACACTCCTGTGATGTAGACCCGCTGCTGGAGTGGCAGCTTTTCCTGCCCCTTTCCCCATATGAACACCACACTACACCGCATTAGCTAGTTTACTGCTGTTACGTTTTCCTGAAGCCATTAGCTAATGTCTGTATGTTTCTGTTCTGCTACACTGCCAGAACAGACACCTTAATTAAAAAAAAATCAACTAAAATTAAATGTAGTTTCTGGTAATGTATCAAACATCCACCACAACAATATAGTGTGTACGTAAGGCTACATAATGTTAGGACCGCTATTTATCAGGTTCCCGCAGGAGTCTTATCTGTTCCTCACTGTTAGTGTACATTTAAGGCAAAACTAAATGGCAGCCATTACTATCTTTGCTATCTGTTTTCCTTACTGTATTTGTAACTTTGCCTTTTCAGACACAGCAGAGATGGATTATAAAACAAACTTGGTGGACATTCTACATAGGAGGTTTCAGTTCAGATTGGATTAATGTTGATTAGAATATCCTTCAAATTAATTCTTAAATTTGAATGTAATTCCCCCAAACTTAAATGTCTTCCAGAGACATGTTCACTAAAACCCTACAAAGAAAGTGTTTTTGTGGAAGATTATAAAAAAAAAAAACAAATACCATGCAAAGCTGGCAACCGAAAAAAGATATTTATGCTGCGAATAAACAATTTTAAGCACTTAGAATTTTAATGGTCCGTCACTGGGACAAGATATGTGAGGGAACATATTTCACCTTCTTCAGTAATGCTCATAACAAAGTAATGTAATTAAAACTGGACAAACTGGTCCTCAGTGAAGGACGTCCAGAAGCGCAGGCTCCTTCTCAGGCTCCTGCTACATGCAGTAACGTGATGTTAGGGTTCACATCAGACTGGCATACTTGGTCAGGAAGTGGGAGCTTAGGATTCTGCTTTAGCAATCGATAAGTATCTCTGACACTGTTCACAAAATAAAGCATTGATAAAACGACTACTACAATATTTCTACAACAATCGCATAACAGAAATATCTTCAGAATTTTCCAAGACCAAGCATCATAGCAAGCAAGCAAGCATAGTTTTTATAACCTGCAAACTGGAAGCACATGTACCCAGTTGTCTGGTTGTGTAAAACAGACAGTACTTATATAGCACATCTAAGAAAACACAGGTGGATTAGAAATGCACTTATGAGTTTTGTAACTTTGTAATTGCAACAGGGAATATTGGCATGTTGAAAAAATAATTCCTTATAAAAACTTTTTGACAAATGCCTACAGGAGTAAATAATTTAAAAGGAAACATAATGTAATGTAATGTAATGGTTAGCACATGGCTCTGATAATAATTCTCCTATAATAAGAACATACAGCCTCTAAGACTGAAGATGTATGTTCTTAGGTTGTTCTGGATTAAATGGGGCTAAATTGGGGTATTTTGTCAGGTAGCAATGTTTTTTAATTACTTATTTATTTTTACCATACATTATTCCATGTAAACAAGAATTATTTACCTAAAATGTAAGTCTATGTACACTGGGATGGAATCAGCACAATGGTTTATGAATGCATTATGTATGTGCATTGACCCATTAGCAATGTCTGTAGGGCATAATGAACTTCCTGGCTGGGGTGTAAAGTGGAGCTCAGCAAACCCCCATCCAAAGTGAGGAGAAGGGTGGTGAGAAAGTGCTGTCCTCCCAATCAATGACACCCAAGCTCAGGTCACATCTAGCAGGGAACTGCCTCCACACCCAAATGCACACGTAGACAAAGATTATACTGGTCATTTACACCTTTGTGTGTGTGTGTGTGTGTGTGAGAGAGAGAGGGGGGGGGGGTACACACAGAGATAGGTTGCCTATGAAGAATGTTTATTTCAGTTAAACTAACCCAATGTTTGCTTAAAGAGACAAAAGACAATGTAAATCCTTTAAAAACACAAATAGTTTGTTTTAAAGGTCTACAGGTGAGAGTTTTTGGTTTTAATACCATACATCATTACATTACTTCTAAATTAGCTGCTTTGTTCCTGTGTTCACTTGTAGAGCTTGTATTTTGCTGTAGTTTACTGGAGTTCATGTCATTCTAACGTGAATCTGATCTTTGATGTGCACTTTTCATTCTTGACATTCACATCTTTGACAGGAGGCCTGTTTTAAAGCCATTTAACATGAATGAGAGCATTAGCATGTCTCTAAGGTGGTGCTGTATTACTTTGTTAACATTCACTGCAGTCAAGTATTAATCAGCATTTGGCCTCAGAACAGTGTCAGTCTAAAGGCCACGTCATTACCATACACATGGAGCCGTGGAGAGAAAACTCACTACATTTACAAGTTTCCTGCAACTCTGACTGTTTTTTAATCACAGGGCCGAGAAAACATCACTTTCAGTGCATGTACATTATATACAGAGTTATTGCTAACATGGTTATAGTCTTAAACTAAACTAGTCCTTATAGTCATGCATCATGTTTAAATCAAAACATTAGAACTTTGTTTATCAACCAAGCCAGAAAACAACTTAAACTGATTTGTTTACTTCCTGATATTCTTATATACATTGCTGCTTAAATGTTTGTGAGCCACCCAAACATGGTCTTTGTTTTCTAAACAAAAATCAAAACAAAGCTTATGAAATGAACATCCACATCTCAGTTTGAAAAAGCAGACCTTCAAAATAAGGGACATGTACATTCATTATTTATTCAGCAAAAGTTATTTCTCTCTCAAAACACTTAATCTGCTAAGTGCAAAAGTATGTGAACTTAATTAGTATCTTGGGGCACCTCCTTCTGCAGCCATTCAACCAAACGTCTTCTGTAACCAGTTGAGAGGTTGTGGGGACATCTGGGATGTACTGCCCGCTTTAGATCTTGCCACAGCATTTCTATGGGATTGAGGACTAGACTCGACTGGGCCAATCCAGAGTGCAAATCTTCTTTCTCTTAAGCCGTTCCTGGGTAGTTTTGCTGGAACGCTTTGGGTCGTTGTCTTGTTGAATAATCCATTTCCATCCCAGCTCCAACTCCCTGACTGATGGCAGGAGATTCTGATCAAGAATTTGTTGACAGGCC
Organism: Brachyhypopomus occidentalis; assembly: GCA_020368025.1. Lineage (NCBI taxonomy): Eukaryota > Metazoa > Chordata > Actinopteri > Gymnotiformes > Hypopomidae > Brachyhypopomus > Brachyhypopomus occidentalis. The sequence goes on from JAGXOD010001386.1 coordinate 2,788,712, forward strand.
TGGGAATTGATGGCGCCCTGGTTAATATGGAGAAGTTCAGGTCCGGAGGCAGAAAGGCAGGTCCAGACCTTCATATTTCCACCACCGTGCTTCACTGTTGGGAGGTGCTTCTCTTTATATGCAGTGTTTACTGTTCTCCAGACATGGTGCCTGTGATTGTGGCCAAATGATTCAATTTTGGACTCATCTGTCCAGAAAAAGCCTCTGGTTTGTGCTCTATGCCAAAGTTTAAATGGGCAACTCTGTTCTTCCTTGAGAGCAGAGGCTTCCTGTTAGCAGCTCTCCCATGAACGCCATGTGTATTGAGTTGTCGCCTGATTGTAGACACATGTACATTTATCCCAGATGCTGCCAGATTGGTCTGCAGCTCTCTGGAGGTGATGTGTGTGTGTGGTGTGTGGGAGGTGGTGTGTGGGAGGTGGTGTGTGTGATGTGTGTATGTGGTGTGTGGGAGGTGGTGTGTGTGGTGTGTGTGGTGTGTGGGTTTGGCCTTTACCTGAATTATTATTTTTCTGGTGCATATTGGTATGTTTTTATGTCCGTCCACTTCTGGGTGGAGTTGCGGTGATGCTGAGTGCCCTCAGTTGGTAAATGATTTGTTTACAGTGGATGGATGGAGCTGGAATCTTTTGGAGATGGTCTTGTAGTTTTCCCCAGACTGAAGGGCTGTCACCACCTTCTTCCTGATGTCCTCGGCTGTCTCCTTCCCCACCGTTGATCTGTGTGCTTTTCGCCTCAGCCCTTTTAATCATTTCCCAAGGACGTCTCATTTGATTGGTCTGCTTAACTGATTACTTGAGCACTCACATGTGTTCCACGAGTCTTTAACCTAATTGGCTTTACCAATGCAGCTGTGGTTCATTGTGGTTCATTTACTCTCCACGAGTCTTTAACCTAATTGGCTTTACCAATGCAGCTGTGGTTCATTTACTCTCCACGAGTCTTCTTCCTAACTGACTTTACCAATGAAGCTGCGGTTCATTTACTCTCCACGAGTCTTCTTCCTAACTGACTTTACCAGTGAAGCTGTGGTTCATTTACTCTCCACGAGTCTTCTTCCTAACTGACTTTACCAATGAAGCTGTGTGGTTCATTTACTCTCCACGAGTCTTCTTCCTAACTGACTTTACCAATGAAGCTGCGGTTCATTTACTCTCCACGAGTCTTCTTCCTAACTGACTTTACCAATGAAGCTGCGGTTCATTTACTCTTGAACATAAACCTGACATTTCATATACAAACACTGGTGATGATAAAATAAGAGAAATGTGGTGAAACAACAGAAGAATTTGAACTCAAGTAGTTCACAAACATTCAAGCAGCAGTGTACGTCTGTCTTTGGAGAACCCTGGTGGTTTTAATAATACTGCCTTCTGTTTCACTCTTTCCTTCATACATTTTGAAACCTCAGTGATTTTATGGGTTTTTTTCTTAATCTCATCACTACAAAGGATAAAATATCAAATGTTCTACTGTATGCTGCATTTCATTTCCAGGTTTCAAAAGCTAATCTTTAATGCATATATGCAAACAGCAAGTATCAATTAATGCATCACTTTTACCCTTCCATGATTTTTATGCAAAGTACACAAAAATGTTATCATACGTATTTGTGTTGTTTTGCTGGGTAAACCTTAGCCAAGCAAAGAATAAGTGGCTTGAATCTATCAAAGAAGTGATTCTATTTTAGATGGTCAGTTTTATTAATCACTGCTAGTGTGAGACTTCAAATGTGAGACTACAAGGCAGGAAATGAGTTTGTGGCTTTATGGTTTATGGTTTTATGAACACATTTGAGACAACAGAGATACATTTATTGGTCTTTTTGTACTTAGCCATAATTATGTTATTATTGTTATTTTGTTTGGCACTGTACACATTTTAAATTTTGTGTACTGTTCAAGGTAATTCTGTATAATTCTGTTCAATTTTTAGATGATGTCTTTAGACAAATTAAAACTTTGAAATCACAATTTTCATTATGCCAGTAGTGTGGATGAATGGCAACTCTCAACACTTCCTGAAAAGAACAGAATGCTGTCGCCTAGAGGTCAGAGGGAGGGAGGGAGCGAGGGAGGGAGGGAGAGAGAGAGAGAGAGAGACGAACAAACAGCTGTCCAAAGGGGGCCTGGGGCCAGATGGGCTGTCCGAGAGAGAGAAGACCTTTTTGCCTTAGGCTGGAGTTCTGGTGGGAAACATAAAGGGCAATGAGTGGAAGATAGCACTGAGAGAAGAGGAGGAGACTCCTGTGGAGGAAGGGCAAACAGAGGTCAAAGTTCACCATACAGACCTGAGAGAGAGAGAGAGAGAGAGAGAGAGAAGAAGATGATGTAGGGAGAGAGAGTGACAGAGAGAAACAGAGACAGAAATACAGAAAGATATAAAAATATGTTCCTGAAAGAAAAATCTAACACAATGTATTTCTGTTCCTCTTAACATGTTACTATTTTAAATTTAAAGTATTACAGTCTTATACAAATTATTTGATTGCTGAATAGAGGATAGGATTGCAAGCTAATTTGTATAGTACAGTAAAATAAAAATATGAAAAACGGTCAATAGATGTTATTGATTTAAACAGCATGAAAACAAAAATACCCCACATGAACACACAGACACACACACACACACACACACAAAGATGTTCTAAGATTTGATCTATAACATTTATCTTTTGACACCAACCTTTCTATTATTTTCTATTTATTTATCCAGATTTCAGAATTGCTTGGCACTTTAAACACTCCTGCGGGGACATCAGCAAGTCATCAGCGTATATTAGCTGTTACGTCTCCGCATCGCTCCCTGACACACATAGTGTGGTGAGGATTCTGCACTTTGTGCTTTTACAGCTATATTTGCGTTTGCATCTGATGTGCCAAACGTGTGTCTCTGAAGTGACCGTGGCTCTGGTGAACAAGGCACATCCTGGATCTGCTGCTGGGAGCCAAAGCAGACCAGAGCCGCGGGCGACCTCTTCGTTATTAATGATCCAAATCCCACTGCACACTCAATATTTAATCGTGTCATTTGATGCTTCTGCTTAGTGAGAGAACAATCAGCCATCTGGACCCAGACAGACATCACCTTTTCACATTAGGTGTCTCTGATAACGCTCGTCACATCTCTGTGGAGTTGGACTTTCATCCTCTCATGGCCCCAGAACTATCACACAACAGTGTCGCATACTAATAACTGATACAGGGTTATAGAAATGTGTCATGTAGGATCTTTTGTTTAATTATTTTGTTTGTTTTTCCAAGTTAACATTTTTCATTTTACAGAGATTCAATGCATACGTACTAGAAGCACATAAGGCCCCTTTTGTAGGCCGTTTTGCAGTAGGTCTACTGATGTACCCTGGTGTAGGGAGTCACTGAGGTGAGACCCAGCAGACATCGCTGAGACAGCTTGTCAGCCATTCCAAATTATAGATTTTTTTTTTCTGACCATAAACTTGAAACAATGATTATGGAGAAAATGCTCAATACATTGCAGGGTGAAAGAGAGAATTAAAATATGAATACATGTCTCTGCACCTCTCCGTATTAATCCGTTTTTCTTGTCTCCGGTGTTTTATATGCATCCCATCCTACCCATCCTGACACGGCCTACACACACCAGAGAAACGTGAAGAACAAAGAGGGAGATCAACACGTTGACAAATATAGAAACACAACTAAGGAACAAATGATTCACACAAAGAGAGGAAGAGGAAGAGGAAATAGTAACCAGCGGTGTTACAATGTTAGTATGACTGTGATGGCCAAGCTGCCTGTGTGTGTGTGTGAGTTTGCAGAAGGTAAAGCAGAGCAGAGAAGACAGAGAAGACAGAGAAGGTAGAGAAGACAGAGAAGGTAGAGAAGGTAGAGAAGACAGAGAAGGTAGAGAAGGTAGAGAAGGAAGGTAGAGAAGACAGAGAAGACAGAGAAGGTAGAGAAGGTAGAGAAGACAGAGAAGGTAGAGAAGACAGAGAAGACAGAGAAGGTAGAGAAGGTAGAGAAGGTAGAGAAGGAAGGTAGAGAAGACAGAGAAGGTAGAGAAGACTTCAGCCCAGGTTCCCCCCGAGATGGTGCAGGTTCAGTTCAGTTTCCTAATGATACACACATACCTACAATACTATTTGTATTTCCACAACCTCCCAACCATGAACAAACACTCAAAGACTTATTTCATTTATGACAGGGAAGATAAAAAAGGCATGTGTGTGTATATGTGTGTGTGCATATGTGTGTGTATGATTGCTGCAGTTACTGGTGTCCATCTGTTCTTTATGACTCAGGCAGACACAGAGGAAACTAGAAGATGAAAAGTTAATGATTGCACAAAAGAACAAACGTAATGACAAAAGACCAAACAGGAACTATGCCCACATAGCTGTTATTTTATTGCTGATGAAGGCATAAACAGGCAATCTTATTTATCATGAAGATGTTAGTTATTTGATTGATTATTTGATTATCTATGTGTTTATTTACGTGCTGGTTTGTTTATTTATATGTTTTGGATTATTGGTTTATTTGTATAATGAGTCATTCATTGACGATAAATCAGGAGTCAGTCAGGTTTGTTTAAAAGAAACGATCCATTCGTCACAAGCTGCCACCAGGCGTTCATATGTGGTATTGCAGTAACAGTAATCGCTGACTACTTAGCAGATAGAGCACACCAATTCTAACGTTTCAGTCTTGCTTCTTTCTTAAATGTTTCATTATGCAGCATGGTGGTTATACTTGTGATGCACTAAATAACATAAGAATAACATGATTTAACCAATAATAGCTTATGGAGCTCATTATAGATTTTGGTATTTAGCATTGTATGATTTAAGTTCTGCGTGGATTAAAATGATTTGATCCTAGTGTGCACAGTCATGTCTTCCACCGTCTGCACTGCTGCTGTCTGTCATAGCAGAATGATTCGACCACATCATTCAATGACCCACCATCTTTTACAAACTTGCACTGTTATACACAACAGAGTGCAACGTGCAGGTTTTAGAGGCTCTTCCATGCCTCAATAAGGGAGTACTGGCCTTGAGACAGAAGGGACCACAGCTCGTCGCAGCCCCAAGAAGAATAACCCAGCAGCTGAAAGGAATCTGGCCTGGTTATCAGGAAGCTCTGCATTAGAAAAAGGGCTAAAGAGTGATTATCTTACAGCTGAACACGAGCCCCTAATGGCAAGAGAAATAAGAGGTTCGTTCTGCTGAGTGTGTGTGCATTAGCAGGCATTTCCATAAAAAGGTCGGACCGCAGTGTCATTATCAAGGCCGTTATCACCTTCGTGCTCAGTGACAAATCCACCACCCTATGCACAGGTGCTGCAAACGATGCTGAGGTTGGTGCAGACCCGTGCTTGGTGCAGACCCGTGCTTGGTGCAGACCCGTGCTTGGTGCAGCCACTGCGCATTTGACCCCAAACCTGCAGCCATTGCAACAAGTGACTGTTGGATATGAGAAGGTGAACTGCATTCCAAGCCTCCTAGTTAAGGCCTGCGTGAAGGTGGTTGATACCACAACACACAAAACAGTCTGTGACGCTTGGTGCTCTAACCACTCTAGCATAAGGTGCATATGAGCTGAACTAAACATGGCATGGAGAATAGAGCTTTTATGCTGGTGAGAACTGCCATATGCCAAGGCCTGTAGTGTGGGGTGTAGCTTGATGCCACAGCACAGCCACTGGTCAGAGGACACAGTTTACTTTCTATGGCGAGTGAATAATCAGAAACAGCATCAGTTTTATTTTCCATTTGTATTATGTACATGAAAATACTGGAGTGAAAAGTGTAATTTATTCGTACTGTTTTTTTTACAACTGCCGTTGTCACAAAGCAGCTTTAGATATATTAAATATCGAATGTGTACACGTGGAAACGGTCTGGAGAGACAAATAAGATATTTTCTTTCATAAGGTTATTTCTGTGTGCAAATGGGCATTTTGGGACATATAGTTCCAGCTGGGCTGATGCACATAATAGATTTCAAGAACTGGAGTACTGCGTTGAGTACTAGGTCATACACTATAGGCTATAACATGCTAAGTGTCCATTGCGGTTGATAATGGCTAAAGTCCTGAGAGATAAAAGCTGTCCATGTGTGAGGTTGTGCTGGTTTTGATGGCCCTAAGTTCTCCTCCCGAAACTGTGTTGGGGGAGGTCAGTATCCCAGCATGCTGCCTGATTCTGCTGTGAGATATATCCTGAATGGATAGCAGGTTCCATCCCATAATCCTCTCTGCAGTATTGATTATGCACTGGAGTTGGAGGAACCAAAGCAGAAGGTTACAGAAGAAGTGGACATGATGTTACAGCCCTCCTACTGCAGACACATCTAGGTTACTCGCTGAAAAAAGGTACAACGTAAAAAGAAAATCATGGAGACCTACACATTTCATTTGTCTCATTTCATACATAATGTTCAAATATAATAAATATCAATGTAGAACATACCAAACAGGAACTATCACGTCAGGGCAGACTATGCCAATATAAACAAAACTTAACTAACTTTAAAAAAAAACGGAAGAACTCATAATACTAAATATCATAATACTAATATTGATAAAGCCACTACGGGGCCACCATCACATGAGCAACGCAGATGTGGATTCTGTTCTTAGCGCGCCCTCATGTGGATGAAAAAAAAATACACAAAGCACAACACCGCAATCTAAACGTCCAAGGTCGCAGAGCAGCAGAGGCAGAAGAGTAGCACTAGCTCGCCAGAGCCTGTGGCAAGTTGAACGTCTTCAGCTGCCTTAGAAAGAACATCCAGGGAGTTAATGAGGGGCGTCCGCCAATAGATCTGAGGTGTTTAAAGTGTGAGAAGCTACCGAGAATAGCTCCAGACACGTGACACTTAGCCCATAAGACAGCTGAATTTGTTTCAGTACCGTAGCATTCATTCATTCATTATCCATACCGCTTATTCCCGCTAGTCGGGGTCACGGGGGGGCTGGAGCCAATCCCAGCATCTCCGGGCGAAGGCAGGGTACACTATGGGCAGTTCGCCAGTCCACCACATGGCCAACACACACACACACTCTAGAGTGACCAATCCACCTAACATGCATGTTTTTGGGAGGAAACCGGAGTACCCGGAGAAAACACACGCAGGGAGAACATGCAAACTCCACACAGAGCAGCCCAGACCGAGAATCGAACCCAGACCGCCTTGCTGTGAGGCAACAGTGCTAACCACCACACCACCATGCCGCCCAATACCGTAGCAACACATTTCCAATATTGGTGAAGCTTACTATGAGAAGACGAACCTTTAGTAAGCCCCTTTGACCCAAGCCTGTGTCGCTAACCTTTAGGCTACGTGTTTCCTGAATGAGCAGGGTCGCTTGGAAAAGTCGCTGATCATGACTCGATGTTAAACGTTTAGACAGCGATGTGTTTGGAAATCAGGATATTTTAACAAAGGACTTGATCAAATTAGGCAATCAGCCTTTAATATCCATTGTAGTTATGAATTATATTAAAATAGATACATTTACTTCATCGTGATAATGTGTCTATTGTGAATTTGTTTAAATTTACCACCAACACAAAGAGTCTAATCTGATCTTTAAATAAAAAATGTCAACAAACTGGCCTTCTTGGGACTCAGGAACAATGCAGTTTTCTTGTAAAAGGTATAAGATTCAAGCAAATGGTAGACCTTGCTTGTAACTAACAGTCACATAAAGCTGCCTGACAGATCTGCAGGGGAAACCATTAGCATTCTAGTAAAGGCGCTATTAGCACATGACTATCTACGTAAGAGTCCTTCTGCACTGTGTACCTACGTAAGAGTGACTGCACTGTGTACCTTTGTTTACTTGCCTAAGGCTGTTGTATTTGACATTGTATTGTGTCATCTTCAAAACACTTAGAATTATAACTTGTTCAGCCAGAGTATAAAGACGTATGCAAAATGAACCTCTGCTACCACCACCGTGAAGATATTTGATAGCCTGCCAATAGCCTCTGGCACATTGAAATTTCACTGTATACTTATATTTATCATTTTAGTATTTTTATTCTGTTTCTCTGATATATCCAATAGAAAGAAAACGAAATACATTCTCAGTTTTACATCCAACACTGTCTTTTTTATGTGTGGGATGCGTTATTAAACCATGACTTGAAGTACAAGTATTACCCCAGCAGATGGTGCTATAGCACTGACGATAAGAAAATTTGAACCCACACTTCACTCTTGAAACCTTGATGTTTGCATACAAAGCCAAAAATGGACCAGCCCCTCCCTACATGATGAACATGGTCAAAGCCCGATCAGCCAAGATCAGGTCATAATTCCAGACTGAACTGGGGGGGATATTAAGCAATACCACTGAAGCCAGCGTTGCCATGGTTGCCATGGTTTAAACACTACCATGTCCAAGTGCCTAATCTTCTAACTTTGTTTATCACTTTTTGATAACTTTTTAATACTTTTCTTTCTTTAAACATTTAAATGATATTTAAATTTATCTTTTAGTAATTTCATAAACACCAAATTCATTTGCATACCTTTGCATGACTCGATGTTAAACGTTTAGACAGTTTATCGTTTAGACGTTTATCACTTTTTGATAACTTTTTAATACTTTTCTTTCTTTAAACATTTAAATGATATTTAAATTTATCTTTTAGTAATTTCATAAACACCAAATCCATTTGCATACCTTTGCATGACACCATGCAATTATTTTTTGTTATTGTAAACTACAGGCCTAGTTGATTGTTAGAACAACATAGGTCTATGTATAAAAATCTTCAAATGAAGAAAATATTAACGGTAAACTGGAAATATGCCTACAGTCACGAGCTCTGGGTAGTGACCAAAAGAATGAGATCTCGAATACAAGCGGCTGAAATGAGTTTTTACCTTAGAGATACTGTGAGGAGTTCGGTCATCTGGGAGAGACTAGGAGTAGAACCGCTGCTCCTCCATGTAGAGAGGATCCAGTTGAGGTGGTTTAGGCATCTGGTCCGGGTACCCCATGGATGCCTCCCTTGTGAGTGGGTCTGTCCAACTTGTCCAACTACGCTGGACAGATTATATCTCTCAGCTGCCCTGGGAACGTGTCGGTATCCCCCTGAAGAGCTGCAAGGGGAGAAGGAAACCTGGGCCTCCGGGCTTAGGCTACTGCCCCCACGACCCAAACCCGGATAAGCGGATGTAAATGGATGGATGGATGGATGGATGAAAATATGTTTAAATTATGGAACAAATAAGGTAAGGGTTAATAGCAAAGAGGTCAGGTTTAAAGGTAGTGTAGCATTAACAAGACTAAAACTCTGTAATGTTAATCTGCAAAAAGATAAGGTGTTTGTCCAGTAGAGGTCAGTCAAACCTCCGATCTGTGTGAGGTCTGAAATAACCCACCCTAATGACCACAGGGCGCCATTATACATTATGCACAAGCACATAAACACACTCTTCCCAGGCCTCTGTGTGCCTCGGTCTCCCTGGATACGGGTCTTTGATGTAGTCTTCCTGGAGAAGACACCAGGACAACACAGCAGAGTTCTCATGACCTTAAACATACACAATGGGCAAAACATTATGGAATTAGACAAAATCAATGTGAAAAGTTAACAGCAACATTTGAATATCAGAGGGGTTTAATATAGTACACCAATGTACTGAGACTAAAACATTTATTCCATTACTGATCCACCCTGAGTAAGACAAATGTGAACAGTAATGTAGTAATGCTGGTCAACCAAGCCAAACATAATAGTTCACCTGAATTTATATAAATGTAATTATATATAATATAAATGTAATTTTAAACTGTAGTGACCAGACACATTCTCTCTCTCTGTCTGTCTGTCTCTCTCTGTGCGTGTGTGTGTGTGTGTGTGTGTGTGTGTGTGTGTGTGTGTGTGTGTGTGCTTCTTTCTGTCTCCTTCTCTCAGAGGCCTGTAATGTGACAGGAAGTGTAAACACTGATCAAGTGTCAAAGTCCAACCCACCAATTCTCACCTCCATTAAAGGGTGTCTCCATGCATAACCTTCTCAAATACCCCTTATAATACCTCTAGCCCTCTCTAATACCCCAGATAGTGCCCCCCTCTGATTGGACCACCTGCATGGTGCCACTTGAGTCCTGTGGCTATACTTTACATATTCCATCATGGATTTATTGAGATTGCACCAAACATCACATGTTGTTTCATTCACAAAATTCTCAAATTGTCTTCAACACTGTAAAACTTTCACTGAATGTGCCAGTTACTATTATAACACAAAGCTGAGAGAATCATGAGGCTATGCAGAGTATAGCAGAGTATATTATAGTATTATGGTTATAATAATATTAACATAATATTATGGTGTCTCTTAAAATATATGAACATTATAAGCATCCTAAAGAAGACGTCACAACACAAAACAAAATGCTACGAATATCTTAATCTAGTGTCTTCAGTGCTACGAATATGTTAATCCTAGTAACTTCAATGCTTTTTAAATTCTATTTAAAAGTAACTTTAACATTATATCTACATCATTACATGGCGTTATTTACAATATCACATCATTACATCACAAAAATCTCAAAGTCTTTGCTAATAGAACACAGAGAACACATTTCAAAACACAAAGAAATTATTTGTAAACAAACTAAACTAAAATGAATAATTTTGCAGAATTCAAAACAACGAATGAGCTTTTATTTTGGGAAATGTACTCGAGTGTTGAATGTGTTACTAATCCAAAGTAGCAGATGACTGAAGCCTTTTAGATGGACTAGCCTGTATGCCTGGGTAATGAAGCATTCGTCGCACCTACAGCATGCGCACAGGAACACAGGGCTCAGTGCTGCTAAAGAAACTCCATCCATGGTTCTATGGTGGGACCATCAGGATGAACTAGGTGTGGCTCTGCGGCGTGAGACGTCCTCTGCGCGTGAGACGTCCTCTGCGGCGTGAGACGCCTGAATACACACTGTGCAGGCAGCACTTCTCTCCAGCGCATTATGGTTCAGTATCAGTGTGACCAAGACGTGTGAAGAGCAGAAGCTCCCCATGTTCTGATTACATTAAACCATAAGCAAGTTGTCACTGAGACCTGTACCATGTGTGTGTGTGTGTGTGTGTGTGTGTGTGTGAGAGAGAGAGAGAGAGAGAGAGAGAGAGATGAGTACTCAGATGAGTTTGGTGTACTGCCTGGGCATAAAATCAGTAGAAGGCTGACTATTTTATTTTATTTATGAACTATTGTGCTTCAGTCATCCCATAATACCTTGCAATCATTCAAGCTGTTAATTACAATTAACATATTTCTGCATACATTAAAGACAACTGCACTTAAGATGATAACTACTGAATACAACATTGTTGTCCAAAATGTGCAGAATAAAGGCAAGAATTAAGTCAATTAAGCAATAAAGTATTGGTATATTACTATTAGAATTGGAACCACCATATTTTTGTTAATCTTAGGCATACCGCTAGTGTCTGTTTGACTAGGTAGGCCTGTTTTACCTGATAGGCAGCTATATCCAAGGCTAATGCTGCTTACCAGGCAGAGCAGGCTATCCTAGTAATGCTAACACTATATGTGTAAATTTAAAATAATGTATTGGTTTTCAGTCTTTGAGGAAATGGTGAATACCTCCTATTTTTCACAAAGGTTAACTCAGCTGTTTCTCCAAGATTGTTCTGTCATGTTGGATTCATTCTCCAGCAGATGTATGTTCAGAACAGCCTCATCATATATGATCTACAGAGCAGAACTTGCTCTGAATGACTGAGCACAGTTGTGTATTAGAGCCAGACGTAGTTTGCCTGGCCGTCCACCCAACCTCTCAAGAGCTGAAGCAAAAGAAAGGAACTGATGATTCATTATTGTTTCACCTTGATGACCCTGACAGAAGAAAACACCTCTGAAATGGGATGGCACATTCTCATACACAGTGGTCTTTATGTGTTTGTGTGTTACGGAGCTGAGAAAATGAGAATTTGATGTCTGTTGAATGGGTTTACCAGGTGAGATCCATTTTCACCTCAGTAATAATGATGATCAACAAGTTGATGGCCTTTATCACATGGCATAAAGGATCATTACAGCTTACAGACGTTTGATAACTTGTGAAACAAATAGAACTACTGTACGATCAAGAGAATCACAACAAAAAACAAAGTCACACAGATGTAAATAAATATCTAATGTAAGTAAAGCCTTACACCAATATTAAATAAGTCATTCTTATGATTGCATATGCAACACACATATATATCACAGTTCAGTGATGTCTCTTCAAAATCTGAAAATATACATAAACATCTCTCTTAATTCAAACTAGAAATGCATCTGTAAAAGTGTTAAGATATAAGATATGCATATGTGGGTGTTTGTGTGCATGCGTTGCCTAAGGAGCACCATTTTGAGTTTCAGGTTTTTAGAAGAGGGATGTTGTGTTGTAGGAGGGGCCAGCTACTGTTCTCCAGTTTGACTATGAAAAGGACCTCTAAGACAAAAGCCTCCAGTGTATTCTCTGTCTGGCTCCAATACACAAACGAAAACTTCACCTTGAGTTTGACCATTCAGTTTGGCCAGGGCTGTTTGTTTATTTTGGATAAAAATAATAATCGCCATTCTTTCCAACTATATAATGGTGCACCGTGCTGACTTCGTTCAGTTTATCCTGCTGCATATATTTGACCTAATTAGGTGTCTGCGTCTCTATTATGGGTTATTATGGTAACCTTTACCTTTCCCATTCCAATCGCACAGATTGCAGTAAAGTTAACAAAAAAACGCACGTCTGAAAAGGGTAGAATAGGACTGGGTTACAAATTATGAAAGGGACGTAAAATAATCCTGGTGGCCAAAAAAAGAGCATTTGTGTGTGTGTGGGGGGGTAAATGTAGTATGCAAATAACGCATACATGCAGCGCAACGTGATTCCTGTCTTTCATAACCGTTCAGAGAAACATGTTAGTAAACAAAGATGACTTGGTCTGGGTGGTCGGATTGTTGCGTCACAGAGGCACCGAGCTGTGCTGTTTGCCTTGTTCATTAGACGCTTTGGTGTCAGGTGCTGCACTGTAATTAGAAAGCGCGCGGGTCAAAGGGATAGCCTGTTTTGCTGTGTTTGGACGCGTTTTAGCGAGTCCTTTAGAGCAGACCCGGTTCATGGCAATGAGCCTGTAGAGTTTGCAGAGCTGGCCATAATCCTCGTTTGAAAGAAAGATTGTTTGTCCTAACGTAGTACAAGAAAGCAAATCACTTCCTTTAGTGAAACTAAGGCGTTCATCTAAGGCGTTTCATGTTCTAATTGAGAGTCAATAACGAGAAAGAACTCACTGATTAGCTTTGAACATCTCTCACGTTCCTTTGCATGAACACGAACATCTAGAATACATTTAGTCCGGCTAATTAAAAGTCTATATTTCTTGAATTGTATTTAGGGTAACCGAAACGAATAGAATAGAAACAGCGGGCCTGTTCAGTAGTCGTGAAGAAACTAACGCCAGGTGGTGTGAAGAAACGGACGAGGTCATACTCTTACGCGATTTTCTGCTAGGAGAAAAATCACCGAAAGACCATTCTAAAACTGCAAAAGCGCACACCTCACTTAAGGTGTCTCGCAGGCCATTATGCTGAGGGGAGCTGATCATTATGTTTACATGAACTTTACGATAGCTCAGAATAGGGCCGCGACTTTCATTTGACACCTTGGGACAGAAACTGAGTTTAATGCACATAATCATCTGGTTTCAAATGCCTTAAGTTTGACTTAATTGTATGAACGCCTTATTAGGTCTTATCCAAATAAAAAAAGTCAAATTCAACCTCAATATGAACATCGTTTACATTTGTGATTTGAATCGCTGTTTCCTTTATACAAGGCTGGGCTGACTTGGCTTCTATGTGATTAGACAGTTCTGGTGCTTTATTCTCGTCGACCTCCAAATGTGAGGGTATTTGTTCCGCTGTGTGGCGCATTTGGCGGCGTGCTTTGATTCCTGAGACACAAAATAAGATGATTTCGTAACATCAATGCCCTCACTCAGTAGTACTTACGCTTCACTATCGGACAGCCATGCAGGAGTTTATAGTAAATCTGGACCCCCTGGTCCTCGGCTTCTGACTCCTATTCTACGTTCCCGGCCTACCTCCGGGGGCATGCAGTGGAAAGAGCCATTAGGATATTTGACAATCTCAGCTTGTTACAACTCCATCAGTTAATTGGATCCCTTGTAGGGCCGCTCGTTTGACTCATCTGCTACTTTAAAAGACAAAGGAGCGAAAGGGGGTCGTTGACACCTTGTTCGCCTGGGCGTGTATAAAGAGGACCTCAGCCTCAGCAAGCATCATTCCATCCCTGTCCACGGACGCACTAGGAGCACTGGTTCCGCGGATAACTTTCTGATTTACTGCGTTTGTTTTTGCTTTTATACTTTTTGCGAAACCATGCAGATCTCCCCACGAGCTCACGGACCCTACGGATATCCAAGGCGTCCGCAGGTAACTCTCCATCCGGACTATGTGAACAATGCGTGCCTAGCTACAGCAACAAAACCGAACTCGGGGAAGTCGTTCACCATCGACGCATTGCTGGCGAAACCAGATCATATGGAGAACGCAAAGACAAGTTCCTTTCGGATCCCAGTGAGTCATACCTCAACCACGGGTAGTCTCTTTCCACTTGCTGGGCAAATGTGTTCCCCAGTCCCGCAATACCTGTACAACCCAGGTATTATACACACACAGACCAGCTATCCCGTCTATTGCTGTCCGCCTTTCGACTACCAGACAACATGCCGTGGAACTATTTATTCACAAGGTAAGCATTCATGACACGCGTAGTTATTTGTCTAATCCACTAGTTATTTGTCTAATCAACACCACGTTGCTAAGAAGGCAAAGTGCGATTAGTTCATTCAAGTTCTTTTTCCTTTGTACAGATAATATCCTGACTAAAACAGGCGTCCATCCACACTTCAAACACAAAGCCGGGAAAGCGAAGAGGATGCGCACGAGCTTTACCAACGAACAGCTGTCCCGCCTGGAGAAGGAGTTTGCGCGTCAGCAGTATATGGTGGGCTCGGAGCGATTCCTCCTGGCATCCGCGCTGCAACTTACAGAGGCGCAGGTATGATAATGTCCAAAACAAACCATATGACACTTCATATACGGCAACACACTTTATATACAGCAACACATGTCTAAGTAAGATAGTGGTGCCATATATATTAAAAAAATATCGGCTTCCTTCCTACCAGGTAAAAGTTTGGTTTCAGAACAGACGCATCAAGTGGAGAAAACAAAGTCTGGAGCAGCAGCAAGCCAAACTGGCCAAACTGGGGCTCGCGGTGCCACCAAAAAGCCCCGGATCTCAAGGGCGGGAAGACGAGGGAGACGAGGATGAGAATGACTTCACAGAGGACTCTGACATCGACGTCGACATTGACGACTCACTGCAGGAGTCAAAAGAGTTATAGTGACTGTACTATAAACACTGTTTTGTACATGTTTGAATGACTACAGATGAAGTAGTTCTCTCTTTTGTAAAAAAATATTTAAGTAATAGATATAGGTTTATATTTAAGACGCTTCTGTATTATCGCTCTTTTGTACACTTTTTTGTATGGATGAAATAAACAAAATATATTTTTAAAATGAACAAGCAGCCTATGCTATTTTAATTGTTTCTTCGTGGTTTCTGTGGAAAGATTTGAGCAGGTGAATAATTATCTATCCACTCATATTAAAAGCAAAATATACAACTGCATAATTCATTAGCTATCTGGACCACAAACCATCTGTACGCACTGATATTATTTTGGAAAGGTTAAAAATGGGTGGAATAAACCCTAATGATGACAGTGACTTGACCATAGCAGACAGTGACATAGACAACTAATAATTTTAACTTGAGGCTTTTTTATGTATATGTTTATTCGGAGGTACAGAAAAATAAATCTAAAATAAATAGGAACGTATAAAATCTTACCTCATAACATTTACTCACCACTTTAATTTGGTGTGTCAAGACCAATAATAGCTGACAGCTTGCCATGTCGACAGACTTAAAAATAACAACAGTTGAAATTAATGTCTCACTCTTTCCCATTAAATCAGAATGAGTCATAAGATATGTAAAAATATTATATTATAGCAGCATTTTATGCCAAACGATAAGTATTTTTAATATGCCAAGTATTCCAATATAATTAAAATAAAATATCTCAATTTTAAGACCAGTTAGAACATTAATATTTAGTCTGATATAGTAAAATTTAGCAAAGCATTGATAAGTCAATGCTTCAAATGTTCCAAGCATAGCAACATTTATGTAAGTTCTTATTTGGTCTTGGAACTTAGGTTGAGTTTAAGGCCCCCATCTTCAAGCCTCTGCTCTTAAAAATAGTGAAATATTCCTTAAAGCGCATATATATTTTTAAAGCGCATATATATATATAAAGATATGATGCAAATAAAGCCAAACGGACTAACAGGGACGGCTTGAATCTTTCCTGTGTCCTGTCATCTGAAAATCCATCGCAGGGGAATGTATAGGGCCAAGAGTGGTCACATGTAACATACTGATCTCATGGCAGTGGGGACCTCATACATGCTTAGTAATTCAAACTCTGGCGAAGAATATCGTTCTCTTACATACGCAATTTTACATGGTGAGCTGGAAGTTGAGAAATACCAGCAGAACATCAGAGATGCAGGTCTATCTGTGGAGATACAGGGGACATAACAGTGGAACACACCACTTTACTGCCTCCAAAAGGCTCCTTTCAACTGAGAGTGAAAGAACATGTTGTCTCCCCATCACAGACCCGAGCCTTTTAGGCACGGTGCTCTCCTCCACAACTGGGCTCCCCATGGCAGAGCGAAGCTAAACACTAAAGCATGTTAGCATGGTGGCTTTGCGCTGCCTCAGGCTTGACGACTGTGATTAGTCTGGATTAGTAATCCTTCACTAAGAATACAGCGATTATTAGTTAACACACTTGTCACAATGTTTCTTTTCTGTTCTGTAATCCAGTTAATCCTAGAGGATAAAACTACAGAAACGCTAAAGTTCCCAGCTCATTGAGTGACGATTACAAATACAACACAATACAAAATGGGGAATCAAATGAACAAAGATGAGAGTAATGAAATGAGCAAATTTGGTGAGTGTATGAGTATTCTGTCTAGTGTATCCCATTAGCAAGTATACGCCAAGTCATTGAACATCAGCATGCCCACACATTTGTCAGTGTAGACGTTAATGCCAGCCTATTCAAGCATCTAACAACTGAAAATATTAAAATTTCAATACATTATCAAATTATTATAAATACAGTAAGTAATGATTATTTCATGCACTCATTGCAAAGCCACATTACTAAGATTTCTGATACATTTATTATGCATTACAGAGCGTATTATTGTGGAGTTTTGTGTGGTTCAAACCTATGGCCAGAATGATCAGTTAGATAATCAATGAAAAATCTAACATCATCCAGGCTGAAGTCAAGCAGTCAGCTGAACACTGATCTGATCTGTGGTTCTTCTGACCTGCACTGCTCTACAGGTGACATTACACATGATTATTGGTTTCAGAGATGGATGAAGCCTGTTGGGAGAGCTCGGCCAAGAAAGCCTGCAGTATTTCATTGATCCCTAATTCGTTGGAAACAGACACTTGTATCATCTGTGTGAAACATCCACAGAGTGTGGGGTATGGGGGGCCTTGAAATAGAAAGGTGTTCCTTTTCTCCTCATATGTACATTCAGTGGAATCTCAAATGTACATCCAGTTGTATCTCATGTACATTCAGTCATATCTCATGGACAGTTAATGGACCTTTGCACTGATTCACTGTCTGAGTCTGATGATATCTGTGTCCGATGATGTCTGAGTCTGATGATGTCTGCATCTGATGTCTGAGTCTCATGATATCTGAGTCTGATGTCTGCATCTGATGTATGAGTCTCATGATATCTGAGTCTGATGTCTGCATCTGATGTCTGAGTCTCATGATATGAGTCTGATGATGTCTGAGTCTGATATCTGAGTCTCATGATATCTGAGCCTGATGATGTCTGCATCTGATGTCTGAGTCCCATGATATCTGTGTCTGATGATGTCTGAGTCTGATGTTGTCTGAGTCTGATGTTGTCCTTGCTCTCATACACACTGTCTTTGCAGCTGCAGCTTTCAACCACTGGCTGTCCAAAGGCAGAACTGGTTGAACTTATCTCTTTGTGTGTGTGTGTGTGTGTGTGTGTGTGTGTGTGTGTGTGTTTGATTATGTATGGACAAAGCATCTCTGATGTGAACTAGTGTAATCCCACAGCGGGCCAGGAGATTCAGCAGGGGGGGGGGGAGACCCTGAGAAAAACCACAGGAACAGCAAGGACAGAGGGGAGCTCCCCATCCCAATTAGTCACTGCTCCCTGCACTCCCCCTACAGAGCTGCAGTCTGTACCCCCCACGGTCAGTATTAGCACTGCGGCTCATCACTCCGTCTCCCTTCACCCACGTCTGCCTTCTGCACTGGGAAGTGAAATGTACAGTTGAAGAGTGAAGGCTCACTCTTTTTCTCTCACTCTCACTCGTGCTTTTCCTCTAAAAAACACATGCACACATATTACTACTCTACATTTGTGGAAAAACTACATTTGTTTTTTTCAGTAATTTGTATTAACTGTTAACACATTAAGAGATTATCATTGTTCAATATACCATTCCAATCTACTTGGTTGGCACAATCTCTAGAACCGGATATCTAGATACTGCTTCAGGAGCATTTATATCAACCAAAACCAAGAAACATTCTCTCAAATGTATGAAAAACAACACAAAACAACAGCTGACGGATTTTAAAACTAAGGTATTGGATTGTAAAAGTCTGGTGTTTGCATTTTATTTGTAGAGCACTGACCTGACACTCTATCTCACAGTCATTAGCATTCATTACTAGCGTTTGAAGTAGACCAGGACTATTGTGTCTTTGTGAAAGGTTTCATATGGAACACACAATGACTTCTAACACGGGATAAGGTGGTGAAAAGCCCGCGAGACGAGGCCCCACTCTAAACGAGCACTTTATGCTAATGGACCCTCCCGTGTATCTTTTGAATGAAGCCTTTTTAACTCTCAGGAAATTCAGTCGTTCCTGTTTTGTATTCAGTGCGACTGTTAAGAGAGACACGAGTACGATTCCACAGAAAGAAAATTATTACGCGAGAATATAAAAAACCCACTGCTATTTAGATATGAAACCACGAAATGGTGACGTGATCAAACTGTTACACGTATAATACAGAGTTTTGTGACTCAGAACGACCTCTACAAATTGTCAATCCGTAAACTCTTGGATTTTAAGTGCGGGACTACGAGAGAGGCGTAGTGAGGTGGCGATTCCTCAGCACTGAGTTCTTGCAGGTGGCAAAGTCCTTCATTTGACACGCAGGTGATAGAAGTTCAGCGGTCTGTGATTTTTCCCAGCTCGTTCAGACCAAGTGAAAAACTGCAGCTAGTTAAGGGGGATAGATTAGCTGAACACACACAGTTAATGTGAAACAAAATGGTCAATTAGTTTATAAATTAATAGACGTGCGAGAGCGTCCAGACACCTTTTGATGGTTTTCGGCTAAGCAATCTGGCTACCGCGTACTCTCTGTTTGCTGTCACCAACAGCATCGATTTATTGCCGCGATGAATAACAAGCCAATCAACGAGATTCCGATTAGTCTAACTGTAGCTTCCGTGTAAATAGTTAATTCCAGTCATCGAGGCATGTAAATACCGATTAACATATTCTCTCTGGTTTTCCACTTCTACATGGTTCTTTGTAAATTGATAATAGTAATCAGATTTATTTTTCTAGATAGCACTTCAAAACCCATCAAAATAAAACATGTAAATATATCTTGAGTTCACTGAACCTTATAAATACCGGGATTCTTGCTACAAACCATTTACACCATAAAATTCCTTCTTCACAGGCCTAGATAGATTTGCCCCAGTGTTGTAACACGGTATCAGATCTCATCGGACAATACAATTTAAATGATCGAACTTAATCATTGTAGATAGTCATATGAGATCATTGTACTGAAAATATGAATTAACTAATTCACAGCCTACATGTGGAGTAGCCTATATTGGAATTGTATATTTGGTTAGTTACACGTGTGACATTAATATATTTACATTACTTATTAGATAGATAAATGGATATCAGGTTTACATTAATCTAAATCTGAATATATTTGTAGGCTAGGCACAATAGATTTAGATTACTATAAAAACATTACAGCATAATCTCCCTGCTGTGAAAAACTGAAGTTTAAGTTTAGATTGCTTTATTCAGTAACAATAGCACTGTAACAATAAGAATGCATTTGGTATTATGATACTGGAGTATACAAATAAGCAGATGCTCACAGAGCTTGTTTACCAACATACTTTGGCATGTTCCAGAAGGTCTAGAGCTTTTGTAGACTACACTTTGGAGCTACTGTAAGATAACCCTGTCTTCATGCTCCATAACACGAACGTGACTTTAGAATGACACCTGAGGCCGAAAGAACTGGAGGGAACGTAATGTGACCTTGGGGAAAGTTTACATGAGGTGCTGCATAAGCCTATTCAATTTGTTGCTGTTAGGAAATACATGACAACTGACTCACAGCCTCGGAAGAAGTGAGAAAGGTTTATGGAGGCAGAGTATATATTGACTGCATAGATTTACTTTGCAGAGAGACCTTGTACAAGTACAGATGGAATGGATGGACTATAAAGCAACTATTCTGGTCCCCATATTAGTATGTAGTGTAGTATACAGCATTCTGGAAAAAATTTATTTTGATCACTTACTGCATACTTCTTTGGGGTGAAATCAGTATGCAAGTATGTATTCTGCTATTTCGAACACACTTGAGATGCACTTCCTCCTTTACTGTCAGATAAAAATTAATGCCAAGACATGTACTTTAATGCTGTGAAGGTGACGTTATTTAATGACCTGCCAGGCACAAAAAAAGATGTTATTAGGGAAAATGCATGTTCACAATACTTATATCGTCTAATTATAACTATTATTTTTACTGAAAGAGTGTGATAACCATGTAATAGCAAATCATAAGGAACCACGATGAACTGAACTGAAATGAACTGTACTGGACTTAATTACTTTTACATTGTAAGGAGTTCATGTATAACTAGCTCTTTACAGTTCTCAATAACAGAAATAGTGCGCATTTGGGTTACAGATTACCATCCTCTGGAGAAACACTGAAGTTGTGAGCATTCATGGCCACTCTCAGGTTCTGAAAACTAACATCCAGCTGCAGGGCAACACACGGAACAAAACCCCTGCTGGACAGAGAGGTCCCTGGCGGGTCGGAAGTATTTCGTTCTTCAAAATAAAAGCCCATGGCTGGGCAGCAAAATACAAGTCCCATCCTGAGCAGTTGGGTGAATAAAAACATTAAGAATAATTAAAACATAATACGATAATAAATTAGCCTTAAAAGAAGAGTTATCAATGTATACTGTTGATAAACTACAGCCACAGAACATTAAATTAAGTTTAACCAAAATTATTATTTATCTATGTAGTCTTTTCTTAAAATAAATAATAATTTTTTTAGCATTATTACTGATTACACACAAAACAGAAACAACACATGACATTCATGAATACATTTTAAAAGAAAACAAGAGACATCAGAAGCTAGATAATGATAAACATTAATCACAACATTATGCCATACCTAGCAAAATATGACAATTTGCTAACTTTACATAAAGTAAAACCCATTTATGTAGTTCGTTACAAAAAGCATTGTTAAAATGGGCTAAAAAGTATTCTAAACAAAAATGTAAATTATTAAATAATTTTCTAGGGTTAGTGTTAGGAAGGGGGTCCTTGGTCTGCGTGGCTGCAGCAGGAGTAGCCTATGTTTGTACTTCGGGAGACCAACAAACATATGGTGCACATATAATAGAAGCCTGTGGAAGGTCACCTTAGCTGAATTCATCTGCTTTGTCTTTCTAAATTAGTCCACTTGGGGGCAGTAGAACATATATAGTTGATATTTTCCAGCAGCCGTATCACTTAAAATCACCAATAACCTTCCATCACTGTACAGGCTGTACACATCAAAGTTTCTCAAATCACAGGCCATTACTATTCTCGTTGCACTTCAGATTGGATGGTTATCTTATGGACTAATGGACGTTGTTCTCCTCAGGATTCCACTCAGAGCGACTGGATAAAGAGTGATAAAGTAGTCCAGTGTACAAAAAAGGTTCAGTACATTCATACATAACTATCCCGTATCTATCACTACACACCTTCAAATATCTTAGTAGGCCTAACACTGAAGTGGTAGTGGATGATAAAACAAATTAACTGCACCAAAGGCAAATACAAATTCAAATATATATATTTATCATTATTTATTTTTTAGCTGTAAACGCAAGATACATTTCACAGGTTCTCTTACACAGGTACAATAAACGCAGGGACCGCAAGGGGGCAGCAGTGGACAGGAGGAAAGCTCCTCCAGGGCTCTGTTTGGGGAAATGGAGATGAAATGCCACTTTCAGTGTCTCAGCCCACTGAACTGGAACGCAGCAGTTCTCAGGCCAAGACTCAGACTCATTTGGGGAGGTTGTTTTGCTAATGCATTCAGATCTCAGGTAATTATTAAGCCATATAGGGTCACAGTTTGTAAGTGGTCCATAACCCAAACTTCCCTGGCAACACATATCAAAGCAAACAAAGATGCAGTGATTAACATGCTTATGCATTCTGTAATTAATGATAGGATACTGTTAAAAGCAGATCTTAAGAATGTCTGTGTTGTCATTCGTGTGTATGCTTTTATCCACAACATATCCGTGTGTGTGTGTGTGTGTGTGTGTGTGTAGCCATGGTCAGCTCTTTCTCCTTTAAAATCTTCACTCTGCCCCATTTCCCCATGTCCCATTTTGCTGCTGGGTTAAATCTCTCACCCATCCTCCCCAGTGTCTCCAACCCTCCTTCTCAGTCCATCTCTCTCCTGCTCAGCATGGTAGTTTTTAATTCTGTGTTTGTGCAGATGGCTAGTTGCTCCATTAGTATTCATTACAGATTCCATGAGCTCTTAATTACGAAACGGGAAAGAAAGTGGCAGACAGAATCCTTGGGTGAGATTTGTTCTCTCCCTCTACCTTCTCTTCCTTTGCCCATTTTAGAAGAAGACAGTCATTTGGTGCCGTGGTGTATGAGGTCCTGGCGTGTGCCTCTATGTGAGAGTGGCACATACCTGTACATTCAGAGCGCATGGGGGAGGATCTACACTCCAAACGCACAGATATCATCTGTGTGCTGTAATGCAGGTGATGTTTTTGCTTCTCTTCTCTGCCACAGTTTTCCATTACATGTTTTGCCATGGTCATACAGTGCTGAAAAGAGTCTCAGTAGTGTTGCACTCATTTAATTGTAATTTTGTGCGAGTTCAGTAACTGAACATTTAGCAGGTTTATACCTTTTCTTTAGACAAGCATGTCTAGCAAGAACAAAACATTTAGCACAGAACTCCTACCAACACTCAACCATCTGGTTTGAGGGTAAATCAAGTTAATATGTAGAATCGAAGTAAAACTAATTATTATTATTAAAAAATAATATTAGTATTTTTTTAATACTACTACTACTACTACTACTACTACTAATAATAATAATAATAATAAAATAATTATTATTAGTAGTATTGTTTATGTTATTTTTATTATTAATAGTAATACTACTACTGCCTATATTCCTGACGTACTGTCTACTTCTACTATTAGAAAACTCTGCAAAAGAGCTTTTCCTCATATATTACATTTAAAAATTCTAACTGTAAAATTTAATATTTTTATGAATGTAACCACAAATATTCGGATTTATTGTCGCAAGTTAAACCAACAAAATGAACTTTATTCTACGCCAAAAAGCCCCACTGACTAGTGCCATGTTTTAATAAACATTAGGGTATATGACTACACCTCTTGATGCCACTATTATTACTACAAGCGACTGCATTCTTAGTCTGTTTAAAACAACAAGGCCAATTACCGCTTAATTATAAGGCATAAACGTCATTTGTTGGGCAGTATAATGAGATCCATCGCAATCGCTGAGTGTGCACGTTTACGGGCTCTTTGCTTTCTAAATAGGCGCTCAACATGTTGTTCTGCCGACTAATGCTCAGCTGTAATGATTTTCTAATGCGCACTGGAGTTAACGAGCCTATGAACCGGCTAATCATTACCTTTAAACGCACAAGATGAAACGCGCTTTGAATGACCCCTCAGGAAAAGCGAAAGGGCCTGGAAATTAATAGTAGAGCAAAGGTTCGTGAACTCTATACTTAATTGACTAACGTGTGCGGCTCAGGATTATAGCTTAAACCACCGAAACCGCGCATATTCAATTATTTACCCTCTCAGATATGTAAGCATGCCTAACCTCAAAACTGCGGCCAGCTTTAACAGCCGAACAGTCTGAAGTGCGCGGTCTGAAACAGGTGCGGTCTGGCCTGGTATGAGATTCTTATCGAGGTCCAGCTCTGGAAACTGCACTGTTACTCCTAGTTAATACGTTACTGTATGAGACGGGCCAAAGCTTTTCATTAAAAGGGGAAGAATCCGGTTAGGCTTAACAACAGAGACGAACTAGAGACGGCTAAGGCAGACAAGAACACTCAACATGTCATATACACGGTCTTCTTAACAAAATTTCTCAAAAATCCAAGTGAGCAGAGCAAGTGATAGGCTGGCCTTTCTCTAATTGTGTATGAATATCTAGCCATACAAATCCTCGGAACACAGCGCCCACTTTGAAAAGACGCCTTAAACATTTGACATGAAGATAATAATTATTTACATTTTTTAAATAAAGTCTACTGCCGTTTTTTTCGGGCTGTATAATATAATACAATACAATATAATTTACCCTTTGCAATTATAGCTCTACAGTCTTCAGGTTACAGTTACATGTTAACATTGAATGACCGTGTTATATGCGTATTCACAATTTATATGACATAACAAGGCGAGGATCTCTGAGCAAGAAGTTTCTTACTAGCTGTTTTACGCGCACGCTTGAGATTTCTTCAGTCGTGACCGTATGTCACACTACAATAGCGAAAGTAACACACTCTTTACATTTTTGTTTAAGCAGACTGTACAATTTATACCGTTTGCCTATATTAGATGTTATATTATATAAGATTAATTATGTTCTTCTTATTATCATCATCATCACCATTATTATTATCTAAATTAAAAAAGAATATACACAAGGCTTAATAGCATCCGACAGTGTGGAGTTGTGATCAGACTATTGGAGTAAGGGGGATAATCCATTTGTTCGTTTTATGCGTTCTGTTAAAAGAGTGGAAAGGAAACGACGTTTTGATTATCCACTGTGGACGAACTGACCTGTTGGAGGCAGCAAGTGAATGATCAAACTAATAGAGTTCATTATCTAGTCCAAATGAATGTAAGGACCGCCCACCAATAAGATTTGTGCTCCAGGTGCTTCTGTCCAATCGGTGAAAGTCAAACGCGATACTGCGCAGAGTCCCTCGAATCCAAATCCATGGAGCTCGAGTCTCTAGTCTCACTTATCCTCTCGTAATTTACCAAACCTCTTGGATTCATGGATCGTACGTTGAATTGCTCTTTGTGATACTGAAGCTGAGCTATATCTCTTCCTATATTTTCTTTCCATAACAATGTCTGTCTGAGAGAGGGCTGCTTGCAGACACAGGTCACAGCAGAAGTCCCGGAGAGGAATAAAAACGTGCCTTTCCTGCTGGACTTTCGTGGGACCGTCAGGAACGATGTTCTCAGCAGCAGGGAAACGCTGTTTTACTATTGAATCTTTAGTGGCGAAGGACAGCCCGTTAGCTGGGGAAGAGCCGATCCGCCCCACAGCCCTAAGCTACACAGCCCCCACAGACAGTTTTCTTAACGGTTATCAAAGCCCAGCGGGCCGAGCACTCTACACCAACCCGGAGTTGGTCTTTCCGGAGACGGTAAATCACACGCCTCTGAGCGTGCACCCCCATCAGCTCGGCAGCACACACTTTCAGCACCCGCACTTCTTCGGGACACAACATCGCGAACCTCTGAATTTCTACCCATGGGTCTTACGGAATCGATTTTTTGGACATCGGTTTCAAGGTACGTATCTTGGGTTAAACATTTTCGATTCATTATATTTATTAGTCTATTGCCATTTAGAAAACAATTCTGTTTATTAGTAAATATGATTATGTTTTTTAACGAGGTAACATATTTGTATTTGACAACAATAGCATACATCATTAATATGATATATATTAAGGCTTAAGTTGATGTTGCGCAGAGAGAAGGACAGAAGGATACCAAGGTTGGATAAGGGTTGTCGGAACTTATCTGAAATATTCTCCCAGTCCCTGCTGGAACTCGCGCCCCTGGCGATCTACACACTCGACACTGGGAGCAGGAGCCTGTTTTATATTCACACGCTGTAATGGAATTGTCCGATTAGACAAACATACAAAAAGGAGAATTTAGAGCTATATCTAGATCGTTTCCTCGGGCGCTTCACTCTACACACACACACATACACACACACAGAGGAGGGAGAGGGAGAGAGAAAACGAGAAAGAGAAAGGGGGGAGTATAAACAACATACATTTTGCATCTAGAAATGAAGATGCGTGTCAGAAAAGGGTAAAAACCTGAATGAATAGTGAAGTGAACGACATGGCGCGGGTCTTGGATTAGGAATTAGAGAAAGCGCAACAAGTCTAGGCCTTCGCTCCACGTGAGGTTCACTGTACGTTTCATTACCGATAAACAGCGTTATTGTATTATTGAAACTGCTTGTAAATGTAATACAGTTACTATTATTATTGTCACCACTGTGTTGATTTTGATTTTTGTGGATGGTATCTTCTTGTTACGTCATAAAAACAATCAGGTAGGAGCGACATTTTATATGCGCATATTTATTTCTGTTTATTGTCATTTTTTTTAAATTTTGCATATTACCTTGACTCGGTCTCGTGTATAATTAAGAGCCTAGGACACGTAGGCTGGGACAATAACTGCTGTGATAGTAGTACAATAATCAGATTTTCACATTATGTTGGATAATTGATATTTGAGAATTACGTGTTATTGTGCTGATAAATGAATAAGGCATGTTCAGCTCTGAAGCATGTAAATGTGGCATATGCAACACAAAGCAGCAACATCTCCTTATTTAAGATGAAGCTCCAAATTTAAGATGAATGCCGGTTTGACACGGAGTTTTATGCAAAGGTTCTAAACTCTTGTCTTCTTTCATCCACACCGTCATCCAAAAATATGTTTTAAAATGTATTTATGATATTTATGAACTAGGCCTATAAATTACTATATATATATATATATATATATATATATATATATATATATATATATATATATATATGATAATGCCTTACATTTATTTTATTATTAACTAGCTATAAGCTATTAGGTGTTTTTGTCAGTCACTAAAATATCAGATATTTTGTTCGTCATCTGCATCCAAAATAATACTTTGAACAACTACAAATACTGCAAGGTAAATATTGTGTAGTACTGATGAATGACACTGGCATGTTAAGACTCTGTACATACTAAAATATAGGCCTAGTAAAATACACATTATCAAAAGCTACGGGGAGTCTATCGTAGCCTTTTGTGCGATCTTGAACAATCAACTCATACACTCATATGTAAAGGGGGGCAACTGAAAAATGGATTAAAACTACATATGATTGTTATTGCTGGTTTGCCACTTGACTAAGATAGACCCATTTAACAACAACAAGCTACACAGAATAGACATATTAGTTAACCATCTATATCAAACGCCGGCCTAAATCTGTAGAACTGTTCATATCTAGTAACGAAGCAACATATTTAGTGAACTTGAACAACCCGGGTTCAAGTTTATCAAGCTGCGCTTTTGTAACGTCACTTTTGTAAATGCGGTTTTGACCACACGCTTCTGGCTAATCCGTCTCCCCAATTTTTAAAAAAATTATTGACGTTTAATATATTTTTAAAGTTCGGATACATTTCAGGCCTACTTTTGTTTTTCTTATTCACCTTTTAACTTATTTTCTTTCATCTTTTTTAAGGAAATGAAGTCTCACACGACTCTTTATTGTTGCACGGACCTTTCGCGAGAAAGCCCAAACGGATCCGCACGGCGTTCTCACCGTCGCAGCTGCTGCGTCTCGAGCGAGCCTTCGAGAAGAACCATTACGTCGTCGGAGCAGAACGAAAACAGCTCGCGAACAGCCTCAGTTTGTCCGAGACGCAGGTAAACACGCGATACCTTATCTCGTATAACGTCACCGGACAGTGTTGATACCTGTCTGATGCCAAATAAAATGTTAATATAGTCGACATATTTGTACACAATTGTACATAATTGTAAATGTGATCGGTGTATTAAGACCTTTAAACAGGACACACCAACATGCATGTAAATACACACACACACACACATACATATATATATATATATATATATATATATATATATATATATATATATATATATATCTGTGTGTGTGTGGGTGGGTGGGTGTATATATATATATACACCTTACTACTATGAGATGTATTTTCTCCCCTGGCCATCTGTACAACATCTACAGCAATATATCCTAACAATCATAACCACTCTGGAAAATTAAATTCAGTCACTGTACCTTTATGCAGGATATAGAAGAAATCACCACAAAACAAATTATATCGGTTTCTTTAGGCGGGACTTTTTAGGCGAAGTTGTGCTGGGTTTAAACGCTTTGATAGCGTCTCATCGACTAGGCTACTTATTGACATGAAGATAATAATTATTACGTAATTACGCAATTTTAGCAAAATATGATAGTAAATCTCTCACTCTGATTCCCATAAAATAATCTTCATACGAGCATTTTGTTTTTTTTATTTTATTAACTGCAAAATAGACTAACAAAAGTAATTATTAATGGCCCGTGTCGCTTCTGAAATTGGTTTATCAATGCGAGGAACTCTAAGGGTAGCCTAATTAATTTTCTTCGGTTTTCAACATTAGGCAATTTAGTTCTAATACTCGGAGTGTTTGGAGTCATTCCAGACCGAATGTTGTTCTGGCTTATGCAGAATCTGGTCAGGACAGACACGATACGGTTTATTCGATTCTACCAAGAGAAAAAGTGCAAACTGATTTTATAACAGATTATTCTCTCACACGTCCAAAGACGTCACACGTGTTCTGAAGCTACATGTAATTATAGTACTCATTTAATTTAAGAAATATTACATTTTAATAAATTAATTATCTGTAAGGAACGCCCTTAGTTTGGTTAATACATAATTCACAAAATACTGAAATTGTGAAAAACTAAAATAGTCACTAATTTGTAAAAGCAAGCCCATAGTTTGTATTATCAGAATGTCTGGATTGTTTTACATAATATCTTAACTCAGATCTTAATTTTAAATATGACATTAATATGGCAGCTAATAAAAGCTTAAAAGAAAATAATTGTCAACACTCTCCACAATAATTAATGATTAGCAATCATTAGATAAACATAATTATTTTTTAACATGCATTCCATAAGTGTTCCATAACTGCATTCATAAGGTAATGCCACATTTGATCACTGATTACTAAGGACACAGGACTAAGGGACAGTTCCAGTATATGTACATAAATGACAAAATGTTTTGTACTGACCTGACTCGTGCCCCGTGCTTCAAAGGTGAAGGTGTGGTTCCAGAACCGCAGGACCAAGTACAAGCGTCAGAAGCTGGAGGAGGAGGGTCCGGAGAGCACCCAGAAGAAGAAAGGGAACCACCACATCAGCCGTTGGAGAATCGCCACCAAGCAGACCGGCTCTGAGGACATAGACGTCACCTCAGACGCCTAGACACGCACTTGAGCGAAGCCTAAACTCACCCTAGACAAGGCCATGAAGAGCCCTATTTATTTTTGTTCTAAGCTATGATCATGTATGAGTGTAAATCTTGCTGCTGGAGACTGTGTGTGTGTGTGTGTGTGTGTATAAGAGTATGAAAGAGGGAGTGTTATTTCCGAAACTTGGTCAGCAGGGTGAACGGACCAACTGCCCACACACTGCAGACACTCTGCCCCTCTGCTTGGGTGAAACATTTCGCTCAGTTTCTCCACAATACTAGCAGTAGCTGAAGCTCGGGTGGTAGATTATTCCACCACCCTGCTTCACATGGGCAATTATCCAATGATCTCTGAATATTCTAAGGTCAGAATGTTTAAGAACTAAATTACATCCACGTTAATGGCAACCTATTCAACCTTTTCATGTGAACCGCCATCTTTTCTTTCTTAAGAAAAATGTAAAAGACACTAATTATTGATGTAAAGCTTAAAGTATAAATAACTTTGCGATGGTTAAATAAGATACTTTCAGATTTGAAATGCATAAAAAAAGGGGAGGGGGGGGGGGAATGATGCGTCTGCTTTTCTCAGGGTGATTTTAATGATTCCCATCAGATTAGTGTTGTTGCCAAATGTTTTTTCTGTGCATTTTGATTAAGGTTTAATTTTTTTCCTGTAACAGCTGGCAACAATGACAAAATGATTTTGTGATGCAAGGAATCATTTTACAGGCCAGTTTAGACATGAACCCTCTGTCCCGAGTGCAGGAATGAGTGTTTCTATGTGTGTCTGTGGATGAATGTTTGTGTCTGTGGGGTTTGAGTGTTCTGCCACCATTCAGTAATGGTACGACAGGCTGATGAATGCAGGTTACAGGTAGCTCCCCGATTCACAAATTACACTGAATGTTTGCCAACGAACACATTAATGCCCGTATAATGTACAGTACTAAGAATGATTTCTGTTTGTTTGTTTTTTTTGTCAAAAGAACATACTGAATAAACCTTTTAGAAACAAGTCCTGGGTATAATATTTAGAAACTGCACAAAGATTTTCATCCGTGAATTTGAATATGAGCACAACACACACACACACACGTGTGCACACTGAAACTGCATTACTGCTGAACCACTTCATTGGAGTGACCTACATTGGGCAACTTTTGATGCATTGTGACAGGTAAGTAACACTGACATATATACAGGCATATATATGATCACAGGTTGTCCTGTTTGTCCTATGTAATTTCCCTCACTACTGTTATTAGCTTAAAGACCTAATTCACTAATCACTGCACATTTACAATTATGTCTATATTTATATTTAGTTGTTTGGCATCAGGTTGGTATCAACACTGTCCAGTGATGTTATAGGTATTGCAATAGAAAATTCCCCAAACAGCCCCTCCCCCTCAAACCCCCCCCCCCCCCCACAAAGAACCTAAACAAACCTCTAAATGAACCTGCAGGTGACCCTTCACCTGAACATTTGACCCTGAGCCTATGTGGGAGCTTAGGTGGGAAAGGAACAGTCAAGTGTGATGACACCTGAGAACAAGAGTCGAGGGCTAAAGGTGTGTGGAGAGAGAAGGGAGGAGCTACTGCCGGGGTTGCTGGGTTTGTTTAGAGTCCGCAGGACATCCTATCCCATGCACAGGTGCACACAGAGTGCATCCTCAAAAGGACACTGTTAAGGTACATCAGACATACCAATCATTCTCTGGACTCACTCTCCAGTTCACTATGCAACCATGAAAAGAAAGAAAACAGACAAAGATAAACAAAGAGAAATTTGTCGTATACCAAAAAAATTTAAGGAGCTTCAGTGCAGAGAAGTAATATATTATTTGAAATAACCAGACAAAAGAATTCAATAGTTCACCGGCCGTAACTCATAGTCCAGAGGTCGGCCGAATGGTAATTAGCTGAAGCTGTTTTCTGTTGATCAAAGCTCAGTGGGCCGTTCAGCCTTGTTCTTCTATGCTGCATCACAAAGTTCATTTTCACAAGCTTCTGAAATGTTGATAAATTAACATAGCGTGTGTCGATATTCAGTGGCTTATCTGGAAAGACGTGAACCTCCCCACGATCCTGTTAACCAATAATAACACAATCATCCTCGCCTGACAGATACCCCTGCATGCAGTCAGGCCTACACAGGTGATGAACCTAAAGGGTTTTAAAATGCCACTTTAAATGCTTGGATGCTTGAAAGATATTGTTTCTGCTTCCCTGTACATCTGAAACGATGCAAGTCAAAACTAAATAAACACGCAAAAAATAAGTTGTTCAGAATAAAAATCCTTCACAAATACGTCATGGGTAAATGCACAGAAATATTCCAACACGTACGTAAAAATTCAGACAAAAATCTTGTTCCGGTCATGGAGATAGCTTTTTAAGCAATATCTCTTTTTTTGTTGTTGTGTTATATTGACAAAGGATTTGAGTATAATGCTGATCTATAAAGTGTATTCTAACCACGCGTATCCTTGTGTGTTTGCATCCCGAAGACTCTTCTATATGGTTAATGATTCTGCATGCGGCTTCATGTAACCCCCCCCCCAGCTTTGCCCACCGTGACCCGTCGCCATGACGACCAGGTAGAAAAACAAAGAAGCCCCCTCCTTCCTAGTGTGTGGACAGATCTAATGATAAGAGTTTACATGACATTTCAGAGTCGTGCCAGAACAACACAAACATGACCAAGCACAATCACAGATACTATCATTTAATGAAAACAGGACTGAAAAGGTACAAAATGTAGTGATTCTCTATATGAATGGTACAGGCTCAATTTGTTTACATGCCATAAGCGTACTGGAATGCTACGATAAAGTATTCTATTGTGTGTGTGTGTGTGTGTGTGTGTGTGTGTGTTGGCCAAGCTTATGGTCTGATCATAAGGCCTTTTTGCACCAGACGCTATTTGAGAAATAAACAGAAATGCAGTCATAAAACACAGGATGTCTGAATATGACACAGGTTGCCTTTTTAAAGGTTGTGTCTAGCTAGGTGGCATCTGATCTGATCTGACAGGTATGTGCCACAAAGGAAAACCCTATGCTAATATAAAGTTAAGCACACACAAACTGTAGGGGTCTGATGTCAGTGAACATGGCTTAGGTTACAGGAGTTCCTGTACCACCGTGTCACTTCCTGTAAACCACAGCGTGCACTTTCACTAGGGGGAATATGGCAGGCTCATAGTGGCTTTACAACTGAACAATAATTCTGAAATTAGATGTAAAGCAAAGCTCTTTATGATGGCTTATATTTTCTAGGACCATACAGAACAATCCAGTTTTCTATTCAATATGTTTACCATTCAAAAAGTAACCCCAAATCCTCCTATAGAAGAAATAACTCATATACATGTTTACTGGACCGTAATAACTTAGTTAAACATATTTTATCATAGTTTATTATTTTCAATAACCTAAGTTCATCTTTTTTAAATAAATTCATTACATTCCTCCTCCATCAAAATAACAGCAACCAAAGGGACTCAATGTACTTTACAGAGCGAAGCCTTAAAAAGCCTTTCTCTGTGCCCAGTCACGGGGCCCTCTGTGTGTGGGCACGCTCAGTGGAGGCTGGGGCACGATGGGAGAGGACTACAAAACCCAGAAACATCCAAAGAGGACACTCGTACCATGCTGTATGGGTGTTGCTAACATTGCTATTGAGTATTTCATGCAGAGTTCAGCTTAGCTTGGGAAGCCGTCTGCTTTCAGTGACATCATCGCTAACAACTGTGTAGGAGGAGGGCACCTCTACCAAATGGCATCCCGAGAACAAAAAGGGATTGTAGTACCTTTTTTAGTGCATTACGAACAAGTGAAACATGAAACTATTTTCTAATCTAGTTAAAATGATCGTTCATATTTTTCTTCATAATTCTCATAAATGAATTGGCTGTTTGAACTGTAAGAATGAAGCGCATTACATCCGATGTGTCAGAGCTGCCGAAGAGGAAATGATGTCAATCTACTGTTGCACAGCTAAATTCCTGTTGATTTGCTGTTAATAATCCTTAACTACCCAATCACATATCCAAGTGAATGCAAAGAAGTGATTAGCACTGGCATGTGAACATGCCTGTGGCAGTGTGTGAGTGATGATAAAATCCACACGCACACATTCGCAGCAGGTTAGAAGCAAACCTGGAGAGGAAAGCCTTCAGTCCCACGCTTCAGTCCATCAGTGTAGCGTGAACTCACAGCTTCAGAGCTGAGCCATGATGACCTCCTGACCCCGTAGGAGAGGTCGCAGACCCTTGTTGAAGGTCAGGACCTTGCACTCGGTCGCTGCAGAGAACTCAGGTTCAAGTTGAGACACGTGAATCTGCCATGGAGAGAGAGAATATGGAGACAGAGGGAGAGAGAGAGAGAGAATATGGAGACAGAGGGAGAGAGAGAGAGAGAGAGAATATGGAGACAGAGAGAGAGAGAGAGAGAGAGAATATGGAGACAGAGGGAGAGAGAGAGAGAGAGAATATGGAGACAGAGGGAGAGAGAGAGAGAGAGAGAGATAAATCCAAGCTTTGATAATACTAATACAAATGCATCATTATTTGTCTTGCCAATAAAGGACGTTGAATAGCAGTCAATACACATACATGCTCGCACCCCTGAGTGATTCATCAGTTAATCTGAATTCATTTTAGATGGGCAGTAATATGTACACATGCCCAGGGACATCATTAGCATGTCCATCTCAAAGTCTCTAACACATGTTAAATTACCTAGACTAGTATAATATTCACAGTATTGTGAGTACATCATTTATCTTTTTTTTTTTTACATATTCATGTTAAGGAGCTGATCTCTTAGATAAAAATTACATTCATTAACCATAAACATCCACTCATTAAGATGTTTAAAATGTTTAATCAAACGTGAACGA
Organism: Brachyhypopomus occidentalis; assembly: GCA_020368025.1. NCBI lineage: Eukaryota > Metazoa > Chordata > Actinopteri > Gymnotiformes > Hypopomidae > Brachyhypopomus > Brachyhypopomus occidentalis. The sequence goes on from JAGXOD010001386.1 coordinate 2,823,557, forward strand.
AGAGCGGCACGTCTCTCCCACAAGCGCCTCCGGCACGTCGCACAGGCATTTTCACACACAAAATCGACGGCTAGAAAATAATAAATGCAAAAATAAAGCGATGAGCACTGGTAGACGTCCAAAGCAGAGCTAAAACGCGCAATATTTTGCTCAGAAACAGATGGCACGGAGTGTGTGAGTGTGCGACACAGAATCTGAAACAGACGTGGCACGGGGTGTGAAAAGGTGGGGGTACGGGAGCCGCAGATATTTGGGAGCAGAGTCGTCTGGAACCCTCCAAAACGTGTAAAGAGGGCGCGAGAACGTGAGAGAAGAGGAGGAGGGAGAGGAGGAGAGGAGGAGAGAGCAGAATGTATGAAACTGGCAGCACATATGTCTACAGTTCAGTAACCATATGGACGAGCTGCTTATTACAGACCATTTTAAATCATAATCCTTTTCACAAGAGATAAAAGGAGAGGAAGAGAGAGAGAGAGAGAGAGGCAGGTTGGAGTCGTTGTTTTGCGTGCGGTTCTGTGGCAGCGTGTTGAGCTGTTGTGTTGACTTGTGTTCTGCTTTGAGGTGCGGCGTAAAGTATTGTTGTGTTTTGTTGCTCAGTATGCGACAGACTGCACTGCGCAGAGTCCTGTTGGGCGTGTTGGATTGCGTGCGTTACGTTGTGTTGTGCTGCACTGTGTAGTGCTTTAGCATGTAGTGTGTGTTGTGTTGCACATACCTGGCTGTTCTGTGGGAAGAGACTGATGGCAAGAGGAAGGGCCAGACTAAATGCAGAGAGACACACCAGGCTGTGAACCGGCAGCACAAGACGAGGGTGTGTCTGCAGCAAAGGGAGTCTAACACACACACACACACACCCACACACACACACACACACAAACACACAAAAAATGAAAACTGCCAACATCTTGTGCATTCCTGCAATCAAGACTGAAGCCGCTCTTTCTCCAACACTTCCTCTCTGTTGTGTGAGATCACCCCGTGCCTGACACCTCCGTCAGCCCTCGCTCGCGGCCACAGGGTGGCGTGGGGGCTTGTGGGATAGCATGCTCAGCAGGAGTCCTCCGGAGTAGTCCTGCTTTAATGAAGGCGACGGCTGCCTAATGACGACTTCATCAACACGTGTGCGTGATGAGTTTTAATTGGCTAACAGACACAAGCAGCCTGCCTGTGTGTGCATGCACGGGGAACACATGAGCAGGGAGGACAAAGAGGGGGAGGGGCAAAGGAGAGCTGTAATGAAAGAAGTACCTTAAAAGATCCTTTATCGTGTCTATCAACTGCTTAAAGCGTATCATCATGGCCATCAGTCACTCTTAATTTGGACAGAGAAAGACCAAATGAGAGGAAGACAGAGCAGAGAGATGGAGGAAGAAGACAGATACACCTCTCCCAGCCCAAGGAAGGGCAGATAGTAGGAGGCCCGCAGGTAGAAAACTATGCCAAAGGTTCACGTAGCATACACACACACACACACACACACACACATGTTCCTCTCAGCACACTAATCCATCAAGTGTTCTTGGCTCTCCCTGCCCCCCACTACAATGACCCTCCTGATCCCCTATTCTCGCTCCATTGAAAGCCATTGAGGGTGAGCTGACAGGCAGCATTGCACAGTAGTGCACAATTCGCCATTTGCTATCATGCACACACTCCCCCCCACCCCCCCCCCCCCCCCACCCACCCACACACACACACACACACACACACACACACACACACACACACCTGTGAGTTAAGGTATGAAATCTGAGGAGCAGTTGAGACAGAGTCTGTCAGTAATAACAAAGCCCATCAAAAACTCTTGCAGCATTCACACTATGCAAGTTAAAGATTATTATAGACTATTAGAGGCAAATCACACACAGTTACAGGCAGACAGACACTTAACATACAACCACAAAAATACTAACACCTCTGACACAGAGAGAGAGAGAGAGAGAGAGAGAGAGAGACAGAGAGAGAGATAGATGGAAACTTATGAAGTACCTCTAGCAAGTCAGGGCTATACAGAAAATGGCCACTCATCTAAAGTGCTATAGAGCAAACCAAACTGACATCTGGTGCAAAAGTCAACCGTTAGATTCAGCAGAAGAAGCGGAAAGGCTGACCACTCCAGAAGAGCCATGACCACTCCAGAAGAGCCATGACCACTCCAGAAGAGCCATGACCATGGGGGGCAGCAGTAGAATGGGCATGCGCAGGACCACGCGCCACGGCCGTCTCCAGCAGTGCCTGCGCAGAAATCATCGCCCTTCTTGTTCAACATCAATCGTCCCACTTTGGACAGACCTTGGATTCTCAGGGGTGGCTCTACGTTGCCCGTTGGTGCGAGCTTGTGTGTGTGGTGTTGGGCGGGAACGTCTCCCGGTACTCACATGTTGGGCCGCCAGCCTGGATGTGCCAACCACGTCGCCATGTTCGTCCAGCACACCGATGCGCTCGCACAGCTCGCTGTGACGCATCAGAAACACGTTACACACGTTGGCACTTGCTGAAGGGAGCAGGGCATGAGCCGCAGAGAGTGCTGTTAGAAAAAGAGCATAATCCAGACCCCGCTGCCTTCATAATCCAGACCACCCTCCCTTCATAATCCAGACCTCACTGCCTTCATAATCCAGACCACCCTGCCTTCATAATCCAGACCTCACTGCCTTCATAATCCAGACCACCCTCCCTTCATAATCCAGACCTCACTGCCTTCATAATCCAGACCACCCTGCCTTCATAATCCAGACCACCCTCCCTTCATAATCCAGACCTCACTGCCTTCATAATCCAGACCACCCTGCCTTCATAATCCACACCTCACTGCCTTCATAATCCAGACCACCCCTCCTTCATAATCCAGACCTCACTGCCTTCATAATCCAGACCACCCTGCCTTCATAATCCAGACCTCACTGCCTTCATAATCCAGACCACCCTCCCTTCATAATCCAGACCTCACTGCCTTCATAATCCAGACCACCCTGCCTTCATAATCCAGACCACCCTCCCTTCATAATCTAGACCACCCTGCCTTCATAATCCAGACCACCCTCCCTTCATAATCCAAAGTAAGGTAAAGTACAAAAGGAGGCACAACATTCTATTCGTAAGGAATGGAGCAACTCAAATGAGACTAAGAAAGCCAATATTAGCACTCCTGCACCTCTGCAAATCCCCTACATACATATAATATGCATACATAAATAGATGTATTGTATATTTTAATAGTGGTAGAAGACATGTGGGCTAAGGGTGGTTTAGTGACCTAAAAAAAGATACTTAAACGCAACTTAACTGCATACCCTAAATGAACCACAACAACATAAAAATTAGACAGTAATTTACACAGTGGAATGAATTGTGTGTGTGTGTGTGTGTATGTGTGTGTGTGTGTGTGTGTGTGTGTGTGTGTGTGTGTGTGTGTGTGTGTGTGTGTGTGTGTGTGTGTGTGTGTGTGTGTGTGTGTGTGTGTGTGTGTGTGTGTGTGTGTGTGTGTGTGTGTGTGTGTGTGTGTGTGTGTGTGTGTGTGTGTGTGTGTGTGTGTGTGTGTGTGTGTGTGTGTGTGTGTGTGTGTGTGTACGTGTGTGTGTGTGTATCTGAGTGAGAGAAAGCCTGAAGCGTTTTTAATTTGCAGGCCTTGTGTTGTCAGTGTGTTGTCAGTTATCAGTGTTCAGTGCTGCAGTGTTATGGGCTGACTTAATTGGCTGAGTAAATAGCTATTCACCTCTGAGGGGTTTAGACCCTGACCAATTAACAATACACCATGTGCATGCGTGTTTGCGTTCATGCAGGAACACACACACACACACACACGTTCAACTGTGCACATAAATGTAATGTTTGAAATGTAAGGGAGTTCTGCCCTCATGGGAGACACAATAACATGAAAATCATACAACAGTGCAGCTAAATTAAATGTGCTATTCAGATATTAACAGAGTTCTACTCCTGAGCTAGACTAGGTTATTACTCCTGCCCTGAGGTAAAATAATAACAATAATAATCAGAACGAAGGCATATGAAAAATAAAACCAAAGCCAAATTGCCAAACCTTTGTCTTTGTTGTGTTCAATTAGCACAACTTAATCTTTTTAAACCAAACAGTGAGAGAAAAGACAACATCAAAAACAACAACATGGCAGCTTAGAGTCGGGGAAGCCTCTGCTGACAGAGACTTTAGGCCTAATTAACCAGTTACGGAGCAGCAACCAAGGGCTAACGAGTCTCCGTTACCCAAGCCAAAAGGTAAGGGGGGACTAGCTGATTTAATTAAAGTGGTGCGGTGAGGGGACAAAAACAATTTAATTACAGCCAAGTATCCCCACGGCATCCTGGGACTGCCTCACCAAGCCCCTCTGGCCTTGTTAGAGCCACAGAACGTTAATGGAACAGTGAGATAGCGTTTCAGCGAGTCCCCTCTGACTCCAGTCAAAATAGATCACATCAATAAACAAAAATAAACAAACACAATGTATTGGCTGCTTTAAGAATAGCACCACCCAAGCAAGTCATTTGGAGGACAAGTGTCATTACAATTATAAACACAGGGCAATGAGTGCAAGACGGAAGGAGATGACATGACATAAATCTGACATGATCTTAATGAATTAATATTTAGCGTTACTGATTCAGTCATTTAATAGCACAGGTTTTAATCATTAGGCAAGCAGAGAGCTAGCTCTGGCTAATGAACAAAGCGTGCTAAAGCAGCATACATCCACAATGTCTCTCTCTCTCTTGCGCACACACGCGCACACACGCACACACACACACACACACACACGCACACATACCAACAGCAGGGAAAGGGTTGAACCGTTGGACCAGAAGCCGTATGGCTGGATTGAGACGTTCAACCCTCAGAATCAGCACCTTTAACCCCCCTGCACAGGGCACAGACACACGTTCACAGACTGAAGCTGAGCCTTGTAAAAATCACTCAGGCCAATCACAGACCCAGCAGGACTGATTCATTACAAACTATAAAAATGTAAAGCGTAACCTTAGGTCACAAAATAAACATTTATTTTATAACTCAGTCAATAACTGTAATAACGAATATCGTTTACCAAGATTCTTACTCAAAGTCAGGAGATACAATACAGGCGTTTCTAGTGCTTCCCACCACAACATATAATATAATATATATTAGAAATATATTGTGACTGGTGTGTTAAGGTACCTTGACTGCAAAATATAAATAAATAAAATGTCAAAGTTTCCTCTCATTCAAAACTAAATGGGATTTTAAATGATGTCAAAAACTCAGTTATAAAAATAACCAATTCAAACACATTTGTAAATAACTATATTTATATTAGATATATAAATATTATAAATATTTAGGTCTCCATTGTTTCACTCACTCATGCTCACAAAAACATTCATCAATGATAAATGATCGTGCTGATATGGAGAAACCCTGACAAATGAGTGCAAGTAATCATGAACACTGCAGACGGCTTCTTCAACCTCCAAGTGTGAGTTTAAGTTAAACTTGTTAGACGAAAACTATCATACTTTGTTTTCCTGTGCGATGTCAGGGCAGCAGGTCCCCCGAGGGCTCATGAGGCTTGGTGACAGGTCATGACAGGCTGTGTGAAGTTGTTTCGTGTCGTGCTTTGGGAGTCTCTGGTCATTTCCAGCAGCTCCTGTTACAGGCCTTCCTGCCATCTAACAGCTCTCTCCCTGATCTCCCATCCCCAGCAGGGGGCTTCAGCGGGACTCGAGTTTTAATTAGTGACCCCTCCCTCCACTTCCCATAGGCATGGGGCCATTTGTAGCTGCCGTCACCGTGGTTATGGTTGTCATGCCCCAGGGCATCGAACCGCCGCCCAGCAGGGCAGCTAATTGGCTCTAGAGGACACAGGGGGGTGTGGCCATATGGACACATGTGTTAAGCTCTGTGCAGTGGAAAATAGTGCCTGGTGAAGGAGGGATCAGACTACATCAGTTTGCTTGACAAATTTATATTTGACAACAATGAAGTGTATTTACAAATGACATGCTTGAGCGGTCCTGCGTGTTAAACTCACAGCAATGCTAACTGGACTGCTGACGTCACCCATGTATCCGCAGATGAATTTTGACATCAAGGTAGGCTACAAACAGATCATGCACTACATAATGCTGTTAACAGCCAGGACAGCAAAGGAAAACCTAGATGGAGTATGGCAACTAATTTAAGAATGAGGTTTTATTGCCAGATGTACACAGCAAAATCCCCCCACAGGTCAGTGAACTTCTGCAATGCCTAATTAACTCCTGTAGGGTTCTTTATGTCCAGCTGACTACAAATAACCATTACAGCTCTCTCAACTTTGGTTAGATTTACTCCTGTCTATTATATAAGCCAAATACACATGAGACGCTGCACAGGTCACGCTGCACATGCCACGCTGCACAGGTTACGCTGCACATGCCACGCTGCACATGCCACGCTGCACATGCCACGCTGCACAGGTCACGCTGCACAGGTCACGCTGCACATGCCACGCTGCACATGCCACGCTGCACATGCCACGCTGCACATGCCACGCTGCACAGGTCACGCTGCACAGTTCACGCTGCACATGCCACGCTGCACATGCCACGCTGCACAGGTCACGCTGCACAGGTCACGCTGCACATGCCACGCTGCACAGGTCACGCTGCACATGCCACGCTGCACATGCCACGCTGCACATGCCACGCTGCACATGCCACGCTGCACATGCCACGCTGCACAGGTCACGCTGCACAGGTCACGCTGCACAGGTCACGCTGCACATGCCACGCTGCACATGCCACGCTGCACATGCCACGCTGCACATGCCACGCTGCACATGCCACGCTGCACATGCCACGCTGCACATGCCACGCTGCACAGGTCAGGCTGCACAGGTCAGGCTGCACAGAAGAGAAACTTTTTTCTTCAAGAAATTAGCACTTTTACACATCTCAAATGAACTAGTGGCGTAGCTGCCAGTAGAGGCCAGAGTCTGACTGGGCAGTAGCAGCCCACAACCTGTCAGAGCGGACAGCAGTTAGCACACAAAAATGTAGCTCCCCAAGATGGAGGAAACTTTACCTGAGCAAAACAACATTAGCCTGCAAGTCGTTACTGCAGTCTAACGAAAAAAAGGATTGAAAAATATTAATAAACAAGTACATTTAAAGTATGGTTGCTCTTCACCTCTTGTTGGATACTTACCACTGGGGAACCGAAGGGAATATAGCCAAGAAAATCCAAGCAGGAAAGCGTCAATGCAGAAATGTCAACAACAATTCATGAACGTGTAGCAAGTAGGAAAACAATGAGAAAAGATCAAATAAAATGTAGAATGGAACATAATGTGGATAACCCTGTATGCGTTTAATTATCCCCTGGATAGACTCGCACATATCATCATCACTGACCTTTCACATGGTAATAACTCTGTGATTAGTCTAAAAAGCCTCCATCTTTCATTCCAGTGGCGGCCATCATCCTGTTCCAGTGAGCAGCTCTCGTTCTCCTGCCTTTAAATAGCTGTGTTAACACCAGACCAAAATACTCCTATTTCTGAGAGGCCCAACAGCAGTTCCAGGCAGCAGGGGGCTGTGGCTTTAATCAGAGCCCAGCAGAGTGTGACCTTTCCCCATCACTCAGTCCGCACAGGCCCCCTGCCACGCAGACCAGGTCTCCAGGGCTGGTAACAAGGAGCAAACAGCCAACCAGCCATGACACACACACACATACACACACACACACACACACACACACACAAAAAAAAACTCTAGAGCCTCGCTCACACCCTCACCTGACATGCGAAAGCGCATGGAGATCTTCTGGGTGGAGGATGGACTGAAGGTGTGGTGACCCCGCAAGAGGGGAGGGAGAGGGAAGTGGGGTGAAAGTAGGTGGAGGGCAGGGGGCCTATCACAGCCTGTGACTCATCGTTTATTACACTACGTACGACCCCGCTCAGTAACTGGGGGTCTGTGAGTTTGTGTGTCTATCTGTGAGCAAGTATGCAAATGTGAACTTACCAGAACTCTTAATTTAGGAATCTCTAAAGAGTCTGTAAGAGCATTTCAGACTCACCTGATTTAATTTCAGCGCTTCCCAAAGCTAGGATGGGACAGAAAATGGGGAGTGGGGTGTTAGTAGAATAATTACTTAGATTTTATTTTGACCTGTGACCTCTATGACACAAAAATGTGAAATTGTGCAAATGGGACAGACAGGTTGGAAGCACTCGATACCAGAACCAGTCAAATGTGTATCTATATGTGGTGTGACCACAACATAACACGAGCATGAGTCATTCTAGGTACATTTGTGCAAAGTCAGAGTTGTTGTAGAATTATAGTCAGGTGTATGATTAACCAATTATACCAAAGAGGTGATAATGATGTTTTTTGTAGGTTGAGACAAAGTCATTAACTGAACTAGAAACAACTGTGTAGGAGGCTTAGATCTGGGTGAGGAGCGGCCAAACACTGCTACCAAGGTGACGTGGTGGAAGACAATTTTTCCCATCATGCAACATGGTAAGACAGAGCAGAGGTGGTTATACTGCGTCAGTGAGGTCTCTCCCAGGTGGAGATTTCAAAGCAGACTGGGGTTTGCTGTGCAAGCTCTTTTGAAAAAGCACAACTGAAAAGATTTGCTGGAGACACTGAAGCATCATGGAGGTTCCTCGCATGTTTGGGCTGCATTTCAGCAAGTGGACTTGGGGATTTGGTCAGGATTAATGTCCACAGTGCTGAGACATACAGGCAGATCTATCGTGCAATACCATCACGGAGGCATCCGATTGGCTCGAAATGTACTCTGCAGCAGGACAACATCAAACATACAGCCAATGACATTAAGAACGATCTTCAGTGTAAAGAAGAACAAGGAGTCCTGGATGTCATGATATGGTCTCAACAGCATCGAGTCAGGATTACTGGGATTACTGGGATTACATGAAGAGACAGAAGGATGTGAGCAAGTCTAATGTTTGCAAGTGTACCTAGAAAAACCGATACAGTTTTGAAAGCAAAGGGTGATCACATCAAATACAAAAGCACTTCCATTTCTGAAAGCACTCTTACTTGGCAGCGTTTCTTTTACACACACACGCACGCATACACACAAATATATATATATATATATATATATATATATATATATATATATATATATATATATATATATATAGGGTGTCTGCCTCATTTGTTATTTTGATACCCATGTTCACTGACTTCACTGACACCTACTGTCAAGTTCCCCCCTTTCATTTTATCAGCCAATCAATATCAAATCGAATCATTCCTTATCCAGTTTGCAATAAAACATGTATTTGCAATAAAATAAAACACCCTGCATGCATGTGTGGTGAAGCATCTGATGCTGTTTATGACCTTACCTGAGCACTGGTCACACCAGCAGGAAGAGTGCCATCTTGGAAGCTTTCTAAAAGCTCCACAAATTCATTTAGTCGACTCTACGACAAGAATCCATTGAAAGACTTGTACAGACCAACAAGCGTAATTTCACAGGAGATGTCTTTTTGAACGCTTCATATGTAGGCTGTGCTGCTTGACCTCATCGGCTTAGATTGGGAGGATGTATCTGCCCTCTCCCAATGATTCCTGCTCACATGAAACATAATGTGTTACGTTGGGTGGATGTGAGCGCTGTCCCCCACCCGAGATTAAATTAAACTGCTTGACATAAGCATCTGAAATTAAACCTACATCACTGCATGACATAAATAGAAACAGAATAGTGACGAGATCATTCAGGTACTTTTGGCCACAATCTTCAGGAATTAAGCAATGATCAATTAGCATTAATTGCTCAAAACACACTCAAGAGCTGCGACCTGACCTTGTTCTGCAGTGACATACTCACCATTTCCTTCCATGTACTGAATGCTAAAGGGAAGCAAAAGTGTCTCACATACCTCTGATACAAAGTGTGTATCAGAGGTGTATCAACCACATCCAGGAAATATCTTAATCTACCACAAAAGACCCCTGTAACTCAGAGAAAACACAATCAACAATATTCGAGATATGAATTCATTATCGCCCATAAATTCTATTACAGACACGGAATATGAATTTCACTTTAAACATAATGACAGATCAATATACCAACTAAAGAACGCAGCTGTTCCTATGAGAAATAAAAAAAAACAGGTTTTATCTGATTAATAAGGCAATTACTCGATTAATTTTAATTAAAAGGTATTATCGTATTTTGCTGATGGTTTTTTAAGGTCCCAAAAACTTTCTACAGACCCAGCTGCTGCTGTGCATGGCTTAACAGAAGGGCTCACCAGTTGTTTTTTGCACACCAGGTGTGACCGGCTCGTTGCAAGCACGCACCAACTGTCGGCTCGCTATGAAACTTTTCCTGCTCAATTAAACTTTTCGAGAGAGATCGTGCACCCGTGTGTGCGTGCACGCAGCAGGGAAGCTCTGCTTTCGCACCATACGACAGATCGCCGTTTACAGATGTTCGGGTCTGACAAATATCCTTGTAATTTAACAGCAGATCTGGAGTCTGCGACGTCGAAAAATTCATTAATTCTTTTACCTTTGAGGATACTATTCACTCATACCGGATAATTAAATAGTTAAATTGAGCCAGTGATATCCTGTAGAAAGGAATGTTTTCCCATATGGCAACATAAACTTTTGATACGATTTATTTTGTCAGTGATTTGCAGCGAATCGCGTTACCACACCAACAGGGGTCTCTGTTAGAGCGATTACTCTACAATATGGTGCTTCAGGATTTATGCACGCGGACAGCGTTTCGGCTGCACTCATACGGACACGTATTGATGTCAGTGGCTTGGTCTGTTGTAATTATCGGAGAGCGTGTTCATTTTTTTTTATTCAACAGCTCTTCCCGAGACAAATTAGCAACATACGGACAGGCTTAACAAAGTGGCTGTGAAATGTTCAACCGGGTTTTGCTACTGAAACCTTTGGGCAACGTGTAAGCATGTGTCCTCGAGTTTACCTGATCAAAACGAAGCTCGCCAAGTCTGAACAGAGGGTACACTGTCGAGTCCAACATAATGGCCCTCTCAAACGCAATTAAATCTGCACTGAAATGCAGTTGTCTGTGTTTATCTTAAAAAAAAGAGAGAAAGACTCTGGGTACGCCCACTCGTTTGTTTCGTTGCATTTTGGGTAATGTTGTTTTGGGTGCTAATGCTAGCTAGCCAGTCCGAAAGTTAAAAAGAGAAAGAATCTAAATTACCGAACCCTTGCAAACAAGTTACTATTTGGTAGCCTGTTGTAAATCTGTCTTAAATATATTGTAGTGTAAAGCAAATTACATATCAGGTAACAATGAAATTAATATCACATATTAAGATCAAAACAACAAACTGATCAACACTGATATCTCATTTTCATAGGACAATTAAGGTTTAAGGTACAAATAACGTTTTGGAATGCTGAACAACAAATATACTGCACAATAGCTTACAAAACTGTTAAACAAGTGCAGATAAGAGTCCTCTCACTGCAATGACATAGCATTGTTATACCCAAACGTACGTATAACTGTAAATCCACAGCCAAACACCATACGGAGGCATACACCATTCATGCGTGTTTTATTCCTTTGTTATTTATTTTTTCATGTAATAACTGTAGTCTTGTGCATTCAAATTCAGAAAGTTAATTAATACTTAATAGTTTCTTCCCCTCTAGGAATTGTAAAATATTGTAGAACTGTTTAGCAGGAGTAAGCAATGAGACTCTCAACCAGTACCAGGTTTTTATTCTTTCGGACATTACAAAATTGCTTTTTTAATGAACTGAATGATTTTCATGGTAGTTTATCGATATAATCGATTTCCCTTTATTATTTCATTATTAGCTATTATTACTATAATTTAACTGATTGAGAAATACACAAATGTGAAATGTTATTAACAGGGTGCCCGGAGGGGCCTCAAATTGACAGACCCCGTTGTGATTACATGGTTGATTTCTGAAAGCAGCATGATCTTACGGATATCATCAGTCAAACTCCGTACTGTATATTTTGTTATATTGTGTTATAGTGTCTTATTGAAGTATTATTCCATTTTATTTAGTTTTTATTTTATTCTGTATTCATTGTAAGTACTGCAGCAATTTCCTAATGTTGTGAACCTGTTCACTCATATGGCAATAAAAGCCTTCTGATTCTGATTCTATACCCATATGGCTGATGAGGATGAAGATGAAGAATGAATTACCCTATTTCTGATATCACATCTTATTGCGGGCTTTGTATCCTCTTTTATAATCCACTCAGACTGAAGTGGTTTCGTCTTTAATGGAATTGAGTCAGAGGTTACACGCCACGTTCATCAGTCCTGGGTGTAGCTCTATGCTGACTCTCAGATGTCAAACTATGTAATGTGAACTGATTCAGTCCTGACCAAATGATACAGACGTAATGAACCAACGCAGGTTCCCCTCCTTTACCCCTCCCTAGTTACCCCCACGGAACGGAAAAAAACTCACAGTTGAAAATGCCATCTGAAAGTGAAAAGAATTTATTTAGTTGACATATGCAAAAGGACAGACCAGAGAACTGAACTTCATATTCTCTGACCACACGTCTTTCAATAATCAACACGGCTTTTCAATAATCAATACGGTAATCAAACGAGCTAACGTACGCCCCCTGTGGACAGTCATAGAACTTCAACCTCGACATCCAAAAGATCAGCACCTCAGAGAAACAGCATGGAAGAGGAAAACCAGTTCCCCAAACCCAATGTGAGCAATGCTTTATGAGCTGTGACCTTTATTTAGACCTCGCCCTTGCAATAATTCATGAAATCATTAAAGCTAAAAAAGAAAAAAAAATGTAACTGACAGTCAAATAAATAAGACTTCCATCCAGTACACTTCCACTGGGAGAGAATGCAATATGTATCCCAGACATCTTATTCAAAAATAAAACATATATACACTGATCATGGAATGAAAACTAATCACGTTTTCCATAATCAACGTCTCAAATTATGGAATTCAATGAGCACAATGTCTATATTTGCAAATAAAGTACCAAGAGGTCCTGCTACAGAACTGTAGCTCGGCTTAGCAAAAACAGTAACTCAAAGCACACGATTGTGTTTCTACATTCATTCCCATTTACACATCCCATAACATAACATTTAGCCAAGGGCACTTGTACCTCCGAACGGGTTTGCAGGCTACAGATGGGCTCACAACCTCACCTTACCCTCTGCTCTATTGCTTTCTACATATCAGTGGCTTCTAAAGAGAAAACCAGGTGGACACATTCCTGATCAGCACAGTCATGGTGTGGAAACAGCATGTTCTCAAGGGAAAGAAGGAACATGTAAAAGCAAATTAATAATAATAATCCTACAAGAAAATACAATCTAATGATTTGATAGGTAAACGAAAAGGAAACAAAAATGAACGTGAGAAGGACAGAACCACACGTGACTTTTGAAAATACTCATCTTTAAATAAGAACAGATGAATAGAAAAACATAACAGGTTTATTAAGAACTGTAAACTTTTCAGTCTCTGACTTTAATGTGAACGCGTCAAATGCTCCCAGCTGAACATAGCACGAGTCTAATTATTCAATTTATATATCAATGCAATCTAAGAGACAGAGATCACGGTTAAACAGGAGACAGAGCATGTGAACCTTTAAGTGCTTCTAGTCATATCAATAAGAATTTCAATGCATTATGCTGACATCTGATTTTCTAGCTGGGCTGGACTATGTGACTTACAGTAGCACAGGAATACTGTAAATGTCTTAGACTCAGAGACAGAGCTAGTGCAGTGTGCGTGTGCATCTATTTGAGTGCACTCAATACATTTCCTATGCTCTTGAGGAAGAACCATTTCAAATGTAAGTGTGCAAGTGTGTTTGTGTGTGCGTGGTTTGAAAGTGCTGTAACATGGTCCTCTACCACACACCCACACGGTGCTACACTGCCAGAACACCGATAGTGGCCACGTTATGTAACGCTGCAGAGACGCTGATGCAGGCCAGGGCCATGGCTGCACGGGGAATACTGAGACACAGAATTCTAGCAACTTCGGGCATTTGGTTTTCCACAATTCTCCTCCTCTCTGGTCTTACACGCTTCTATTTCATAGCGGTAATGTCCTACGATTTACCAGCCTTAACCTAACAGTCTGTGGGTAGTCAAGTTTAAACGCACCGTCCCTTTTAGTCATACCACAAGGTCAGGTGCAGGTGCTGAGTAAAAGTGATGGTTTCAGCAACAGCAGAACAGAGACATATAAGGCAGCATTTGGCATTTTTGTTTCAGAGTGGCATATATGCAGTAAGGACAGTATATATCCCCTTCATTACACCTGAAAGCACTGGCAATAATGTGCGCATGTTAGCTAAAGCAGAGACAGGGCAGGGGGGGTCTGGCAGGGCGGGGGGGTCTGACAGGGCGTAAGAATGGAACTCGGAAGCCAGCGTCTTAGTGCATGCCTCTGCTCCGACGCTCGTCAGGAAAGTGCGGAAGACGATGGCGGGAGGCACAAGCAAAACGAACCAATTACGCTTTCTGTCTCTGTTGTTTCTATACCTTTCTCTGTCTCTCACTCCATCACTAGAAACAGCCTGTTCAAGCAGCACAGGTAAAATACGTTAGGTCCCATTAATGTGATGGGAAAGGAAGAGCGGAAAGAGAGAATTCGGTAAAACGTTATTTCAAACATCGGGAATCTATTCACCCAAGTTCCTGGAAACAAGCACAAAAAGACCACACCTCTCTTTGATTGGCAGGTGGTTTTGGTAGCTAGCTAAAGAGCTGCACCCCTTCAAGACATCTACTGTCTAGAAGAAGTGAACATCAGCTAATGCAAATTATGTCAAATTTCTCCTATTTGAATACGACATCGGAGAGGGCGAAGGGCAGTCCGTAGACCTGCCGGGGTCGGCGGTGCCCCTCCGTACAGTCCCAGGTGTATTTGGATACAGTGAAGCATGCCAAATCTACATCTTCTCTGTGTCTGTTTAGTAATGCCTGTTGCTGTACTCTACATTTATTATGGTAGCGGGTAGCGGGTTCGTGGCGTCTGCCCGGCGTTTTGTGGAAGGTTTGTGGAGGGGTGAGTGATGGGTCAGCCAAGCCCCGTCCCAGCTCACTTCATCTTGGGGCGAACCTGCAAGAGAGCCGGTGTCTGCTCCATGATGCGGACGAGCAGCGTGTCGATGTAGTCCTCCAGGTCGCGGATCAGAAACTTCATCTTCCTGATCTCCACTTGCCGCTTCTCTAGCAGCACCCCGCGACGCTCATACTCCTCCTTCTCCTTCTGGAGCTCGGCGTCACGCTGTAGCAGGAGGGACACCAGCTCACTGTGGTTGAGATGGTAGTAGGAACCTCCACCCTCCACCCGGGGCTAAGAGTGAGCGGGACAGACGTTATTACCAGGAATCGCCGCTGAAATGTAGCGTCAGTCAAGACGGTAACGATTCTCTGAGATTATAATTAAAGAATACTGCTGTTTTTTGCAGGAGCTTGTCCACCATTTTGTTAAAAC
This sequence comes from Brachyhypopomus occidentalis, assembly GCA_020368025.1. Taxonomy (NCBI): domain Eukaryota; kingdom Metazoa; phylum Chordata; class Actinopteri; order Gymnotiformes; family Hypopomidae; genus Brachyhypopomus; species Brachyhypopomus occidentalis. The sequence goes on from JAGXOD010001386.1 coordinate 2,839,073, forward strand.
AACGATCACTTTTCTAGTATATTAGTATTAGTTGTCTGCACATCGTATCAGTTGTATTCATACCTTCTTCTCAACTTCCTGGTCTGCATGGTGACCCCGTCCTGGATGAATGGTCGATTTAAGCTTTTCCAGCACGGAGCGACCTTCTGACCTCTTCTCATCTGGGGGCGTCAGTGGCTTCACTGGGTGGGGACTGGAAACCCCAAGGTGGAGATGAGGGAGAGATGTGAAATCATTCATCTACACATAAGGAACTGTAGGTTTTATTATGTGCTTTGTCTCAGGAACAAAATCAGTGCAGTGAGGAGACAGTGACACAGTCCCATGTCCCAAGTAACAGAGAGTGACACAGCTTCACCACAACGATTAGTCAGAGTAGGAAACTTATCAATCCTTAAAAGAACACTCCCAAAGTTTAGCGCTACCCCATAGTAATGGTGAACAAAACACACTTTACACACGTGTTGAGCTACGTGCATTCTCAGAGCTTTGTTTCAGCGTCTCTATTTAAAGATGTGAAGTTAGAAAGTGTTAATCTACTAATTGATAAAAAAGTCCACCCACAACACTACCGCTGCGGCAACCACAAGAAAACAAGCGGCCATTTTTAAGAGTGTGTCCATGGAGATATCACAACACATGCAAACACCAAAACAGGATTTCAAATTAATGATTGGAAATGAAAGATGAGAAGTGTGTGAAAAATGAAATACACAGTGAACCCAGTAATACAGACACAGAATACTCCCCAAAACACACGAAATATCACATAACACCATAACCGGCAGATGTTAAACAGGCATTTATGCAGGCAGATTGCAGTCTTTCCAATTTATATCAGTTAAGGAAGAGTTCTAATTGAAAGCCTGAGAAAGGTGGTGAGGAGAGGGATTAAGATTAGAGTACAGCTTTAGTAGTGGAACTGTTACGTGCTCTCAAAAAACGCATCAAAGAAACCAAAGCCAGTCTGATGACATGGCATCATTTCAAAGATGTCCTCACTGAAAACACATACAAGTTCCATCCACTGTGATTCAAAAGTGTCACGATTTGGGGGAAGGTTTGAGAAACGCAGGCTTTAAGCAGATTTGCACACTCGCAGATGCTGGAAATGTAAAAACGACAAGGACTGCATTACTCAACGGTTAAATGCCAGTTCAATGGTCATCCACTTGACCTCACCTGCTGGGGTGCCCGGATACCTGCTGCGTTTCTTTGGAAAAAGGATCAGGCTGCATAAATTGAAGAGGAGCAGAATCTAGTACAGTGTTTAGCAATGAATTTGCTGGAGCAGAACCCATTATGCTGGAGCTAAACAGAGCCAGAGCATCAGTGTCTGCTGCATCATGCGGCGTGGAAAAGGCTAAAGGTGAGACGTCAAGCAAAGAGAAGGGAGGAGACTTCAGGTTAAATCCATTCCCTGGGGGCAGCGGTTGCGGGCCTGAAGGCCCAGTGAGAGGCTGGACTGCAGGGGGCCACAGTGCGCTGGTGTCCATGCTGGTTCTCGCTGGGTTAGGCACTGCAGCAGAACGTGCTGTTTGTGTTTGTGGTCCTGCAATACTTCTGTATGAAGTCTCAGTAGGATCAGGACACAATTTGGTATTTATGTACGTTTCCACGGGCGCAGTGTGTGTGAAGAAGGGGTTTGAGTCAAAAGGGTCTCTCTCAGCATGATGGGGGGCAAAAATGTTGTCCATGAACAAATCTGTAATAACTACTGCCTGGGTAATGCTGGAGGTTGGTTCTGACACAAAATCAGGATCACTTATATTCACAGTAGGCTGGCAAAAATCTCTAAATATCTCTGGTTGCTCTGAAGTACATGTTGATATGGTTGACGCATGTAGCTGAACATCGTGTGTTGGCTGAGGCTCTGATTGGTTGCTCTCATTATCCACTGGGCATATTTGAGGCTCTAATTTTACAGTTTCTTTTTCTGGTCCTTCCATCACTTCTTGAAGGGCATCGACCTTTGACGCAGTTTTCTCTTGCATGAAACCACCCATTAGCATCATGTCCACCAAAGGAAATTTTAGTACTGCTTCACCTGTACTTGGAATCGCCTCATATGTGGGGTCACTTTTTACCAGTGGTCCAGATTTTGGCACGAAGGCAGAAAATGGATCTGTTGTAAGGGCAGGAGGAAAAGCATCCACGTTTGATCCATCTTCAGTGATGGATTCCTTCAGTTGAGGCTCTGCTTTATCTGCTGTAGTACCATCATTTGGTTTGAAGTTACTTAGCCCTGTCTGTAAGGACTCTGGAGCCAGGATGTCACGATCTCTGCCTAACAAGCCAAATGTGATTATGGTAGATGGTTCCAGGGTATTATCTGAGCTCAGATCTTTACAGTATGGCACAGACATCTCGTGAGGTTTGGCAGACTTAATGGTGCCAATATCTGTTACAATATCGGTTTCCTGGTCAGAGCTCTCATTCATCATAAACCCTAAAGAATCTAAAGATGAATAGCTATGTGTTGAGGCCTCAGGACTCACAGAAAAAAATGATAATTCACTAGATGGTGCATTACTCTGGGTTAGAACATGGGGCAGCTCCGTTTCTGAAACTGCACTGGCTTTGTTCTTATTCACGGAACAACCCGAAAGTGCATTAGAAGGGCTGGCTGGTGCATTCAGTTCAGAGAACTCCATGCTTGAATTCTGGAGTAAGGATGAGCCAGAGATAGTTTTAGGAGCTTCCTGGCAGACAGAATTATTGAGGTCTGTCTTGCAAATATTCAAAGATAAATAATTAGCTTTACTTACTTGAGGCTGAGTATGTGTATTAAGAGAGTTTAAAGCGTCTATCAAAGTGTCTGATGGAGATGGGTTAACTACACTTACTACAGAAACATCCATATTTGACAATGTAATGCCACCCTCGGCACCTGTGTCTGTTTGGTCAGTTGATTTGATTTGGCTAGGAGGGACAGTAGTAATCTTCTGAGTGTCCATCTTTAAGTCTTTTGAAGCTTTCAGTCTATCACCAATAAAGTCATCCCACTCTGTACAACTCTTAGACTGAAAAAGACTGGGACGTACACATTCTTCACCAGATACCTCAACTGCATCAGATATTGTGGCCATTTGCAATGCTTCATCCACTGGGGATCCCTTTGTACTTCCAGCCTCCACTAAATCCACAAGAGGGGTGGGGTTACCTTCAAGAGAGGGCGGAGCTTCAGGTTGGCTGTGGGCTGGGCTAAAGAAAGAAATATTGGGGCTTGCACATCCTTCACCAGATACCTCAACTGCATCAGATATTGTGGCCATTTGCAATGGTTCATCCACTGGGGATCCCTTTGTACTTCCAGCCTCCACTAAATCTACAAGAGGGGTGGGGTTACTTTCAAGGGAGGGAGGAGCTTCAGGTTGGCTGTGGGCTGGGCTAAAGAAAGAAATATTGGGGCTTGCACATCCTTCACCAGATACCTCAACTGCATCAGATACCGTGGCCATTTGCAATGCTTCATCCACTGGGGATCCCTTTGTACTTCCAGCCTCCACTAAATCTACAAGAGGGGTGGGGTTACTTTCAAGGGAGGGAGGAGCTTCAGGTTGGCTGTGGGCTGGGCTAAAGAAAGAAATATTGGGGCTTGCACATCCTTCACCAGATACCTCAACTGCATCAGATACCGTGGCCATTTGCAATGGTTCATCCACTGGGGATCCCTTTCTACTTCCAGCCTCCCACTAAATCTACAAGAGGGGTGGGGTTACTTTCAAGGGAGGGAGGAGCTTCAGGTTGGCTGTGGGCTGGGCTAAAGAAAGAAATATTGGGGCTTGCACATTCTTCACCAGATACCTCAACTGCATCAGATATTGTGGCCATTTGCAATGCTTCATCCACTGGGGATCCCTTTGTACTTCCAGCCTCCACTAAATCTACAAGAGGGGTGGGGTTACTTTCAAGGGAGGGAGGAGCTTCAGGTTGGCTGTGGGCTGGGCTAAAGAAAGAAATATTGGGGCTTGCACATCCTTCACCAGATACCTCAACTGCATCAGATACCGTGGCCATTTGCAATGGTTCATCCACTGGGGATCCCTTTCTACTTCCAGCCTCCACTAAATCTACAAGAGGGGTGGGGTTACTTTCAAGGGAGGGAGGAGCTTCAGGTTGGCTGTGGGCTGGGCTAAAGAAAGAAATATTGGGGCTTGCACATTCTTCACCAGATACCTCAACTGCATCAGATATTGTGGCCATTTGCAATGCTTCATCCACTGGGGATCCCTTTGTACTTCCAGCCTCCACTAAATCTACAAGAGGGGTGGGGTTACTTTCAAGGGAGGGAGGAGCTTCAGGTTGGCTGTGGGCTGGGCTAAAGAAAGAAATATTGGGGCTTGCACATCCTTCACCAGATACCTCAACTGCATCAGATATTGTGGCCATTTGCAATGCTTCATCCACTGGGGATCCCTTTCTACTTCCAGCCTCCACTAAATCTACAAGAGGGGTGGGGTTACTTTCAAGGGAGGGAGGAGCTTCAGGTTGGCTGTGGGCTGGGCTAAAGAAAGAAATATTGGGGCTTGCACATCCTTCACCAGATACCTCAACTGCATCAGATATTGTGGCCATTTGCAATGCTTCATCCACTGGGGATCCCTTTGTACTTCCAGCCTCTACTAAATCCACAAGAGGGGTGGGGTTTCCTTCAAGGGAGGGCGGAGCTTCAGGTTGGCTGTGGGCTGGGCTAAAGAAAGAAGGCAAAGCAACAGTATGCAGCTCCTGGAAAAAAGGATTCTGCTGAAGATTTGAGAGGAAAGGATTGGCATGAGAGGGGAACAGGGGTGAAGTAAATGGGTTAGGCTCTTGGTTTGCCATGGCAACGGGGGTCAGGGATTGAAGGGTAATGGTTGTGAAGTCTGTCTGATGAGACACCAACTGGCTGTGAAAGGAAAGCACACACCGTCCACATTGTTAGTCACACCATCTCCCCTAACAGTTTAGCTTTTACACATTATATAGTGACCTCCAAAAATAGACATTCCTGTAAAAAATGTTTTTTATTGCTTACACGTTTGATCTTTAATTCAAAATATTACACAAAAACCGAACCTTTACAAAAAGAGCAATGATTGAAAGGAATGTCCTAGATCTCATCGTGGATTTTCACAAATCCATGTGTGCCAGTTTAAGATTCCTTTCTAACGCTGTCATGTTTTGACTACAGGTACTTGTAATCCATGAGACCATGTACCTTAATAAGTTGACCAGGGTCTCTGGAAGAAAAACAGCCCCACAACATCAAAGATCCACTACTTCACAGGAGGGATGAGGCACGTTTAGGCCCTATGCACACCTGGTGTTTGTTACCAAAAATGTCCAATTTAGTTTCCCACACAAGAAATTTCCAGGGGTGCCAACAGTTGTGGTACACAGAGCTGAGAAATCCAATTAATCTAAAATTGAGCTTTTCAATTAAATGAAATTTAAAAGGTTTGGTTTCTTGGGTATTGTATTCTTCTAGGGCAATGTTTCAAAAAACAACTCAATCTCAATACTACAGGACACTTCTCTTCTGACCAGCATTTAAACATATGTGAATATACACATAGCTTCACTACACTAGCACTTACTTTGACATTAAAATCTTAAGCAAAGTTGTAGAGTACAGAGTTCAGGTTGGAATCCAGAAGATTAATGAGCCATTTTATGATGGCGGTAAGGAAAAAAAAAATCTTTTGACCATATTTCCCTTAAGCATTTTAAACTAATGAACTTTTAACTCCCTGTGTTAACTTCTTAATACAAAAATTAATGCTGCAATGCTATAATTAAAATGGCACCAATTCCTTTATAAACTGACATATATTTGGACACCAATTTGAAAAAATGGTTTATATGGTTTTGCTTCACATGAAGTACAGGCTATAAATGGAAAGTAAAAGCAGCATTATAATGAACACATGCTTTCAGTGAATTAACTGATAGTACCATGTGAATCATGACAGAATCTGAGTTACTGTAGCCTTACGTTTCATGTCTCATTCTTGAGAAGATAATCATGGTAAAATACTGCACTAATCACGATGCCTAATAACTAGGCATATAATTACTTTCACCACTCACCTTATTAGAAACATGTTACATGCACTTTAAAGGTGTAAAATTAGTGTCTGTAGCCCATCTGTTGCTACCCATAAAACTGTGTTAATTCTCCACCAGCTCATCATCAAGGTTCAGGATCTAACTACAGCATTGCTGTCAACTTCATGTGTTTGGGTGAGACAAACTCACATTCCACAAGTCACAATAACGATGTAAAACCTCTAGCAACAATGCTATGCCTGACATACTTCCAGCAACCCCACAAGCACTACCATGACACCGCCATATTAATGGTAATGTGTTGAGAATGGTCTCCCACGCCCTCTCGTTAGCAGCTCAAAAAGAGACACGCGATGAGATCTGCACGAGGAACCTGTCGTTCATGGAAACTGATGTGCTGTGTAACAACATTTAAATTTGCACTTGTACATGTGCCTAATGAGATGACCAGCGAGTGTTTGTAATAAAGTGGGGAGTAAGTGTCAATGTTGTACATCGTAATATACATGATGTGTTAAAAACAAAGAAGAGATACAAACATTGAAGGTTAAGGGTGTGGCCATGACATACCTGGCACATGTCTGTTACTAATAAAAGATCAACTGATTATGGCTATGATTATGATTAATGACTTGGGTGGCTGGAGCATTAGATGGAATACAGATAACATGCTTGTATTTTTGTATTAATATTATGCACATTAAATTCATAATGAATTGTTTTTAAGCACCTTTTAAGCACACTGATCAACCTAAAGTCATTGTAGAAGCCAAGGTTTTGTTCACATTCCGATTATAAATGAATTAATTAAATATATACATTTATAGTACCTCTCTTGGGTTTTAAAAACTATATGTCATACTAAATATTTTATGACCAAAAACAATATTCAAGACATGACAATTCAACCATTTGTACACAGATTTGGGACCCAGCATTGCACTATAGACTTTAAAAACTAGCTTCATGTTCTATCCCATTCTATGCTCACCCAGAGCATAAAACACCATGAGAATACCAAACATATCACTGTGACACCCCTTCTCCCAAGAGGCCAATTAATGTGTTTATATGCACAACAGTATGCAAATTAATGACTAAAACAATTCAAATGAAGCCTTTACAGCAATACTGTGATGACACAAAGCCTTATTTACATGATATCAGTAAAAGAGTCCTATTACCTCAAAGCTTTTTACACACAGATTAATACTGGGCAGAAGTCTATCTGGTTTAACTACGTTTTACTAAGAGTAAGGCATTACTATGACTTAAGAAATCAGATCACAGTGTTCACATGTCTTTTTACACTGTCAGAATATTAGCCCTTGTCAGGTTAATAATAGGATATTAGTGTGCATAGAAACATTCTTCATGCTTTTGCCATGTGTTAAACAGTATACACACCTAGGACAGGAACAACTAGTGCAACTGGTTAAGATCACCGAACAAGAATATTATTTAAGACTTACTTACACGTGCACATGCGCGCGCACACACACACACACACACACACACACAGAAAAATATGTCCACAATATCTGAAGTCAAAAACAAAGCCTGGAAAAGACACAGAGGAAACAGAATGAGACAGAGAGAGAAAGAGAGAGGGAGAGAGAAAGAGGGAGCAGGAACTAAATACACTTTAGCTCAGGTCTCTGGGGCAACACCCCTCTGCAATGCAGATCCTGAAACTAGAGTCACAACAGAATTGACAGCACACACACACACACAGTCACGAACACACTTCTGCACAATATTCGAGCTCTGCTTACTAATAAACAGATATGACTGCTTACCTCGGTTTACTGTACGTGTCTTTGGAGCTGAACCATCCTCTGTGCTTTACCTCAGTAATGTTTTGGGCGTGGCTTGTCTCTTCTTTGCCTGCCTCTGGCCCTTTGCCAGCAGATTCGACCCGCCCATGTGAGAACAAGCCCCGCCTCTTTTTACTCTGCACCTCTGTCTCACTCACAGTAGTGGCCACTTCCACTGCGTCATCAGCCACAAACACCATGTGCTCCAGCTCCGCAGCAATGGCGGCCTTCTCCTCTTCACCGGGTTTATCGAAGGACCAGCGGCGGCCGCCCAGGGGGCTTTCGCCATGCTGCTCTTCCCCACGGCGAGAGAGGTTTTGCAGGGAGAGCGAGAGTGCTGAGCCTTTTTGCAGAACCCCTACAGCAGGGAACTGATGCTCAGGCCTGCCGGGCTTAAACTCAGCCTTCGGTGGCCGGACCTGAGGTTCAGGCCCGGGTGGATGGTCAGGCTCTGAGGATTGAGCTCTTTGGGCCTGAGGTGGTTTGGTGTTCACTGGTGGGCTTGTCTGAGGCAGGGTTGTGGTTGGTTCTTGCTGGGTTTGCATTTGTGGCTTGGGTTGCTGGAGTATCAATGACGGCGGTTGGTGAGTGAGGGGAGACGTTTCCACAGGATTCCCATTCACGCAGACAGAGGGTAGAAGAATGGGGCCATCAGCATTGGTGGTTGCAGAAAGAGCAAGAGGGATGCCAACGTCACACGCTTCATCAAAAAACAGATGTTTGTCCGGGGAGACCTGCGGTGAGGGGGCTACTGTGTGCTCTACGAGAGAGAGAATTAAATCATTTTATAAGTAACTGAGCATTGCAGAGAGTGTGTCTGCATACTTCTATTTTGATATTTGCAGAGGTAAAATAACGACAGTGCGACCACAAAACAGTAAAACTGGTGCATGGGTGGGTGTGCATGAGAGTGCATGGGGGGGGGGGGGGGGTGGGTGCACGTGTACCTGGGCTGTTATCTGCAGTCAGATTGCTGCTGTTGCTGGGCGAGTTGGAGAGGTCAGACACCACAACACTGATGCCAGCAGTGGGGCTCAGGCTGCCTCCTCTGGACGACGACTCGCTGCTCTCGGAGCACAGCGAGGTGCTGGAGCGCGTGTCCGAGGACTTCCTCAACCTCCCGTGCAGGAAGTAGCTCCTCATCTTGCTCCTTCTCAGCTCGCCGCCTTCGTCGTCCTCGTAGTCTTCCTCCCCGCCGCCGTCGCTCGGCAGCCGCCCCCTGACGCGCGTCAGCGCCCCGTAGCCCCCGGGCACGATGGCAGAGGAAGACTCCTCGTCGTTGCTCCGCTTTCGTGCACGCATGCGCTCGCGCAGCCTGATGAAGGCCGAGCGAGGTTTGTCCTTGATGCTGAGGTCATACATGCTGGCCGTCAGGTTGTGACGAGTGAACTGTACGGTCACTTGCAGCTCACCCCTCTCCTTCTCCTTCTTGCCCGTCTTAGAGTGAAGCCTGTACCATCTGGGGAAGAAAGCAGAAGGAAGTAGAAGGAATTCAAAAGAATATATTTATTCAACTTAAACCTATACATGTGTGTGTGTGTGTGTGTGTGTATGTGTGTGCATGTGTTTGTGAACCACCCAAACATGGTCATTGTTTTCTAAAAGTTTTAATAATTTCATTTTTAATTTCATAACATCCAAATCTCAATTTGTAAAGCAGACCTTCAAAATAAGGGACATACAGAAAAAGAGAAATATTGTCATAGTCAATATTGTCAGAAATATTGTCAGGGCCATATTTATGCAACAAAAGTCATTTCTCTCTCAAAAAACTGAAAAAGTAATTATTTGAACTTGATTAGTAGCTTGTGGGATAGTAGCTTCCATCTGCAGCCACTACTTCAACCAAACATCTTCTGCAACCACAAACGAGTGTCTCACATCTGCTTTTTGGTATTTTTGCCCACTCCTCCTTACAGAACTCCACCAATTGAGAGAGGTTGGCGGGACATCTGGCGTGTACTGCCCACTTCAGATATTGCCACAGCATTTCTATGGCACTGAGGTCCGGACTCGACTTGGCCAATCCAGAGTGCAAATCTTCTTTCACTTAAGTCATTCCTGGGTTGTTTTGCTTGAATGCTTTGGGTCGTTGTCTTGTTCCACAATCCATTTCTGTCCCAGCTTCAACTCCTTGACAGGAGGGGACCGTAGGAGGGCAACAACCCAGCAGCAGGACCGCTACCTCCTCCTTTGTGGAAGGAGGAACAGGAGGAGCAGTGACACAACCCTGCAAAACGACCTCCAGCAGGCCACTAATACCCATGTTTCCATCCAGGTCTGGGAGGAGATTCCTCAGGAGAACATCCGCCACCTCATCAGGAGCCTCATCAGGAGCCTCATCAGGCCCAGGTGTTGTAGGGAGGTCATACAGGCACGTGGAGGCCACACACACACCACTGAGCCTCGTTTTATCTTGAGGAATTTCCACTGAAGTTGAATCAGCCTGTCACTTGATTTTCCACTTTGATTTTGAGTATGATTCCAAATCCAAACCTCCATGGGATAATAATATTGATTTACATTGATCATTTGTATGTTATTTTGTTCTCAACGCACTACACTATGTAATACATAAAGATTTTCAACTGGAATATTTTATTAAATGAGATCTAGGATGTGTTATTTTAGTGTTCCCTTTATTTTTTTGAGCAGTATATATACATGAATGAGTATAAAAATGCTTTTTCAATACACATAATGAACCTTAGAGAAGGCACATTTTGTCATTCACCGTATCTTTGCTATTCCCTGATAAGTAATCAAATAATTTATTTTAATTACAAAGAGTGAGGTCAACTTCTCCTTCACTTGCAGAATGATTCAAAAATGTTTTTATCCATGTTGTATGGATATTCAGGTCTGCTCAGAAATAATTATTTTTCCAGTTTTGAAGGGAGATATTAAGGATTATTATGACAATTCTTTGCTTGGAAACAATGACAACGCTCTCAGTATGAGGCTCTTTGACAGTAACACAATAACATGATTTCTGCATCCATATTGTTTCAACAACGGCAGTCAGTCAGGGGGCTTGGCAATGTAGTAATGTAAATACTGCATGAATGAATCGCATATCCTGAAAATGCCCACAGGTATTGTGGTTTTGTACTTTTGCTACATCACCCTCATGTACTTCAGGTGTCAGTTTGGTCAAAGGTTGCTGCCTGGCCAGTCCTATAAAACATGACCTTAATCATGCTCCTGACAGCCCTTTACAGATCCGTACAGATACTTACAGCGTTTGCAGTACAGTTGTGGGACACAAATATCTAGACAAACACATGGGCCTCCATTTTTCTTAGGAAAGATCCTTCACCAAAATTTTTAGTTTAAAATATCATGGTGAAAGAACAGGACTCTCTTGTTTCCTGCTATGTATAGGTATGCACATGTATGAATGAGCATACAGAACACACACACACACACACACACACGTGTGCACGCATGTAAACACACAAATACATACACACTACTAATAAAGACTCAGCTTTCTGTCCGTCAGCAATATCTGTGATCATATGCATGTGTGCTGTCAAGTTATAAATAAATATTTCTATAACAGCTAAAATGACTATTTTGTGTCACCTTCCTATACGCACTCTTACACATAGCCACAGGGGTGGGTGTAGGATGAATGTCCTAGATCTTTATACACACATTGTCATATTTCTATGGTAACAGAGTGCTGCATCAAATGATGAGGATTCTGGGAATAGTAGTTTATCTACATATGAATTCACATTTACTAACAAAGTGTCAAGTCATTACCTATAATGACTATTGTTTCAAAAATTCCAAATAGTGATTTAGATGACATGTCCGCCCTAATGTGTTAGCACCTGTAGCTTCTAGTCCCAGATACTGTCCACACATTCGGTCACAGTTTAGACTAGTATCAGTGGTTAGTGAACAGAGGCGAACATCTTTGTTGGGTAGTCACATCTTTAAAATAAACTATTTTCTGCATGAGTCTGTTCATATTTACTGTGATGTTCATACGGTACTTGTGGTGAGTCTGTATTCCAACAGTTTGGCATCCACTGGATAGATGTGGAACACTTATTTCTTTTGTTTTAGCACTGTTAACTAAAAGTCCATGTGACCAGGTAAAGTGTTGGGCCAAGTTCATGAGAAGGGCTTTCACCCTGCTGAATGACATCAGGAGAGCCGAGAAATGGTAAAACTATTTGACCATAAAAATCACCCACGATCAGGATACGATCAGCCATTGGAGATGTGGAACACATTAAGTCAGAAACTTCCTTAATGAAATGGTTTGATTTATGTGTGATTTAGGTGGTACGTGGATAAGGACACAGAGCACTGAATACACAGATTCCAATATTAAAATAGTTCAAAGCTAATAAACCTTTCAGCAGTGAGAGCACAGCGTTTGTATTCAGTACAAAAAACACAACCACACCATCGTGTCTGGGTGTCTGCTGAGAAGCCGTAGCCAGTGGCATATCTTTCTGAGATTGGACTTGAACCATCGACATGCAACCACGTTTGTGTTAGAAATAAGGTATGGAGTCATAATACATAAAATGGAAGGTTTATTACTGATTGATCTCACATTAACCAGGACCATTTTGGTTGTCAAGGTAAAACGGACAAGTAACAACAGTCTGTGTACTAGCATCCAAAGATTACAGTGTAAGAGCAAGCAAGCAAACACAAACGCCTACACGACTGGTAACCAGGCCATAAAATACCACCAAATACATGAGACAGATAACCTAACCCAAAAAATACCTACAAGTACACGAGACAGGTAGCAGTGGAGCAAGAGGACCAATGACATGCCGACAAGAATACCGGCACCATCTTGGTGGCAACAGAAGCTGAACACTAAGCTCCTGTTTACAGAGGTATCCTAGGTAGGAGGAGTCGGTAATCGAACACCACTGGGTTTACCAACAGATCATACTTGTCTTTGGAATGGATTGCATGAATATCACATGGAATTTTCTGCTTTACATCACACCATGGCACTGTTATGGGACTGGGGGCAGGAACTGCTCATTCCAAAATACATCTGAGCCAATCTGGTGTTGACTTAGCCTTGTGTTGTACCACAAAAAAATGCTGGGTTCTTCAGTGAGAATAACTGCCCATCCTCCCCTGTCAGCACGGAGTTCTTTGTCCCTGGTTTCAGGGTCCTAAGGTGTGTGTGTCCTTGTGCTGCCGCTTGTAGGACTCCCACTTCTAAGAATAGTATCGGTGCCAAATTTCTTCCATTTGAAAACTATCTGCCTGGGGGCCCAGTTATTTTAATAAATCCTTATATCCCCTAGATTATTTTTGTAGAAGTTCACACACAATGACTGTTTACATGATTTGCTCAGTGGAGATATGGCAATATAAAATGCGTGCTGTTTGTCAAATAAGACGGTCATTATTAAGGATCAAAGGACTACAACTGCACATAAACACTGCCTGTCTGCATGGCTTCTTTGCATCTTCCCTTTTCTGTGATCTTCACTGACGTGTTTCTCTTTTTTCAGCGTGAGAAGTCAAGTGATATTGCTCCAGTTTTACACTTCTGTAGATTCCCTTTTCTGACACAGTGTACATTACTTCCACAGACTCTCACCAACACGCACACACACACACTGTCACCACTATCAGGATATCAAAGACCTACAGGCATTAAAAAGGTTGGGGGTACATAATGGGCAGATTTGCAGGTTCTCTGGTTTGTATTAATTTAGAGGCAAAATGCCATGTGTAACATCATCGACAAAAACTAACAAAACATAGCAAGATATCAGGTATTTCTTTTCAGCCTCAGAGGCAAAATATAAGCCTATGAAAAGACAAATTTGCTAACTTGCTCAACTGGATCGTGCACCCTTTGTCCTATACATGTCCAAAACATGCCAAGACCGTGTAAGGGCAACACATAAGATTTCATGATACATAAGAGTGTGAATAACAGAATAACAGTCATAGGCATCAATAAAAGGTCTTAGCCAGTAGATGAAACTGTTAAACCCCAGAGAAGTGAGCGGGAATCACCAAATGAGATCGCAAAGAAAGCAAGTGGCGTCACTGCATATATTACTGATTGTGTCTTGTCTGTATGGACAAAACTTTAAAAATCTGATCTTACAGAGGTACATATTATAATAACATGGGGGTGGGGCCAACACATGCATTTTAGTTTTAGAGAGCATATATTTTACGTGCAGATAAACATGTGCTGCACTGTCCACGGCCATCAGAAGGGAAACCCAACAAGCTGTGAAGATGGTGGAAACCAATGAGCAGCAGCGACGCTGGAGATACACAGAAGTGTGTCATGATTACAAATGCACTCGGAGCAAAACACACTGACCAACACAGAAAGTAGCAGGTGAAAACCAAGAGGGTGAGACAGACGCCCCTTCCATGTCTGTCTGTCTGTCTGTCTGTCTGTCTGTCTGTCTGTGTTCCACTGTGTACGACTGTGTGTGTTTAATAATATTCGCTTTGTTTCCACTTCAAAATTAAGCCACCCCCATTCTAATCAGTGTGGTTCAATCTAGTGACCTTTTTTCTAAAAAAAAAACAAAACAAAAAAAATGACCATCACTCACTCAAACAGGTCACAAGTGTTTTGGCCTTGACCCTCAAGTCGCATGGGCAACAACAAAAAATCTAACACGCCAGGATATTTATATTAACACAAATAGTAGCTGCCCTACCTGTTTAAGATGCCAAGCTCGCAAACACTCAGAAATAGGCCACGGATGACTATGGACCCATTCCACATCTTCACAACAAGACGAAGCGCCAACACAATTCAGAAATTAAACCATTTCTAACAGTGACTCGTGTAGTGAAACAGGGTAACAAAAGGATATAGCATGATAAAAATGTGGCATATACTGCAGACATGTGAGCAGACATTCCCCTGCCACCCACTGCTCCAACACTGGAGTTAGTGTGTTTGAACAGTTGACCATGACCTACTGCATGTTCTCCTTGGCTGCTGCATGATCAACTCTAATATTCCAACATCACATTACTGACTCCTAATTTTCAACTGAGTTCTATTATTTTGCCATTTCTCTTGTCAACTAATAAGGTTTAAAAAGTTGGCATCAATACAATAGGATGTTTACTCTGAGTTGTGTCATAGTCACCAACCAAACCGATTTCCTGTTTCCTGGATATACAAAGGAAGTGGGTGAGATGAACATTTGTCTCTATAATTATACTCATTCTCAAACGCACACATTTAATCTGTTTATCTATTTCAGCAACAACTAACTGGTATGTGAAGGACAAAGAGCATTACCTGAGCACACACACACTCCACACACACACACACTGGTACTTTACAAACCACGCCCCCTGCACAAATATGGTAGGACAGTCAGTAGCCAACAAGTACCAGTCATTACACAAATACAAAATATTACAATGCAATATCATATTGCAAAGGATAAATCATTGGTGTTGCACAATGCTTCTACTGTGACATTAATAAAGACTGGTTACGTGATTTCCTATTTGACAGGTTTATGATTCATCAGAACATGTCCATGATGGACAGTTTGCCTGCAGATAAAATAAAGGGAATATGTGATTTGTTACAGAACTGATCTGGTGAATGCAGTGCAAAGAGTTATTTGGCACTTAAGATGCTAAAGTAAAGTTTATAGCAAAACTGTACAAAATAACATAAGGAAAAAACAACTTGCTTTGTAAACTGGTGATGTTCGCGAACACAAATGTTCCTTATTAGCAAAATGACGGACTGAAATGGTGGCACAAGAAGAACAGAAATGCTTCAGACACACCAGATTCAAGATACTACTATGTGTAACTAATGTGGCTATCTACTAACCAGGTTGCTGTACTGCTGTCTCTTGCAAAGGCCAATACTGCAGTATATTTTAAAAAAGAAACAAAAAACAAACACACACACTGTAAAGCTCTACCGAGATGTGCAGGAAATGGATGGTGCAACTAAACATGAAATAAGCCGAACCCTGTATATGTTCCTGCTACGTTGTTAACACTGCACGCCATGCAGTGGATAGGAAGAGGAATCAAACATTATAAAAGGTAAAAACTTCACAAATTACACCCCGAAATAAGTTACAAGAAGCAAGAGGGTTTCTAAGCATCACATTCAGCTCAAACCTACTCATTTAAGGCGGTTTATCAACAAATCTGAAGGCCTATGAAAGTGAGTATGATCATGGACTGAGCAGAGAATAAGGGCATTATTTTGATTATGAAGAAGCCAGATGCTTTAATATTATATAATCCAAAGCAGGACCCATATAATATGGGCTCTGGGAAGCTGGATTGCTTATCATCTTCACAGCAGCAACGAGAAATTTTGGCGTCACTTCACACTCAATTTAAGCCATGACCTTGAAACAGACATGTGTTCACTTGAAAGCAAATGGTTAATATATACAGCATGCACTGAGTGTCGGTGTCCTCCTTTAAACAATTCTCCATAGCAAGCTGAAACGGAGAGGGCGTGACTGCGGAAGAGTGGACTGCAGCGCTATGAGATCCCCACACGAAGGGTCTGCTCCCTCATACCAGAAACCCAGCGAACGCGCTGGCTAAAATGCTAATCATGACTTGCTCATACAACCCCTCACAATTCCTGTGATTCTGTGCAAGACCTCGGAGCTTTGACAGTACGGTGAACAAGCAAAGCAAATAACTAATGAAAGGACAAACCTACTCGTTTTTCATGCATGCCCTGTCGTGGAATGCCTTATCCAATGGTATAACGGCCTGGCCCAGGAACACATCTAGCCCGATAAGAGCTCGATGCATCACGGTGAGGGTCAAATCACAGCTCCCTGGTGAACACACATCGCGGCCTCCTACTTCCAGGATTCCGGGCAACAGTTCGAAGGAGCATTCCTCGCCCCATTCCGGCTCTGTAGTTTTCTCCATAACGCACGTGGAGTATTTTTCCTTGCCCACCTGGATGAGGGTGTAAACATCGCTCGTGCCATGTTTGCCTTTTGCGCGTAACCCACGAGCCCGTGTCACCAACACCTGCACGTGAGTTGGCACCCATCTCTGATCCTCATTCTTGATCACCGAGGACATGGCCACGCGCGCTCAGAACTCGGAGACATAGACGGCGAACGGACAGCGGCGGGGAAACTCTGTCGGAGCTGTGCGAACCCCCTAGTGCGGCGCTGCTGAGTTATCACCAGCCTAATCTCGTGATTCCTAACAAAGCATTTTCATCAATCGTTAACGGCTACTGTCGTTATTTTTAGCCTGCTACAACGCAGTAGGAAAATAACGGATAGTGTTGTCCCGGCGTCTCCGCGTTGGTACTCCAGGTCGGGCGAAGATTTCCTTCGCGGCGCTGTTACCACCAAACCAATCCGCCGACGTCACGATTTCATCCTCTCCGCAGGACAAGGAAGTGCCTAAAAGCGTGTTGCCTCAGATTGTAGTTTTCAAACGATAATCGGAAATATTCACAACATTTTCAATTACTTGTCTACAGATTAATTCAACCCGTTCCTTATTATGGGGCTTTTAATGTTTTGTCTTTTATTGTTTTTTGTCTTTATTATGCACTCGTATTTCCTAAACGCTCAGGAGACCCGTAGCTGGTGGCGGCGTCTGATGCGAGACTTCTGCTGCCGTGTGATGACATAATATTGCAGATGCGTTCATGCGAGGCCCTTTGATCCGCATTTTTTCGTAGAAGCTGAATCGCTACTGACTCTTAATACTTACATTAATATTGTACACACATGATTGCCTCGGTCTGCAGCTCAGTTCAAACACGTGCCCATTTCTCCTCGCTGTTTTCAGTAAGAACTGCATATGACGAGGCGATATCACGTAGAGTTGCTTACAAATAAAACAACGTCTCAAAAAATTCTAAAAAATAATTTCTTCCTGAGATTGAGCGGAGTATATGATGTGTTGAAAAGGCAAAATTACCAATGATATTTTACCCAAGTTTGTTTTTTCTTTCTACTTATATGTAAAACTTTTGCAAGAGCTGATGGGCCAATTTTAGGCCTTTTCGAGCTGAAATATTTTAGTTTGTGCAATGGTAATCGTGGTATGCAAGAGATAAGGCTTCTAAGAAACTTAAGGGTAATTGATGTTTGTAGCTTCTGAAACTCAACCATTTGACATTGTCTTTTGAATTCTGATTGGACAGCAGAACTTCTTAATTTGAATAGTCCATAAACAAGACATCTTAATGTCATCTAAAACATCCTCCTTTACATCACATTAACATTTGACACATTCTGACTCCAGTAAAATGCTGGGTTTTTGTTTGTTGACATAGCAGAAGTATAATAATATCGGTGGTGTCAGTCAGTGATTTTTCACCTTATTAGCATCTCCATCAGTTAGAGTGTGTACTGTGTACTGTGATAATAGGATTTCCTTCTTACTGCTTACATGGCATGTTTCTCACACAAAGCTTTTGAAGTGTTCATGGAGGAAGTGACAGAGAAATTATTGGGGAAACAAATGGAGAAATGGCTCAAATTGTGTGACAGGGCATGTTGTGTAGTACAGTGAGCAGCAGTGTCACTAGGTTCACCTCAGTCCCTCCTTTTGACTCTTTAATGGTCTTAATTTAAGAGACAGAGAATGTATTGGGTCTCCAAAGAGTCCCCTTAATTTCGGTCCAATTAACAGACGCTATTCTTAGAGATGAGATGTCAGCCTTCTCTCATCGGCCACTCATTATCTCCGATCCCTATCAGCAACTGAGGACGACGCCTACAGCTGTTACATAATCGTCTCCAGTTAAATCCTGCACCGAAGCACGTGTTCTCTTCCCCGTTCTCTCCCTCTGTCTCTCTCTCCTCTCTGTCTCCCTCTCCCTGTCTCCCTCCCTCCCTGTCTCTCTTACTCACAAATCCATCATTCAATAACTCATGCAGCCACCTCTTCCTTACCTGGTTCACGCTCATGTTTCAGCAGTAATGCTCTCACTCATTCCCCCAGTGCAGTCCTTCACATTCCTTCTGTTCATCGCCATCCAATGTGCTCTGTGAACATTTTATAACTACATTATTTGGGGCTATTTGAAATACAGACAACCAGAAGCAGGTCGCACCATACAGAACATTCATTTACTCATATTCATACTCTAATCCAGACTGGATTCAGTTCCAGCATCAAAGTGCAACTAGACCACTTACAGTCTAAACTGGGTAATTAGATCCCTAATCAGGGATCAGAACCACACTGCAGCACCACATAATGACATTCCACACTCTTACACAAAAACTCACACACACACATATCCTGACCTAATCAGTTCTTATTCACACAGCTTTGAACAGCTGTCACTGGTATAATTCCTGTCACTCACACACACAAACATGAAGGGATAGGACAAAATAAGGGAGACACCAAATAGCATCAAATATCAAATGAGGAACAGCCTACGAGTTACATTCAGAACAGCTTCAGCGCTTTAGGGCCGTTTGTTTCAAGGTTCAAATCTTACCCTCATAATTTAGGCAGCATTTTTGCTCCTCACTTACATTTCTCACAGCATATAACAAGGCTTGTTCAAGCTTGTTACTTGCAATTGAGAAATATTGCTAAAATCAGTCAAATGCTTTCCTTTGAACCTACAGAGAGGATTATTCATGTTTTTATATCATCGTGGTTGGACTATTGTCCGGCCTTATTTACGCGCCTCAGTCTAGGTGCTGTGAGATGGCTTCAGTTGTTTCAAAACCCGGCAGCTCATGTACTTACGTGAATAAGAAAAAGGGGAACGTATTAGCCCTGTTCTGGTTTCTCTTCATTGTAAAGTTCCCTGTAAAGTTTACAGTACATTTAGAAATTCTTGTACTGAATTATCAAGCATTGCATGGTAATGGCTGATGGGAGTTGATTTCTGAATTGCTGGTACCCTATTCAAATAAGGTCCTCTGGTCAGGGGATCGTAGTTGTCCCAAGCATTAAGCAAAAGCAAAAGAGGGATTGTGCTTTCGCTGTTTGTGCTCCCTACACTGTTTGCCTATGGACATTAGACATGTTGCATCGAAGGACTTGTTTAAAAAGAGATTAAAGACTCATTTATATGCCCAGGCTTTTGAGACCAGTCAGTAGATAATTGTTGTGTTATATTGTTGTTTTAACTTATTTGTGTATTTTATGTCATTTTGTCTATTTTTATTGGTATGTTTTATATTTTATTTCTGTGTTGTTAAGCACCTTGTAGACCTGCTTGGAAAATTAATACATTTTTACTTTTTTGTTTAGCCATTGTCACAAAGCAGCTTTACACATGTCCGAGTCCAACACCCCAGTGAGCAAGCCAAAGGTGACGGTGGCAAGGAAAAACTCCCTAGAGCAGAATGAAGAAACCTTGAGAGGAACCAAGACTCAAGGGGTCCCCTCTTCCTCTTCAGCTCAAAGCCACGTACTTCATTCGTTTTGGTGATCGTGAAGCCACTCTTGGTTTAGTTTAGCCATGTGTACAGTGCATTATCAACAGCGCTGTTCTGGGTTATGGGAAGAGTGGTTGTATTTGATGCCTCTGCTCCTGTAGAATGTTCCTTTCATTGGCTATTATACAGCCATGCAGTTCTATAATTCCCGCAAGATGGCTGACCATATGCATCCATCACCATCTTTGGGAGTTAGCAACAGATATTGAAGATGTTGAAGACTTCAATTGGCATAAACATTTGGTGTATACAAACACAAACATGCATGTACACAGACAGACATGTCTGAATGAAAGAAAAATTATAAAAGTATAATCCAGTCAAACTATTTTGTCGTGCTCAGGTGTCCAGGTTGTGCGCTAGAGGTTTTGTGCTGTCTGTGTATTGGATAGAAATGGTTTCTGAACAGCAGTTCCAGATCTGTAATGCATTTTTTTTTTTACATGAATGCATTTTATATTTGTATTGATCCTCCCTCTGATTAGTACTGATTAGGTACTGTGTTGTTTTTGTTTGTTTGGTTTTGGACCTTATAGATTTTTGTGAATCACAACTATTTGACACTGACATTGAACACTTGTCAGTCAATCTGTTCTTGGCACTTTGCATGTGTCTTACAGCTGCTAACTTCGCAGTTTTTGTGACTGATGCAACTACAGTTTGAGTATTGAAGTCAGCTTCTTTGAAAAGCTTTTAGTTGCCTAATGTTGCTTTGAAAACTCAAACGTGTTGATTGTCAGTGTTTTTGGTGTATATGGCAATAGCTTTCAGTCCAGTCTCTGCAGCCTCAAATGTATTTATGTATTTTAGTTACCCTAAAGTTAAACTTTTAAAGGGTTTTATTGCACTGCCTGTATGCTACATACTAAGTAACTTTCAGTGTTGTATGAGAACGGGAGAACTCGGCTTTTCATTGGGTTTTCAACAAATTTCTCAGTAATGCATATTTTAGCAAAACTGAAAGTCGTACCACTTGCACATCATTTAGTTTAATGCGAGACTTTTATCCAACTTTCATCCAAAAAAGCAAGCAGCCCTCCTCTGCACAGCACCATATAACACCAATTTACTTTTATACTTTCTACGAATCATGTTTTATAATGGACAGGTCAGTGATTAGTTTGTGGGGAAAGCCCACAACAGCACATGGAGACAGACTTCTGCCTTTGTTTGTTCATTCGGTCTACTGGTTGGCTTGTTATTCTGTAGGCTTTGCCAAATTAACCTGTGTTTGTGTACATGATGGCGTGTGTGTGTGTGAACTTGGGCCTTGGTTTTGTTGAGAGTCTTAAATAGCCAATCTATTTATAACATATAAAGAAAATAAATTCAGGTAGGTTAAGCTATTTTACTATAGGTTACACTGCGTATAGATATTGTGGGAATAGCGGGTTTTGTCGCCTAACTGACTGGTGAAAGGAGAATCCAAATTAAGACGCCTAATACCGTGCTGTGCTTTCTCTTTGTTAGCAGACGGATTGTACCCTGTAAAAACAGCTCCCGGATTACAGACACGCCTCACGGCCGCGCCCACTGGAACCCGGCGTCGTGAACCGTATCGTAGGGGCCGCAATTGTTCCGCGCCAGCGTACATTTGTTTGACGCAGCTGACCACATGCTGTGCGTCTCTCTGTTTCAGGGCTTATTGGTGGTGTCGATTTACGGGCTTGGGCCCGCGAAATTCTCTTTGAACGGTTTAAGTCGATTTAGATTTTAATTATCCGCTAAACTGCACGCGGAAGCCATTTGTGGGAACGAGCATTGGCTTGGCAACCTCTCATGTCAATCAACCGATAAAATAGGCCCCCCATCACAACCAATGCCACCCCTTTAAGCTTTCAATAACGGACTACATGGACCATCTCATTATCCTTATGAATGACAAACAAAGAGGTATTAAGTTTATTATTTTTTTATTTCAACGTGATTTCCGATTAAAATGATCCCCAGTTGATTCATTTAAATGATTATCTAAGGTTAGGGCAGCCTATAACAATGGACAATTGCATAAAACTAGTAAATACATATTATATTAATTTATATTATATTATATTGCCTAATGTTCTTCCATGGTCCATTTTGTGAGGAGCAGATACTATATAGTACATCAAAGGCATTCTTTGCTGCATTTGTAAAAACGTCTTTGAGAAGTGAAAGAGTAAGTACGCTAGAACTCATTCAGTCATGAGTCATTCGGTTCATTGCTTGGGGGACCATATTTTCTGATATTTGCATCAGGTTGTTCAGGTCTGAACCCAGAACACACACACGCACACACCCACATACATACATATATATATATATATATATATATATATATATATATATATATATATATATATATACACTCAAGCCATCATTTAGAAATGAATTTAACAAACTGTAACAGACATAGCACACTTGTCAGTGAGGTCAAGGTTGCTGTGGCGTATGCTGGAATAGGCGTGTGGCGCCCCCCTCAGGCTGACTCTCGCACTGTGAAAGATGAGGCCTCAAACAAAAAAAAGGAGGATTATTTGCGCTTCAGGCTTCTTGGGAGAGTAACAACACTGCTTAGAAATGTATAGCTTCCTGTTTTGTAACAACACAAGCTTAGGTTAAAAGGAGAAAGGATACTGTTGGGATTGTTATTAGTTTAATGCAGGGTATCCTCAATTCACAATATATTTTTTATAGTTTTACTTACCACAGATAAGTAGACATCTTCCATACAAGCAATTTGTGTTGTTTCCTACTGAAATCTCAATTGAATCTTCTCTTTTGGATGATGAAACTCATGCATTAGCCATTATTTTTATTAATTAGCGTATAATTGTACCCCATGACGCTTCAACTTTAACCCACACGTCTACCAACATAGTAAACCTCTGATACACCAAATATTAAATGTTTCTTTTGGTACTAGAAATCCTTCAGGCACAGTATACATGTAGTTTCATCCTCCATCCTGCCTAGTGACTGGTCATACCGAAAGGAATATTGACATGATTTTCCATCATAACTGTTTCTTTCACTTTGTTCATTGTCTTATGCGCCTGCATGGTTTAAATTGCAAACAGATGAATCATTAATATAGTCTTACACAGTTGTTATCAAACAGTCATCTCATGAATAACAGACAATAACATTTGCTTTTGGTTGTTCTTGTTTGATTTTGACCGCAGGAAGAATGAGGCTATACAACACGACTGCGCTGTTAGAATGATAATGGTCCAATCTGCCAGTGAGGATGGCATTGTTTATACACCAGCTTAGACATGGCAGACAGACTCCTGGGCTGGATCCTAAAGTCCATTATGATTGGCTCTGACTACAGCAGACCTATTTGGTGAGGTGAAAGGTCAGAGTGTGGAGTTCATAGGGTCCATGGTCATGATCGGGGGGCCACTCTGTCTCCTGTTAACATCACAAAAACAAATACTTTCTGAGGATTTGTGTCTGTGTGTATGAGTGTGTCCAAATGCATGTGCTTAGTTAGTAATATTATTTTGAATGCATGCACACGCACACACACACACACAGACCTCTTTACTCTCCTCCCCTACTTAGTGGTCTATTGCCATGGTCACTACCAGGTCAAGGGGATTGAACCCTGACAGGATCTTCTTTAGCCCTTATGGGTGAATTTATGGGTGTGGCTAACATCTATGAACATAAGCTGTAAGAATCTATTCATGGACACTTTAGAAGGGATTGGAAACATACAGCTCTCCCTCACAGGTGCACAGCTGAGACGAGTATGATTGGAGCAGAATCCAAGCACATCTTTAATTGAGTTCCAGGCTTTTCAGTAAAAACAATTATGAGTCCAAAGTCAATTTCAGCATCAACAAATTAGCAGTGTGTGATGAACTAGAATTTAGCCATGATGGTGATGATGACCTACAATATTAGCCACTTCCAGTCATACTGTGTGAGCATTCACTATAATAACAGTACTGAAGTGAAAATTGTCTTTCCAAGGACCATGTTAAATGTTGAGCTCAGACCCCATAATGGACTCACCTGTCCCAGGCCCCAGGGCAAACGTAATTAGACTGAGAAACAACTAAATAAATTGATAAAGTAATAAAGCAAATTAATGACGTTCAGTTAATTTTCTATTTTCACCTTCATTTGTCTTCTGAATGTCAAAGTTTGACTCAAGCTCTTATCCTGGTCTTACATTGTCTGTACTATTTTTCAAGCTATAGACACAGTTTAACTCAACAATTCCATCAAATTAAAGGTGATGAAAATTTTTTTTTACAATTACTAGAGTAATATGTATTTGCCAAACAATCTGTTGAAAGCTGCTTTATATGAAATACGTTAATGGGCAATACCTAGTTATTTGAATGCTTTAGTGTGTGTGTGTGTGTGTGTGTGTGTGAGGGTGTCATGGGTTTCATCTAGCAGTGTCACATCGTCAGGTACCAGGCTCAAGACATTAGACCAACAGAACAGAGTGCTTATGTCAGTGACAGGTTCAAAGTTCATAGTATCCAACACATGTGACGTTGATCTTTGACAGGCTTGTGCACATATTGACCCCTAAAGCCCTTTTGCCCTGGATGAGAAAAGTGCCCTTACTAACTTACTTACTACATCTGCTGGAGCCCAATTTCTTTCTTCGTTCATCAATGGCCTGGATCTACCAGTAATGCAAAAGAGGGACATGTGTCAGTATCGCTACATGATCCAGAGGAGCCCATCACAGATAAGGAGATAGAGCGTCAGATAGAGCGGAGAAATGGGATGAGGACGAGGAACACTGCTCTTGAAAAAATCAAGCAGCGCTCTGCCACAGAGGTCCACGCAACGAACATGGTGAGGTGGACCAATTAGCAAAAGGAGGCAGTCCAGAGTTTATTTCATGCATCAGATGTGAAAGGAGTGGAAGCCAGAGAGCGAGAGAGGCAGCCAACCTGACCAGGTTAATAGAACTCACTGTGTATCTCGCAAGGCATTGACTAGCATTGCGAGGTGATGTTGAGGATAACACAGGTAACAACTGGTTGCAGCAGGACACAGTGTGGAACTTAAGAGGCTGTCAGATACCCGTTGGGCTTGCAGGGAACCATCACTAAAAGGCCCTCACAGAAATCTGAAAGCTGTAATGATGCTCCTTGATGAGATCTGTGAGATCCACCTGACCTTCTGCATGGAAATCACCGCCCCAGCATTCAAAGTCACTGATGGTGTATGTCACACAATACAAGCACTGGCATCTGAGGAGAAGTTTGGCGAGATATTTCAAAGTGTGTCGGAGAAGGCCGAGACTCTCAACATTCCTTTACCTGCTCTAGTAGGGAAGGAAACGGAAAATGCCAGTGCGTTTGCAACGCAGCGAGTGACGAGTTTGACTCTGGGTCATAGTGCAGGACAAAAACGTGTACTATACAATTATTGATACCTTGACTGCAGAACTCAAAAGGAGATTCAAGGGGAGCATCACTGGAAGTCCAACTGGCACAATCATGCTGTCCTCACAGTCTCTACCAGTGTCTGCCAACTGGACAAGCTGCCCAAATCCAGAGGCAGAGGAAGTCGTTGGAAGAGGAAGGACGTTCTTTGCGATTTCTAGGAGGAAACCGAGGACCATCTGAAGTCAGAGCTAAAGGTGTTCCACTTCCATCGAAGGGGCTGGAAGAAATCCTCGTCATTGTGGAGGAAAACACTGTTCAGCTCATCTTTCCAACATGTGTGAAGATGGAAAACATCTATGCAGTACTGCCGCTGACAGCAGCTTCAGTGGAAAGATCATTTTCAAATGAGAAGATCACGCCGAACGGGTTCAGGAGCGTCTGTGGGGAAGACAGACTCTCTAACCTAATCCTTCTCACGACAAATAATCCACAGTGAGGTCATAAAAATCTTCTACGAGATGGCACCACGGAGAATGGCCCCGTGAAGCATCTACTCCTTGATATATGTGATGCTACTAGAACGATCCTGCTCCCTTCATCTCCTAGAGAGCCTCGCCTCCTTAGTATATAGTTGTATTATATAGAACATACTGAATGCTTTATTTTTATCAGTTTTAAGTTAGAATATTTTTTGATGATTATTTCATATATTGTTTGGTGTTTAAAAAGAGCTCACAATATGGTCTTATTTTTGCCTGTTTTTTCATTTATTTATGAATTTTGATCATTTGAATTATTTGATTGTGTTAACAAAGTTAAATATGTAAGTTAAAAATCCTACTGTGATTTTTTTGATTATTATTATTTTATGAATTTTTGAGCTCCTGCCCCCAAAAATGTCTGTGCACGTGCCTGCCCTTTGACCTTGCACCAGAGACAAAACAAGCACCTTGTACGTTAAGGCTGACAAGACAGCGTCTGCAGGACTTGCAACATTTGTTTAGTGATAGCCCATCGTGGCCAACAACCTGCCAAGATCTACACCCAGTCAGAGGCAATCCTCCGCGCGCATTAATCATCGGGATTTTAAAAGATCGTTTATAAAAAAACAACATGCGTCCAGTCCTAACGTTTCAGCACACAGCCGCTTTAATCTGGCTTGACCGCACGTTCACCACTCTCGGTCTCCGTCCGTCCCTTCTAATTGATTTGTGTTCAAACAGGTCTATCGCCTTGACCCTGAGCGCTCTTCGAATGTCAAACGTGTCATTAAAACCCTCCCCGCAGCCTTCGATTTTTAACAACACGTTATCCTATGACACTAGGCACGGGCATATAAGTTGACATTACGTTGACATTTATTTAGGAAAAGTGGTTTTATATCAGTTTAGCATTTTTACATTTGTAAAATTCAGCATCCTGACTTCATAAACAGGTCTAACGTGTTCTATTTACCCCCCCCCCCCTCAAAAAAAAAAACCTTAAAAGAACAACTTTGAATTTCTTTTAGGTCTACAACAAAGAGATTTGATCAGGTCTGAATTGTACTTTTAACAGAAGGCCTACTTGACAAAACGGTTCATCTTCATTTATAGAGAAAAGATTTTGCCTGTGTACTTCGGCTGGAATTGCTTAAGCAACATTCGTATTTATTGTAAGTGACTGTCCACACTAAGTGTGATTGTGTAGAAGTACTTTGCTTTGTTACTATACAAACAACAGCAGGGTCATAAAGAGGTGGATTTTAGCTATTGTGGGCTGAAATTTAGCACAGGTAAAAGTGAGATCAGAGAACGTTCAAGAACTTCCAGTGAATGTTTATAGAGCGCTCACGGGTTGAAAACATCAGTGCAGGATTAACAGAGCGGAGCACACGAAATGACATTTAACTTGTTAATATTTTCTATCATAAAATCAATGATAAGTCGTCCATTATTTTTCCTTAAAAGAAATAGATAAGACGCGGGTTTGGCCCAGGGGGCGAGCTCCGCTATATGCAAAATGACAACCAATTATAAAGACAGAGTTATAGTAACGACGTCGTGGCTTTCAGCGCCCAGTTTAGCGTAATGACTTTTCAATGAATCTGCTGATTGAAATGTAACTGGCTTGGCCGCAGGCTTGGAGCAAGAAATGGATATAACATCCTCAAAGACAATCAGTAGCTATAAAAGAAAGCATCTCCCCTTCACCTCGACCATTCTGTCCATGGTACCATTCAGTCTATAGAGGTGGTAACCTATGATGGAAGCCTATAAGGTGAGAATATATGCATATACTGATGAAAAAATTATTAAACCAAGAACCGCTTCCAGCAAACACATATTAGCATATTCACAGTAAATATGCAGACCATTTGCGATAATAAGGGTGGATTATTCAATTCAATGAATGTTAAATAGATGAGGAAATTGTGTGCGTTATCTGCTGTGGCTTCTATTTATTTTCACCTCTTCTCACTTGGACTCCTCATCCTTCTCTTCTTTGTCATCCGTCCATTTCCGCTCTCGTATGGAAGCTACCTGGTTGCGGGAGTGAGGCCTACGCGACATGAGTCACCACCTACTCCGGCCTCTATCTGCTGGCTGGAGCTATACGTGCTGCGCCCTGCGGCCAACGTGCGGGATAAGCGCTTTTCATTATACACCACAAGAGATAACGGCCGAGATTAGCATGTGGTCAGTATGCATAAAAGTAAAAAAAGTGAATACATTAAGATCAAATAAAGATGGCATTTGTGCTTATACATATTCCCCTTCTTCTCCTTCATGTTGACAATTTCAAGTTTCACGTCGTAATATGGTATTTTCCAGAATTCTGACTTTTGATTAAGTATTTTAAAGACAAACATAATTCATTTCACATGTCTAAAACTGGACTAGCACCTCAAACGTTGCCCTTTGCAGCAAAACAACCATCAACAATACTTAACGAATGTTCTGGTTCGTCATGGCTCTTATAGACGTTGTGAAGTAGCTTCAACTTAATGAATAGTCTCAACTTAATTAATTGCCTAATGTGCAATTTCTTTTATTCAAAAAGCTTTGGATCAACATAATGTAACTGCACCATTGCACCTCGATAACTACTTAAAATACATTTCTACTAATTACGGAAACTTTGTCCTTTAGTGTGGACTGTGCTGCCCTCTTGTGGGTAATACACGTAGTGTACAGATTTGAGAGACATGGGAGCCACCGCTCATAATGAAAAACAAAAAGAAAACAAAACCTAAACTGTATATTGTTTGAGCTTTTTGTGTTTTTAATTGTTCTGATGCTGCTGTGTTGGTTGGAAAATTAATGTAAAAAAAAGATTTTTCCCTGAGGGTGTAAAAGGGTGTTTCTTACCCTCATATGCCTGCTTTATAAACATTTATTAAAGTAGTTTGTGGCACCAAGCTGAAGACTCGTCCTCTAGATCAATGAATCAACCCCCTTTTTTCTTTGTCCTTTTTAAACCAAAACATATCGAAGTTTTAAAAATAATAGCAACCACTAGAGGGCAGCACACAGCGCATGACAGAGATTTCAAAGCCATGCATGCTGCATTAC
Organism: Brachyhypopomus occidentalis; assembly: GCA_020368025.1. Classification (NCBI taxonomy): domain Eukaryota; kingdom Metazoa; phylum Chordata; class Actinopteri; order Gymnotiformes; family Hypopomidae; genus Brachyhypopomus; species Brachyhypopomus occidentalis. The sequence goes on from JAGXOD010001386.1 coordinate 2,868,271, forward strand.
TGAACACTCATCTCACATGGGCCACCTATGAGGCCTAGCATGCTTAACTCGTGTCACGGAAGTATTATGTAATCATGTAGCAAAATAGTACAAGAACCCTGGTTTGTGAGAGGGGGGCAGCTCTCTCTTGCAGACGCTCTTGAGTGTGTGTAACGGAGATCTCTGGATCGATCCATCTTTCTATTTTTCTTTTGTCTTTTGTCTTTAATAAACTTTGTACTTTACTTTGATACCATACGCAAAGGTTGTTGACTGTTCTTGCTCACCATTAAGGTTCAAATTTCCACAACACATGTTTGACATCAGAAATGCTATTTCCAGTAAAGCCATTCGTACATATTGCATGAAATCAGTGTCAGTTAAGGGATGGGAGATACTGTAGGTAGTGTACAGGTAAATTGTGCTAAGATGTAAATGTTTAAATGGCATAATGTTAATAAAGACTTGTATTAATCTCATAATGAATAAAAAAGGCATCAAATAATTTTTTAAAATGCCAGTTGTACTTATTGAATAAAGAACCCATATTCACAGTTAATTGGTGTTAATATTCATAATAGTTGTTTGTAAGTTAGAAGCATTGCCTTCACTATACAGAGTATCTCCTACTGAAAAATTGCTTCCATGTTGTTGTATCCCTCCCTGAAATGACAATATGACAAGAAGTTGGGACAGGATCATTTACTTTTTCATTTAGTCATTTTTTTAACTTGATGCTTATGTTGTCCGATGCAGTTATACTGCCCTGACCCAGAAAATGAATCAGGCTGAGTATATTCACATTTGTGCTTCATTTCTGCTTCAAAGACCTGCATAGTGACCCAGAAGCTCTTAAAATAGTGTGTGAGAGAGTGAGAGAGGAAGGAAAGGAAAGAGAGAGGTAGCACATGCCTGAAGAAAGAACTCTACTTTCCTTTGAGTGGTGACCTGAGAACATTAGTGTGTCCTATACACATCCAAGCATGTTCTCTGTATATAACCTCAGGCTGCATGTGAAAGAAAGAAAACAATGCTATAAATATGCAGTAATCAAAATCAAGCAAATTAAATAATGACAAGAAAACGACTCATTCAATTAAAGCAGTTTTTAAAGTATCTGATTTTTACACTGTTAGTGTTTAATCCTTGTAACAAAATATTGAGTTGAAAATGTCAAGCTGTTGTTCCACATTTTAAAGCCTAATCAAAAACATAAAATCACCAGAATTGTTTTGTGCTTAACTGTTCTTCAATAAGCCAGTGCTATGCAGAGATGGCCAAGAATGTCTGGTATGACATGTTAGCTTTCACCATAAAAAGCTGTTGAGCCAGTGGTCTATCACTCAGCTCTGATGTATAGTTTGTGATGAGGTTCCTCTCACCCTCAGCTCTTCCCCAGTACCACTGTGCGGTTATATAGGTAGACAGGGCATTAGGTGTGAGGTTATATAGGTAGACATGGCATTAGGTGTGAGGTTATATAGGTAGACAGGACATTAGGTGTGAGGTTATATAGGTAGACATGGCATTAGGTGTGAGGTTATATAGGTAGACATGGCATTAGGTGTGAGGTTATATAGGTAGACAGGACATTAGGTGTGAGGTTATATAGGTAGACAGGGCATTAGGTGTGAGGTTATATAGGTAGACAGGACATTAGGTGTGAGGTTATATAGGTAGACAGGACATTAGGTGTGATGTTATATAGGTAGACAGGACATTAGGTGTGAGGTTATATAGGTAGACAGGGCATTAGGTGTGAGGTTATATAGGTAGACAGGGCATTAGGTGTGATGTTATATAGGTAGACAGGGCATTAGGTGTGAGGTTATATAGGTAGACAGGACATTAGGTGTGCGGTTATATAGGTAGACAGGACATTAGGTGTGAGGTTATATAGGTAGACAGGACATTAGGTGTGATGTTATATAGGTAGACAGGGCATTAGGTGTGCGGTTATATAGGTAGACAGGGCATTAGGTGTGAGGTTATATAGGTAGACATGGCATTAGGTGTGAGGTTATATAGGTAGACAGGACATTAGGTGTGAGGTTATATAGGTAGACAGGGCATTAGGTGTGAGGTTATATAGGTAGACAGGGCATTAGGTGTGAGGTTATATAGGTAGACAGGGCATTAGGTGTGAGGTTATATAGGTAGACAGGGCATTAGGTGTGAGGTTATATAGGTAGACAGGACATTAGGTGTGATGTTATATAGGTTGACAGGACATTAGGTGTGAGGTTATATAGGTAGACATGGCATTAGGTGTGAGGTTATATAGGTAGACAGGACATTAGGTGTGAGGTTATATAGGTAGACAGGACATTAGGTGTGATGTTATATAGGTTGACAGGACATTAGGTGTGAGGTTATATAGGTAGACAGGGCATTAGGTGTGAGGTTATATAGGTAGACAGGACATTAGGTGTGATGTTATATAGGTAGACAGGACATTAGGTGTGATGTTATATAGGTTGACAGGACATTAGGTGTGAGGTTATATAGGTAGACATGGCATTAGGTGTGAGGTTATATAGGTAGACAGGACATTAGGTGTGAGGTTATATAGGTAGACAGGACATTAGGTGTGATGTTATATAGGTTGACAGGACATTAGGTGTGAGGTTATATAGGTTGACAGGACATTAGGTGTGAGGTTATATAGGTAGACAGGGCATGACGTTTTATATTATCTGACAATCTAGTTTCCAGTATATCAGTAAAATTTGCCCTGGAGCCACAATACGCACATATGACGCAAATGGCAGATATCTTAAAATACTTCAAAAACACTCCAGCACTAGGAGACGGACACAAATGATGTAAGGAGTAACGCTATGCGATTCACTGGAGAAATGCAGCGGCAATTTCAATCTCAGTTTCAAGAAAACGTAGACAAAACATCAGAGGCGGTATCAAACACCGACCACTTGTTTGTGCACGTGTATGGAGATGGAAACGGTGACGAACGCTTCTTTCGTGGGTTTTGATGGAGGGATTCAGCAACTGACGGACAAGGACGCCACCGTAATCTTACCCGTCATCCTTTGCACAATATGTGTGATAGGCATAGGTGGAAATATGTTGGTCCTTGTTGTGCTAATGTACAGTATAAAGATTAAGAAAAGCGCGCCGGAGACTGTCGTGCTGCTCGCCAATTTAAGGGCAACGGACCTCTTAATTCTTGCTCTGTGTGCTTCTGTGCGTGTTATCACTTACCATAAACGCACGTGGACAATTGGACATCTAGCCTGCCGGACGACCGAATGGTTACAGCATGGCTGTTTGGCGGCAAAAACCTTCACATTAGCAGTCATGGGCAATGCACGACATGATTTTAATCCCCCGCCAACGAATTACGCTCCTTTCAAACTGAAGCGCATTGTTATAACCGTGGGCACTATGTGGACTCTTGGTCTGGCGTTTCCGGTGGCTGATGTTATATTTTCAAAGTTGCAAGTAAAGGGAAATTTTAGCGTGTGTGTTTTTGAACTACCGCACAATTTCTCCGATTTCATGCACGTGCACAGCAAAGTCCTCCCGTTTGTCGTTTACGTCGTTCCCATAACGTTCTCTTTCGTCTGCCATATCAGGGCAATCTTCAAAACGACCCCAAGACCACACGAGGCGAGTCTCGAGGGCCACAGCAAACATTCTTTGGCATTGCTGAGTGTTACAGCTGCAAATGCCCTCATGATGCTGCCCGAATGGGGTTCGTGGGTATGGCTGCGTCACAGCACCGACGAAAGATGTAAGCCTTCAGCTGCATTATTAGTCCTCGCGCAAGTGTGCACGTACTTGGTCAGTGCGCTATCTCCCGCCATCCTTCTCACTACGCTTGTTCCTCTCAGAGATGCCCTGACCCGTGTCTGCATCCTCCTGACCTGTCGGGACACCTTACATGAACTGAAAGGGGAGCTGAAAAAATCAGGACCCAGCACTTGCACGTTAGTGATTAGTGCGATGGACGATCTGGGGCGCGTGGCCGTATCAGGCAGTCGTACTGACGCATTTAGTCGGAGTCTACCTGATCTCGAGCATTTTTGGACAGGACGGCACGGCGCGACAGTTCCTGAAAACAACGACCCATTCCCGTGGGAACGACTGGAGCAAGGAAATACTGAACTCTGGCCAGAAAATGCTCTAATAGCAAACTGGACGCGTGCGTGTTTATGTCCTGAATAGAAATGTGATCATAGTGTTAAATTAAGTGTTTACGTTTTGACGTCATGTTAATTTTGTGATTAATCTGGTTAGTATCATTGGTCTACAATATTCAAAAGACTAGAGACTAATTTGTAGAGATGCAATTGTTGCGGGGCGACGGGGGCGTGGTTTTCCATTTTTTAATGAACTGTGACAAATTAAATATAAGATATCAGATATTTTGTATAACAACCTGTTAAATAAACTATCAGACACTTGCATTTCTCTCCGTGTATGATTAATCAGAGCTGTCCATATTTATCTGAACACTGCGTTTTAGTGCCTGATCTAATCATGTATGTTTTTTTTATTCACACACGCATACACACAAAGGTCTAATAATGGTTTATTGTAACCTTAGATGGGAGAAAAGGAGGCAAATGCATGTTAGGCATTTGTGTTCTCTATAGAACATCACCCATGATACCCATGAGTAAACCGAGCAAAGTTAATATGGCTTAATGCCCTTGGCCCATTTCTCCATTTCCTTTCTTTCTTTTGATCACAGTGTGTAAAGTGTCTGTTGTACACGGGTCAGTGGGCTTTGTCTGACGCTCTCTTAAATGCACACAGCCATGAAAAGAGCACGTTTCAACAATAAAAACAACATTTTTCATAATTCTTTAATATATTTAATATAGAGTTCCAATAGACTTTGTGAGCTTCAGGTTACTTAATTTTCAGCATGGTAAATCATGTAATATTCAGTTAGAATCTGTGGTCTAATGATCTATCTGTGGAAAAATATACACTGTTTAAACATTGCCTGTGTAAATTCTCACTCCCCACTGGTCTCCCTCTTGTGGAGGATCTTCCACAGGAGGTGCTCAGTTCGCTGCTCCTCTCGAGTACGATAGAAGGAGGCACAGACTTTGCGACGGATGCGGCGGGAAAACACCTCCCCCATCAGCATGAAGAACCCAACAATCAGGGAGACACAGACGAGGATGAGAGTGGAGCGTCCTGGTGACCTGAGCGTGTGAACACACTCCTGTGGGAGCATCTCCACGGTATATGGGTAATGTTGATTTAATTCTTGGTGGTTAATATCTAAAACAAGCACTTTGGTTTTTGTCTGCAAATAAGATGAATATAAACGGAAATTAATAAACATTCTTAACAATCTCGTGCTGTAAGCAGGGAATTTGTCACTGAAAACCAGACTTTCTCTTTCTGGAAAACTGACTGCAAATGGTGGTGTTTTGAGACATATGGTGAAGTAAACAATTTTGTTTGTTTGTTTTTTGAGATACTTTAATGTACAAAAAATTTAGGCTGCTATTTGCCAGGGAGAGGAAATGCAACAGAGGCCATATTTCCTCCCTCCTCAGGTAATCTGCCACAGGGTGGACACTACGATGTGTAGGTAACGTACTGAGCTTATGCAGAACATGCAGGTGTTTTTCAGAACAGTTCCCTGGGTGCTGCATATTCACAACAATAGACAGCGTGAAGTAAGAGGATCGTTTTACTTACCTTCACATTAACATTCAAAGCAAAATCCACAGCAGGGACATCCGAGGTCTGTGACAGCAGCATTTGTAGTGTTCTGTAGACCAAATAGTCCAGACCCAGAACCATCCCACACATGAGTGCGTAGAACAATATGACCAGCGCCCCCCAGAGGCTGCGCTGCAACTCACGCCGGTTCATGTGCACCCCAAGTGTTTTCACCAGCTTCTTGCGGTAGGTCTCAGGCAGCGAATCATCACCACTCACCCTTTTCAGAGCCTTTAGCAGCTGCTGTGAGCAGTAGATGTTATCGTACCTAATGTGCATCAGGTAGCCGCTCACATACCTCACAGAGCTGCCGGTTATAAACAGCATGAACAGGGCAGCGATCAGTTTCTTGAAAACCTGAGATACGAGATCTATATTGTGGTGCAGCAGGGTCAGCTTTGCCCTCATATCCTCAGCTACGTTGGAAAGGTTGTTCTTGAAGCCCCGCAAGTCCACCTTGTTTTCCAGCTTCAGCTCGGCGCTGCTATGATAAATGGGGGACAGGTTGTCCAGAAAATTCATAATGTCCACCATGGCTTTGTAGGGCATGTCAACGGACTCCAGCACATTCTGGGTGGCATTGCCCGCCCCACATTTGAGCGTGTGGAGGACGCTGAGGATGTTGTGGGTTATGTTGGGGACGCAGGCGGAGATGGTATAGAAAAACGCCATGGAGAGTAAGATCTTACGGCCCTGCTTGGTTCCCAGTGATGGCACAGCCACAGTGACTACGCAGCGCATAGGGTGGACCAGGATGAGCAGCAGTGGCATGATGCAGGCGTTCACGCCAGTGACGTTGGCCACCACAGTAAGACTGTAAGCCAAGCTAAAGGACATCCAGACAAACACCAGGGCCGAGACCATAGAGGAGACGAGAACACAGAGGAAAATAAGGGTGATCATCTCATAACCATCTGATGGACACGGCTTGCAATATGTATTCCAGGCAAAACCCATTATGAGAGCCATACGCTGTTTAGCAGAGAGCCTATAGGGGGAAAAAAACAAATAAAAATAAACAAATAAACACACACACACACACACACACACACACACACACACACACACACATATATATCCTAATATTCCTTAAATTCTCAGAAATTATTGCAAAATAACCAGGAAAGGAAGATATGCTTTTGATAAAAAAAAGTTGGAGGTTTAATTCTATAGCATAAATGATAAATAATTATTTCGAATTAAGGTATCAAGTAAAACGTATTTATATACTGAATTTGAACAAAGGAATAATTGAATAGTAAATGTTTCATTTTAATACTTGATATTTTTAATTTTTCACTTGAGATATTCTGCACCAATGTCAGATCTGCTGTATTATTAATTTTTATAATAATAATAATAATAATGACACTCACAGAGACAACCTTAGTTGGGACACATGTCCTTCTAGTGTCTCCATTTTACTCTCCTTTCTGTCAGGACACTGACAGCCAACCACAACACTGAAAGACAATAGAGAAATCATTAAACATATTCTTAAATTCCATTAAACTCCAGGCTGGGTCATTCTGTAGGTGAGGAACCAGGTAATCCTGTCCCTGACAACCAGGGGTCCTTTTCTGCTGGACATCCTAGTGCTGCCAATCATACTTGCCTGTTTCAAATCTCCATTAGGTCATTATATAAGGCTTGTGAGAATATCCAACCCTTGCAATACATCACCAGCCTGTCCTTAGTCTGCATACTCTCTCTGTGTATAACCCTGTGTCTGCTTTGTGTTTACTGGATATTTGTCTCACCCTTTGGTATTGCTGCCTATTGTTATACGAGATTAAACCCTGGCCTGTCTGTGCTCTGCCTCTAACCCACTTTACCTTCCTTCAGTAAAGTCCCCCTGCATATGACCTAATGCATCAGTGACTTCATTTAACGTTCGCATGACTCATAATTCAAAAGAAAACAGTTTACCTTACCCAAAATAAGGACTCAAGCGCACATTCAGATATGTGAAATGGTACATATGAGTGTTTGTGTTTTTATTAATAGATATCAGGGCTTCATTTCCTGTACACCACCTACATCCTCATTCACTATCAAACTTTAACAACTCAACAAGTCATCAGCTTCAGACAGAAGACACAAGACTCAATTTATACTACTAGAATTGAATTAAGAGTGTATAAAATGTTTACTGTAACCAAGAAAAAAGTCATAATGAATGCAATTTTATTCAATTTAGCCAGTTTGCTTTAATTCCTTAGTTAAAGCATAAAGCATAGTTTTCAAATAATCATGTGTCATGATTTGCAAATAAATACATCCTGTTCTACAAGTGCATTTTAAAGCTGCACTATGTAACGTTGGGGAACCGGTGAACTCCCTAGTAGTGTAGGTTGTACTGCATGTACTGCATTCCCTCAGCAGATTTACAGTATCCGCTGATTGCAAGTGTGTTCATGTTGAAAGAGTATTCAGAGAGAACTGGATCAGGTGATGTTGTATTTATATTTGAGACCTAAATAACTACAGTAATCTGCTTCCTTTCATCTCTGCCATCATCAACAACTCCTTATCTGGACATGTACCAACTGCATTCACGGCAGCCAGGGGAGTCCCAGTCTTAAAGAAGACCACACTCGACAGCTCCAGTATAAGCAATTACACACCAGTATCTCTCTTTCCTCTCAAAGGTTATTTTACTGAGCAGTTTACAATCAAATTTCTCTTTCCCTCTCCCAGAACCAGCTTCACGATCCCAACAGAAATGGCCCTCATAGCAGTAAGCTGCCGTCTGTCTTGATTCTTCTGGACTTTTCTGTTATGTTGCTCCCTTTTTTTGAGAAGCCCCATCATTGCCATCTGAAGCTGCTTGTAGCCCGGGCATAACTGCCCAACTTTGGACAACAGTTGTCATTCTCAACTAATTTCAACAAGTCATCAAATTTAATATGATTCACAATTTTAACAGTGTACAATGTCTTGTTTAAAAGCATTTGTAGAAGAGCTTGTATTTGTTTGTGAATGGAAATATTTGAAAACCATGCTTCAGTTTGTTGTATTTCTAAAATGGTATACATGTTTGTTAAGTGTATAAATGTTTGTTAAGTGTGATGTTTTAGAAAGTCACATTTGTATTTGAAATAATAAAAAGGATCATCATTATATGATTGAAATAATTAATTTTCAGTTGGTAAAGTTTGATAGTGAATGAGGAAGTAGGTGGAGTACAGGAACTTTATTTCGTTTTTTTCATAATATTTGACACTAAAATAACTCACTGTGACTGGGGCGGTCACAGGGGTCAGTGAGAAATGTAGTCCTGTATCGTTCGACAATGACATCTACTGGTCAAAACAAGAACAACATATCTACCATTTACGTTGTGCAAAACTAGCTCTAATGGATTGCATGAAATAGCTTAGCATCTTCTCAGCTGTCGGTTACAACTACAATGTAGTGTATTTCTTCACAGTGACAACAATTAATGGGATATAAGTTTATTTCCCAGTTAATTTGGTTATTTTTGAAATACTTCCCAGGGATATATTTGCCTAGATTAATTCTAAAACAAAACGGCAATCCTGAAGTGTATACGTCATACATAACGTCGTTGTGGGATGTCAATGTCATAATGTCAAGACATTATGAGACGTTTATATGGGGTGACGTAACAAATAATAATAATTGTTGTTGTCTAAAGTGAAACTCCGATCACTGAGTAGGTGGGTCTTTGATGGGTAAATATATACTTTTAAACTGTTTTCATGTAAAACTCAATCATGCGTCCAGTTTACTACTGTTTTAGTGTTATGTGGTCCCATAGGCTGTGCATAATCCTGACCTTCAACGAAAATGACCCGGGACTAAACGTGACGAAAAGCGTGGGAGGGTTTTAAAGACGCGGCAGCGGAAGGCAGCCTTGCGAAAGTGACTTGGCGAGTTTCTTGGCTGACTTTCGATTTGAAGGTACATTAAAGACTGACATTCTTTACGACAGACCCGCTTTACTTCGTATTAGCATCTCTTTATAATATTTGGTCGTTACGTCTGTCGTGTTCGTCAGCATTTTCTCTTTCTTTCAGACGTCAGAGCATTTAGTTGAACCGTGACAAACAACTTAAGCTTAAGCTTAAGCTTAAGTAAATATTTTGTAATTATGTGTTTATACACGTTAGTTTCTATGTGGCAAACTGCAGGTTCGTCCTGCTTTAGATATCTAAAGATATCTATAGATCTATAGATATCCATTTTTGGCTACACAGGTTCTTCAGTATACAACCTTTAGAGTTTCTGTCGCGTAATTTTGTACGAAGATTTTGGATCTCGTGTATCTTGTGTCTTTCTTGTGTGTTAAATTTGTGAAGACACCTAGTAGTGACCTATGCTACGTTTGGAGGACATGGAGTCTGTGCCCTTGTCTGTTTCCTTGCTTCAGAAAACATACGTAGCCTGTCTGACATTGAACCGGGTCGTTTCTTATAACCGAGAATTAATTATATGTGAACGGTCAAAGTGTGGACCTAGTCGTTAGCTGTGCAGACACAATCGTTTCAATTCCCGTTACCACTGCGTTGTGAATGTCAGTTTTTAAATAATGCTGATTTTGCGATGACATTTCCAGGTTTCATTTTCAATTTAATTTTCAGTTTTTTCATGTGTAAATCTGTGGGAAAACACGTGATGGCTGTGTCTTTGATCAAATTGCAATCATGAATAATAATATCAAGATCAGAATCTCGTTTAATTGGCCATGATTGCAAATAATTTGCTAACGTAAAAGTTATTGCAGTAGTTATTGCAATTGTTATAGGTTGTTTTTTCATGTATTTTTTCATGTTATAGTATAACAATACAGTATGGCCAACATAGGCTATAGTGGGCTATAACATTGAGTCCTCATTGAGGACTTGCTTGTGCACTTTAATGTTTATGGTAGTTCTTTGCACTCGATAATATCAGGATTCATTAACTGGTTACCAACTGGGTAATGTCCACAATCTTACAGCTCAGGTCATGGCTAGATGCACAAACTTAAATAGACAGAAGCTTATTGCTCAATTTCAAGGTTGTTCACTGTTCTGTTGATGTTCTTATACTATGAAAATAAATTTTATTGGATGTATACTCAATACATATATTCATTAGGTATTTGCAATGGTTACATGCTTTCACCATTTTATGAAGAGTTTTAAAGCAAATGAATTTACAGAGGAAGTAAGGAATTTGATCATGTGATGAAGGTGACTAGGTTATTATGCAGATATTTTCAAATCTTGAAGCCATATTTTTTCATCATAGTTTCAATTTTGAGAAGATGGAGTGAGTGTCATTGTGCAGCCATTACATGGATTTTATGGTCTAGGTTTTTTATTTGATGGTTATAATGTTATTTCATAGTAAAAAAGAATCTACAGTGCAGGATTTTCCAAGACACCCACAATCTTCACTTTCACTTTCTACTGGGAGATTCCCTAGCAGGACTGATGCTGAGGAAGCAGACACACCAGAGCAACACGATAGTTAATATAGGAGCAACACGGTAGTTAATATAGGAGCAACACGGTAGTTAATATAGGAACGACACAGTAGTTAATATAGGAGCGACACAGTAGTTAATATAGGAACGACACAGTAGTTAATATAGGAACAACACAGTAGTTAATATAGGAGCAACACGGTAGTTAATATAGGAGCAACACGGTAGTTAATATAGGAACAACACGGTAGTTAATATAGGAACAACACAGTAGTTAATATAGGAGCAACACAGTAGTTAATATAGGAACAACACAGTAGTTAATATAGGAACAACACGGTAGTTAATATAGGAGCAACACGGTAGTTAATATAGGAGCAACACGGTAGTTAATATAGGAACAACACAGTAGTTAATATAGGAACAACACAGTAGTTAATATAGGAACAACACAGTAGTTAATATAGGAGCAACACGGTAGTTAATATAGGAGCAACACGGTAGTTAATATAGGAACAACACAGTAGTTAATATAGGAACAACACGGTAGTTAATATAGGAGCAACACGGTAGTTAATATAGGAACAACACGGTAGTTAATATAGGAGCAACACGGTAGTTAATATAGGAGCAACACGGTAGTTAATATAGGAACAACACAGTAGTTAATATAGGAACAACACAGTAGTTAATATAGGAACAACACGGTAGTTAATATAGGAACAACACGGTAGTTAATATAGGAACAACACAGTAGTTAATATAGGAACAACACAGTAGTTAATATAGGAATAACATATATAGGTACAACACAGTAGTTCATATAGGAGCGACAGTAGTTGATACTGCAGTAGTTTTCTGTGAGCAGTATTGCCACGGGCCAGGAGTAACAGACCAGGTCAGGTGTGTGTTCCACTGCCCATCTGTCTCATCAGTGTCCTGCGTTGCCCATTTGTGTTGCACTCCTAGTGAAACGTTTTTCAGTCCCGTGCTGCACGACGTTTTGTGTACTTGCTAAATGAAACCGACATTAAACACAAAACTGAAGCTTCCGCTTCACCACCCTGTTGTCTGTTCCCTCGCGCGCGATGTGAGTCTGTGACGGACGTCTTCTTGTATTCAGATTTATTGTTCATTTTTTCTGCCCTTTCTTTTAAATCTTAAATCTCAGGAGTGAAAGAGTAAAAACTTTCCAGAAAGTTTGTATTGAAGAAGCCTGACAAGTGCAAGCAGGTACTAATATTCACTGATTGCAAAAACACAATTGAGTGAGAATATCATTCTGCCTGCATCAGTGCATTAACTACATCTGTCTCTCCGTCCACCAGTGTGAAGATGTCATATGTCAGTGACAGGCTGTATAGAGATGTCGTAGTGAAAATGATGGCTCGCTTAGCCTCGGTCGTCAGAGTGCGAGAAATCATGCCACACCTGACATGCCTCACATTTACTGATAAGGTAATAGTTGCGCTCCCAACACTACAGTGCACTACAGACATTTGGGTTGGAGCTATCCTGTTAGGGGAAGTCTCCATGGTAAAAAGTGTTATAAAGGTTGTAATAGTAGTATGCAACAGTGTTGAACGATGCCCTAATTGTCCATGCAGGAAGAGATAGAAGCCAAGAGAGATATGGCAGGAAACTACAATGCCATGGTGATGCTGCTGGATTATCTGCGCAGGCGACAGAACTGGCCTGAGGAGTTCATCGGTGCACTGCGCGCTTGTGAACACTGGGATCTGGCAGATACAATCAGTAATGCTTATGACGAAATAAGGGGGATCAACTGTAAGATGTTCACATCTCCACCTACTTATTCTTCATGTTAATGTGATGTTTACCTAATGTGTTTTTTACCTTCTGTACTGCAGCTGCTCGTGTTGCTGCTCCAGCAGTTGCTCCATCTCCAGGCCCTCTCCCCTCCACGCCTACATCTGCTCCTACCCCCTCCACCTCAGCTGCTGCTGCAGCTTCAGTTCTTTTGGCAGTAACCACAGCAACAATCCATAGTGTACCTCACTCCACCTCTCCTTTGCTGACTCCAGAGGGACTGCCTGCTCAAGGGGCCCATTCTGGGTCTGTTCCCGACATGACTGCCACAACCCAAACTAAACCCTTTCCTCTTAAAACATCCCTCTGTGATGACCTTGTAGTGCTAGTCTCAGATCCCCAGCAAAGGCCCCCTTCCCCTGTCTTAGCGCATGAGGATATTCATTCTCCGGAGCAAAATGAGGTCTCTGTGAATCCTGGAACAACATCTGCTTTGGACATCCTCTCTAGACCACCCTCAGATTCTGCTCCTTGCCTTCCTGCGGAGCTATTAACCACTCCTGCTGCACCTGAGAAGAGTGAAGAGCCAGTGGTAACCACAGGGAGCCCCAACCTATTAAAACACCCCATCCAAGACAGCGACCCTTCTGGCAAAGGGAGTGTCAGCTCAACCACCAATCAGGTAATGGCATTACATACTCATTTTCATATGGATTCATTATTGGTGAATAAATCTTTTATACTCTGCATTTGTAGCATGTTGTCTATTTTCTGTGCTAGCTGGTGGATAGGGTACACAACACTGTACCATACAACTGCCAAACACAGCCACCATCGCTCGGAACAGAGCAGGTCCCATCTTCAGCGTCTGTTGATGCCATTGGTGGCCAGTTGGACCACATTGATGTAGCAGATGAGTACTTAAGCAAGCCAGGTGCTCTATTAGTAGAGGGGACCGTGTCCATCAGCTCAGAAGATTTGGAGATCAGTCATGCCACCACAGAGATAGAAGTCCCACCAATGCAACCAACACCTGTGGCCAGCTTCCCATTGGCTGATGAACATTTTCAGGAACCCTGTTCAACCACTTCTGCAAATCTGATGATCAGCAGTGCTATTACAAAGACCATAAACTCTTCACCAGTGCAACATACACATGACTTTCCTATTCAGCAAAGTTTCTTTGAAGTGGTGCCTGACATACCAACAGACTCAGATCCTGCCTCTAATCCTGGAGCTCATGGACACTCAGTTTCAAACTCTACTCATGAAGAATCCACCCACCTGGAAAATCCTTCTTCTAATCAGCCAGTGGAGGATCATTATGAGTCTTTTTGCCCGAGTTTGCAGCCTGGAACCCTGGTAAATACTGTCCATTTTTCTGAGAATCCCTCTATCCCAAATCTTGATGCTTATTCTCCAAGTATGCAAGGTAATGTAATTGACACAAATGACACGCCAGTAAGTCCAAACCACAATACCCAATACACTGAGAGTGTCATTCCTCCTGTCATCTCTGAACATCAGCCCACTATAAACAACCAGCGCCATTCAGAACTAAATGAGTCAGCAAGGATCAATCGTCCTCAGTCAGAGCTGAGAGAAGAGGCTAGAGAGGGTTTGCTGGCCCAACTTCAGTCTGACCCACGTCTTATTGCAGCTGCAGCAGTAATTGGTGTGACTGCTGTCTTTTTTGCCTGGAAGCTCAAGCACAAATACTAGCATGAGAACCGTAACCCATGTTCCATTAGCTGAACCGTAAGCACCATTGGCGCCTTGAGAGATCACCAAAGTATCTTAACATAAAAACTTATATGCATAACATATATGCAGAACATGATTCTTATATTACCTGTGATCAATTCTTTTGTGATGGGTCATTCATTTTCTGCCAACAATCCAGTGCCTGTGAAAATCAAGTGATGATGTGTATTAATAAATAAGCCATCCAACCTGGCATTTAGCATTGCAGATTCATGCTGAGTAAGAGCCGGCTGACCACATCATCATACAGTGTGTTAAAATAATATATATATATACTATATATACTACTAAAAAAGGCCCTGCCTACTGCTTGTCAACATCTTCAGTTCCTGGGACTCCTGAATTAGATGAAACATTCCTTTTGACCATCTGAAGAACTGCTTGGACTGTGGCATGAAGATATCGTATAGTAGAAGCCTGGGATTAGAATATCCTGCAGCTTTTTGGCACATAACTGAATTTCACTGAGGACATTGGACTTTTCTCAAACCTGTTCCACTTGGAGGGATCTACTCTGCAGTCTTATCCACTGGATCCTTCTGCGTGAATGTGGCTCCAGGATTCTTTAAATATTATGCCTTCATGCTATTATGCACTGATTTTGTGGGGTTTTTTGGTATGTCTCATGATATATAATGCCAAATATAATTTGGCAACCTCCCTTCATGGTATTGTTCCACAGCATGGTTTTTATGAAAATGTAACGGATCATTTGGTGAGAATATATTCACCACGAACACAAACTTACATCTAAGGCTACGTACATGCCTTGCACCAAATTGAAAACAAACAAATAGGGTTAAATTCGTGACGGGTAAATTTTGTTGTGATCTGTAATACCTGTGATTGGCCATGATTCCCACAATGTGCACTAAAAAAGTGCTAATTTGCATTTTGCAGCCTTCTGCAATATAACAGGACATCATTTTTGCAAATGCAGATACTGGAATAATGATAGTAATATGTCATATACTCAAACCTACACCACAAGCATCAATGAATAAAATTTGTAATTAATGATGATGTTGTGGAGTGATTGTCTGTATTGTCTGTGTGGAAACACAACTGTTTGATGGCAATGTCTAATCCGTGTTTGTCATTGGGGATGTGATATTAATAATCATCACTCTAGATATTGATATGTTTGATATGTAAAGAAAAGGACAAAACCGGGTTTGTTTTAAATGTGCATGGGAGATGCTCTGTGTTGTTTGAAAGACTTTCCAAATGTTTTATATTTATTTTTACTTCGTATAATTGCCACTATATGATAATCTCTTGTGTCCATATACTCATGAGCACTTTAAAATGGGAAACTAACTTTCATGCTTGGGTTTATGTTTTATCCTTGTCAATTGGCTGTTTGATATGTATCGGGGTACTTCTTTTGGAAGCACTGGAAAATGTTTAAATGAAATAAATTGAGATTTTGAACATTATAGTGTGTTTGTTTTGTGTTTAAAATAATATAAATGTAAAACAAATTTAAATTGTACTCACATTTATACTCGCATTCATACCCGCCACTGAACTAACAAAAGATTGATGAGCACCAGATGCTATCAGATGAGCTCTGCAGTATAGAGTAGTAGTTTGTGAAGTCACGTTTCTACAGAATCCAGTGATCACTGACACTGTTTATTTACATAATGTCACGACTGCCCCCCCCCCCCCCCACCTCTCAGTCATGTGTTCCACGTGCTTTTGTTTCAATTTTGGTTGTCAGGCCTTTTTGTTACTCCGTCCTTCATCATTGGTTTCATGTGTTTCTAGTTTATTCCACTTGTTAGCCTGTGCATTTATACCCTGTGTTTTCAGTTAGTCTTCGCTGGTCTTTGTGTGTTTTGCCATACGGCCCTGTTGTTGGTATCCGTGTGTAGTATAGTTCATTTCGTGTGCTCCCCAGACCTATACTGAGTGTTCCATTCTTTCTATTCCTGGTCATTTATTTATTTGTGTTTATTATGTCTTCAAATTCTCGGCGTCTTGGTTTTGTTTTTGTGTCTGACTGCGCTTGTGATATGACGCTGGACCGTTCTTGTGATTCTGCCTATGGATAAATCTCGCTCTTGTCAGCACATGCGTCCGTAGACATACACACAAATATATATACACCATATATAATAACCCCCCTCCAAAAAAAGTCCCTTCAGGGGCTTTATTGAAGGTACAGGTACATGATCATTACAGTTACATCTGTTCCGTGAAAAACTGCTCCCCCTTTGTTGGTTGAACAACTGGATTTGGGAACTAAATGTCTAGGAAGCTAATTGGTCCAGGCAATCGAATTTGGCATGACGGACAGCTCGAATAGCAAATCAGGATCCCGATGCTCTCTTTGTAAATATATCTAGTGACGCGCTTAGTTAGTGATTATGATCAGCGTTCAGGTAAAATGTGTTCGGTTTTGTCCCCATTTAGCTAGTATATCGATTGTAATTATAAAACCTCTATAAAAATAAAAAAGCGTTGCAGACATCCGTAATGGAGGTGAACGGCTACCACTGTGACGGCGAGGGCTGTCCGGAAACCGAAGATGAGGATACGACCGTGTCAAAGCAGCCCTGGGTCGATGCGCCATGTAGCATTATTGCTACCGCGGACTCGGAGAATGCACCGCCCGCCGGAACAAGCCACCGAGAGCGGCGGGGATCTAACCCGACCTCGGTGAGACGAAGGATGGACTCGCTGAAGAAAAGCAGGCCGCGTAGGTGTTCCCATCCTAACGAACCGAGCCGCCTGGTGAAGTGACCGTTAAATCTCGTCTCTTAAGATGCAGGAATATTGCTAGTTGATCATTTGACACCTCATTTTATAGAGCACTAAAATTGTCAAGTTACGGTTTTATTTAGTTATTTTTTATAATAATATTTGTGTGAATTTTGTCTGGTTAAATGATTATTGGATCTGTAATCTAGGTACCTTAGCGTTAGCTAACCTTGCTTATTTAAGGTAATTAACGCCAACAAATATGAATGTGCATAGGGTGGCTGGGTTAGATCAGTGTCCTAGATAGTTATAATAAATAATCAGATGTCTTGCTTTGTAGGTTTGATTAAATAGTCAGATAAGGAGAATGGAAATACTAGCGAGGTTAAATAATAGATAGATTTCTACCGCAGTCTAGTAACGGATTGTTTTTATGTTAATTGCCAAGCCAGTTACTCTGTCGGCAGCTAATTAAACACTTTTCAGACGTGGTAACTTCACCATAAAATTACATGTTTAACTATTGTGCAGGTTGAGCGTACAACGTGTATTCACGGTAATGGAGAACTGTCATTGACTTGCTATGTCTGCAGAGTAGGACACAAGAAACACTTCACGTTCTGTAACGTCCTCTCGCAATTATTCATGTCGGCTGACAAAATAAGAACGTCAACTTCATTAAAACTATACGTCACCGTGTTCTGGTAAATCTGGCATTTTTAGATTATGGTGCTAAAATAAAAAAGGTGGGCAGGTGGAATTTGACTCCAGATTTTCGTTTGTAATGGTGTTTGGTATCAATCCTTGATAACCTATTTCAAAGGAATAAGAGAAATTCTAAAATCTAATAGCTGGACCTCATGCTTGCTTTGCACCACACATAGTACTCAGTACACTCTACCTTTGACACTGTTGACCCCACAGCTTTCCCATGGTTTGGCATGGACATTGGTGGCACACTGGTGAAGCTGGTGTACTTTGAACCAAAAGATATCACAGCAGAGGAGGAGCAGGAGGAGGTGGAAAGTCTGAAGAGTATCCGCCGTTACCTCACCTCGCACACGGCCTACGGCAAAATGGGCATCAGGGACGTTCACCTGGAGCTGCCAGGCCTCACGTTGTGGGGCCGCAAGGGCAGTATGCACTTCATCCGCTTCCCCACACAGGAGCTCCCGGCATTCCTGCAGATGGGCCGCGACAAACACTTCTCCAGCCTTCACAGCACGCTGTGCGCCACCGGCGGCGGCGCGTACAAGTTTGAGGCCGACTTCCGCACGGTGTGTACGCGAGCGCCTTCTCGCTTTCTTTTCGCCCTGCGCACACACACACACCTGCCTTTCATGTGCAGATTGTAGCTGTGAGGTTTGCAGTCCAGTGCAGTTTGCTTTAACCGCACCTTGCCCTGCTTCCTCTGTCTAAAGATGGCAGACCTGCAGCTCCTGAAGCTGGATGAGTTGGACTGTCTGATTAAGGGTGTCCTTTATATTGACTCGGTGGTCTCGAGTGGGCCTTCCGAGTGCTACTACTATGAAAAACCCACGGATACAGAGCACTGCCAACAGAAAGCCTTTAACTTGGAGAACCCTTACCCTCTGTTACTGGTTAACATCGGCTCAGGGGTCAGTATACTGGCCGTCTACTCCAAAGACAACTACAAACGGGTCACCGGCACCAGGTCAGTCGAGGCATGCAGCAGTGCTCACAATTCAGTTCATTGAATAATAACGAGAACGTGCTGGGCACAGTGTAGTCCAGGAGTGACATTAAAGGTTGCAGGTTGTAAGACGCGAGCACTGAGCAGAAGCTGTCAAAGTAGCGTGCTGATTGGTTGGTGTTTTTTGTAGCTTGGGTGGTGGTACCTTCCTGGGACTCTGTTGCTTGCTGACGGGCTGCACTACATTTGAAGAAGCACTGGAAATGGCGGCAAGGGGGGAGAGCACCCGTGTGGATAAACTGGTCCGTGACATCTATGGGGGTGACTATGAGAGATTTGGTTTGCCAGGATGGGCTGTGGCCTCCAGGTATGCGCATAGATGCTCGTGAAAACACAAGTGTACAAACCCATGTCTGTATCTGGCCTTAAAACATGGACCAAAAGCAGTCGTTTTGATCACATCACAAACATGGTTTCTGGATAACTAAAATGCAGCTTGGACAAATTAGACATGGAGACTTCCACCCGGACCATCTACCATGATTGATTCTGATTGATTCATTCAAACTGTCAAGCAGATTTAATATTAATGAAACAACCTCGGGTGGTCAGTGATTTAAGTTTTATATTGCAGTGTAGCCCATGTGTTTGTATGTTAGAAGTGTTCTTTACTTACAGTGTGTGGATACTGTGAACGTGTGTGTGCTTCCAGTTTTGGGAACATGATGTGCAAAGAGAAGAGAGATTCTGTCTCGAAAGAGGACCTGGCTAGAGCTACACTAATCACCATCACAAACAACATCGGCTCTATCACACGCATGTGTGCGCTGAACGAGGTACGGATCACGCCACCACAAACGCTAGCTTTTCTCCTTTTGCACTTCATGTGCATGTGACCTTTCCCTCGTCTCTCAGCCTCTATACGGTGCTGCCTTGTAAAATCTGGATCAAGCAGCATTGTACAGGGCTATGAGCAACCAGGGATTCAGCAGCTGGGACCGTGGACCA
Source organism: Brachyhypopomus occidentalis (assembly GCA_020368025.1). Lineage (NCBI taxonomy): Eukaryota > Metazoa > Chordata > Actinopteri > Gymnotiformes > Hypopomidae > Brachyhypopomus > Brachyhypopomus occidentalis. Next base: position 2,888,301 of record JAGXOD010001386.1, read on the forward strand.
ACGGTTCTGCCATGCTGAAATTGGATGACTCCTGGATAGCTTGGATGACTCTTTGTTCTATATGTAGGGCACTACGAAATTCATGAGAGAAATGCTTGGTTTCATTAACTCAAAAATGAGGCAATTTCATTCTCACTGACATTAAAATATTTGTGTTTTGACACAGTTTTCTCTGATGGGCCGCACCATGCCAACGTTAGTTTAGCAAGATGCTGGAGCTTCACACAACACATTTAGTATAGTATTGACAATATTTATTACATTTAAATCCACATCAAAAGGTGAACACGTGCGTGTCGAAAAACGTGTAACATTACTTTTAATAAAAATCCCCCCAGAAATGTCACCATTCGACTCATCTACAGCAACAGAAAAAAAACAGTAAACTCTGGGGTTCTACCTATATCATGCATGGTCTTTATTATTAGTGGAACTTTGTTCAGAAAGAGCGTTTTAAATATGCGTGTTTCATATTTAGAATATTGAGAGAGTGGTGTTTGTTGGGAACTTCTTGCGGGTAAACACACTGTCCATGAAGCTGCTGGCGTATGCTTTGGACTACTGGAGTAAAGGACATCTCAAAGCCCTGTTTCTCAGACATGAGGTAAGGATGTCTGCGTCTGCTTGTGTGTGCACATGTGTTTGTGGTTTACAAGTAGGCATAAACCTATTAGCAAAGATTATAGACCTCTAACGTGCGAGTGACTTTTCTGTGTGTGTCTTTCAGGGTTATCTTGGTGCTGTTGGAGCACTGTTGGAACTGATGAACTCATCCTGATTATCGGGGATCGTCTTGTAATGGCTTAGGTCAGGACTGCCAGTACCTCTGGAGGTTAGGGTTTAGGGTTTAGGCACCACAGATGCCTTATCCAGTAATGGCATGTAATCTCTACCCTTGTCATCCATTGTACTAGCTTCACTTACTAGGGTTTTTAAGTAAAAGTCAGATTTACCTTGTAGCCTTTGTTGATGTCTGGACATGTATGGCCATCTACCTTCACTATATAGGTACAAAAACTATTTGACGGCCTTTAGTTTTTTTTTTAAAGCCACCAAACCAGACTGTTTTGTTTTTGTTTTATAGCGTCAAATGGCATTTCATGTGGACCTTTCACTTAAGATTTATTTTCTTATAGTTTTTTTGTTATAATCTAAATGATGGGTTTAAGAACATTGTAAATTACTGGTAATGTTGACAACTATTTACACATGGTTTTTAATATCAGAATTTCAGATACTTCAGATACTGTTCATACTGCTCTATATTTATTTTGCGTGCATATTACACAGTTATCATACACAGTAGGCACATTATAGGGAACACGGTGTAGATGGAATGGATAACTATGTTGACATTTATTACCAGAGTCTATAATTGGTAGCAAGTCCCGAGCTCTTAGTGGAGCACATTTCATGTGTGTGTGTGTGTGTGTGTGTGAGCACTTGAATTTAGCTGATGAAAGGCTTGAACAATTTATTTTGCTCACAACTGCCTAAGGCTTTTCTGTCAGCACACTATCCAAATAATCAAATATACAGGGACTGAATGTCTGTTCGGTTCACCTTTCCACTTTGACCTCAGTGCTAGCCAGCCTTTTGGCAGTGTTTATTTTCTTCTCAGATCCTTTAAAAGGTTACTTTTTTATGCTGGATGAGCTCAAATAATTCAGTACAATTGCATACCAATGAAAAGTGCCTAAGTAAACGCATATTAATCTGTTGGGTGAAAGCCCTGTCCATCTTTATGATCTATATATATCTATTGGTGGCTTCTTTCTGTTACAGTGGATGTATTGTTTTCTGACTTTCTGAATATATTTTATAATAAAATGTTTTTTAAACTATGCACACGAGTAATTTTATTTGCACATTGTAAAAGGCATGTGCTCGTTGCTGATAATGTTTGTGTATAACTTAATCGATTCACATTTAATAAAGTCGGGGTATACCATATCTCGCAGATTTTAAGCTTCACAGGGGTACAAACTACAGTTTGAAGAGTTATTTAAGAACGTGAGATCTGTCACGCAAGTGGAAGTATGGAAAAAGTTTTCCCTTACGGTGAAAGAGCTAGTGTGTGTTGTATAAAAGTCCTGCCCCTTTCCAGTTGTGCAAAGTCGCCTGCGAGTCAGCTCCTCCTCTCGGGCTTGCTGCCTGTGCCCTGCCTGGCCAGCGCTCTCCCCGCTCTGCTATGCTTATGGCCAGCTTCACCTTTAAGGTCAGAGTACTTATTGGTCATCATTAGGAGTGTCGACCCTCCTCATAAATAACCCTGGGTTTGTGACAGGGATGCCGATTTTTTGCGAGTGTCTGGGGCACGTCTTTTGCATTTATGAGCTTGTTAAAAAGAAATAGCCAACGTTTCAAGGAAAAAACTGAAAAAAAAGATCGGCTTTAAACTTTTGAGGTAGGACTCGTTTGTTGACTGTGATTTATACTATTTCGATTTTGGTTTTTGCTCGTTAATGCTCTATTTTCATTTGTGAAAACGAGCTTGAATAACTAACGTATTTTTGAGTAACGGTTTCGTTACATTGTGATAACGTAAGCTATTATAACCGGGGGTGGACGACACGTAGACTTCCACACGAATGATATATTTGTTGTTAAACATGACAGGCCCACATAGGGTAGGTGATTGTTAATTAATCCCAGGTACTGCGTTTTCTGAGACGATGAGAATGAAAACCACGTATTCACCTGATATTTCTTTCTTTCTTTTTATTTTTTATTGTACCAATTTGGTACGATTGACCTCAATAACCAGACGGAATGTGGTCTAATAGGCAGTCAGTAATTAGACTGGTCTGTTGTCATGACGCTTAAAGTTTACGGTTACCCTTTTTACGACAGACGTCAGACAAATGACTCCACACGTCTGCTAGATGAACTTTTATGTAAGGTTGCTTGAAAAGAATTAGTTTTACTAATCATACTTGTCAGTACTATATATCGTAGGCTGCTATATCGGGCCTGACTAATACCATGCCATAAACATAGGCCTATACAAGAACACTACTAAGGAAAGTTCATTGAAAGCCCAGGTATAGCTTTGCATAGTCTTTCTCGTGAACTGCAGACGTGGTTTAAAGTATCTTCAGGTCAAAATTGCCAGATGTTACAATACTGACGCTAATGGTAAGGTCTTTGAAGTATTATACCAGGTGCAACTAGATCTTCTTATATAAGTACGTAAAATGAGTTCCTGCTTGTTAAAATCAGCCTCATGTGAATTCTGCACTCGACCAGATTTACACATTCATTTACACATTACTCAGTGAGTGGGATACTAATACAGGCAATATGTTAGACCTGGATGTTGGTTCACTCATATCCCCCAGAGCACGAGGTCGCTGCCATTCAAGTACGTGTAGGAACACTACACAGTGTTACAGATACACTGGGTGAATTATTTATGATTCTTTGAAGCCATAAAAAGTCAGATCAGAGTCATTTCATGGGTGAGTGTTGAACTATGGAGACATGTCCAAAGGGGTGAAAAATGTCTCTTTGTTTTTATACCATGACCCAAGCTTACCAGGTCACATAGGTGGAAGGTCAAGGGTTATTTTTCAAATGGCTGATGAAAGCGGGATCTTGGTGTGATGCATCATTTGCATAATTTGCTCATCCAATGGGTGGTCAGGAAAGCACACTCACATGGTACACATAGTGCATGTTTTGTTAGCTCCATAGAGCCAGAGGTTCATCCCTTTATTTTTTCAATCTCAGTCTGTTTGGCTTTTCTTTGTTTGACTACACAGCTGGTTCACATCAGGCTTCCATACACACATGCGCAGGTAGGCTACACTCATATGTTCTGCTTCCGTTTAGGACGCCATCAAAGGATTTTCTCTCTCGCCCTGATTTCTCTGCAGATCTAGATATGGACCAGTCTCGGTGGTCCCGACATATAGTCGTCCTCTTCCTTGCCCTTTGCCTTCCATCTTCCCTCAGCCAGACAGTGTCCTCTGTACGCCCAAGTCCCACACCAACACCCCAGTCACCCGAGCGTCTGAAGTTCCGCCTGGCCGGTCACCCGCGGAAACACAACGAGGGACGGATAGAGGTGTTCCATAAAGGTGAATGGGGAACTATCTGTGATGACGACTTCTCACTGGCCAACGCCCAAGTGCTCTGCCGCCAGCTGGGGTTCGTCTCTGCCACAGGCTGGGCACACAGTGCTAAATACGGCAAGGGCACAGGTACCAGCCACATCACACACCAAAAATCATTTCACCATTTAAAAGGTCGGAATTTCATTTTCGCCAATCAAAGCCTGTTTCTCTTATCCATGTCTCTGTGATTTTGCATACAGACAACTCCTGTGTCCACTCAGAGCTGCTTGTGTATTTCAGGGAAGATCTGGCTAGATAATGTGCAGTGCAGTGGGAGTGAGAGAAGTATATCAGTGTGTAAGTCGCGTGGCTGGGGTAATAGTGACTGCACTCACGATGAAGACGCTGGGGTGATCTGTAAGGATGAGAGGCTTCCAGGATATGTTGACTCCAACATTATAGAGGTACGAACTGTTTCCCATGAACAGAACCTCTATCACATTTTATTGATGGCATGGATCAAGTGAAATTCACGTTACTGGTATCTGCCACACGTTGTGTTGTCCAAACTGAGAAAATATAGTAGTCGGTGTGTGCAAACCAAAAATAGAGCATTCACAAGTTAAAAATAGTAATCTGTGACAAATTTGTGTCTGTAAAAAGACTAGTATTGTATAAAGCTGTGAGATTCCTAGCAGTTATCCACACTGAAAAGCAAACATTGTAAGGGAGGCCTTTCATGTCCACGTCTGGACTCACGCCAGGTTTTTCTTATTAGCTGATGTCTGCTAGTCTTTTTTCCTTGATCCCTCGCTGATCCACATCTGAGAAAGATTAGCTTGAAGCAACCCTTTTCCTGTCAGCCTTGTCTCTGTGACTGTCTCTCTGAATGTATTCTTCTCTCTCTCTGTACCTGTTTCTCTCTCTCCTCCTCCCTTTCTCTCTCTCTCTCTCTCTCTCTCTCTGTTCTCTCCATCTCTGCCCCCTTCTCTCTCTCTCTTTCCCCCTCCATGGTGCTTGTTTATTTGTGTCCCCCAGGTACAGGTGGATGAGTCTAAGGTGGAGGAGGTGCGTCTACGGCCGGTGGTGTCCACGGCCAGTAAGCGTCTGCCTGTGACCGAAGGGGTGGTGGAGGTGAAGCACAAGGACGGTTGGGCTCAGATCTGCGATAATGGCTGGACAGCCAAAAACTCCCGGGTCGTCTGTGGCATGATGGGCTTCCCACATGAGAGGAAGGTCAACAAGAACTTTTACAAGTGAGTGGGCACTTGTCTTACATGGACCTGTTTTCTGTCACCGCTTTAAAGACCTTTAGGGTAAATGTAACTCGTACGTTAATTCAGCTCCACAAATGGCAGCGATGGAAATGCGGCCATCGTCTGCGACAGTGCATGGGCGTGGGGTTAATTGACTGGCCAGAGATTTCTACTGTCCTGTGGCAGACATTTTTCTAGTATGTGCAATGTAAGCGCAATGTAGTTTCACAGTTGTACAAGATGTACAAATTACACACACACACAAATACACATAGCAACACATAAGTAAACAGTCACACAAACATAATGCAGACATATCTTCCATTCCTACGGCACACAGATGCAGTACTTGTACTCATACGCAGTTGGTGCCGCAGTGCTACCCTGGAACACTGGGATCTGTATGTTCGTGCACTGCGTTAACACTGACTGCTACATCAATAGTCCACTGTGGTGTCAGCGGGGGGAAAAATCTCTGCCTAAGAGTGAACATTGACATAACATCGTGATTATACAACCAGGCGTAGACACCATGCTGATCTGTGTTTGCCTACATGGTTCATTTGGTTCTGGTTCATAAGGAGAATTCCTTGCATTCTGATTTTCATTTTCTACTGTCTGCTTTAAGTCCTCATATTTGTGTCATAACTTATAAAGCCTACAGTGGATGGGAGGAAGAAGAGATGGATGTGTTAGAGAGGAAAATGTAGGAGAAAGAAGGAGGCACTGAGGAGGGGGGTCTCTCCACAAAACCCACAGAATGTTAGAGGAATGTCACACTTTAAACAATCAGCGTCTCACTAGAGCTTGTGCATCCTGCTAAAAACACACACACACACACTCACACGTGCACATTCATACACATTCATACACCACTGATTTTTTGAACAGTCATTCTTAAATAGCATAGTGTGATTTAGTCTGTGGTCAGATGAGGTTTGGTAAAGGAAATCTGTCTGTTTGCAACACTTTCCTGTTAGGTTTACCTCAAGAGCACTCCTCATAACCTAAACCCTGACTACTGCTCTCTGATAATGTTTCCACTGCTTCACAACTTACCATTCCTGGACTATTTTACTGGAACCTGTAAATGTAGCACTTTCATGAGGCTCTGGTATGTTTCATTTTAGAAAGCCATGCACGCACATGAATAAAATGCACCATTTTATATTTTAATTTCATTTCATTTTAATAAGACCATTTTGTACATTAATAACTTTAGAACAAATCGTAGCTCCACCTCACAGCACTGCACCACACATTTGGCCTTTATTGGATGTTCAATGTGAACATTTTCTGGCTGGGCTGTCCAGATCTCTATGTGTCTGTGAGTGGCTGTGTCTATGTGGAGCTGTGTCTGTGTGGAGCTGTGTGTCTGTGTGGAGCTGTGTCTGTGTGGAGCTGTATGTGTCTGCATGTACCTGTGTCTGTACTTGACTGTCTGTGCTATGTGTCTGTCTGTATGTAAATGTGCCTGTGTATATGTGTGTCTGCCCATGGCAGTCTGTGTAAGCTCGTACACACGTCTGTATAACAGGAAGTCCTCATCTCTTGCAGGCATCTCAAAAAAAGATCCACCGAGCCAAAAGTCAAAGTTAGAGTTTCAGCAGACAGGTACCATCTGAGGGGGAGAAACGAGTAGTTCTCTTCCCCTAGAGGTCTGCGCTATATCTTGTAGAGACTTTTATGTAGTTACAGCAATAGCGGCTGTAGTCGTAAGAGTGCACACTAATCCCTAACTTCTCTTCAGAACAAGCCTATATTTCTGTGCATTGTTCAATTATCTGGAGGATAATTGAGGTGCTCTCATTTATTAACCGTCTTTCAGCACCACTAACTGCTGTATATCAGAAGTGAGTGTAAGTCTGTGGCCTCCTGCTGAGCTCTGAGTGCCAACCCCCAAATCAACCCCAAAATCAACCCCACATCAGGAGACCAGAGTTTGCTGTAGTCACAGCTCTAGTTTATTTTCAGCAAAGGTGTGTGAGGTTGACGTGTGTGAGGAGGGGAGTGATGCGGGGAGTGGAATGCAGAGTGTGTGTGTGTGTGTGTGTGTGAGAGAGAGAGAAGGTCAGAGAGGTGACAAGGGCTGTCAATCAGCAGTTGGAGTTGGCCAATTGCGATCAGTTATAAATCTTCTTACATGGACAAGGAGTGCAGGAGGTCAGGGGAAGAATGTAGAGTGTTGAATCATCAGATTAGGGCGGATGGGCAGTCCAGACCTGAAACCAACATGATCTCCGTCATCCTAGACTAACGGTGATGTTATTCCAAGGACACAAATTTGATTCCTTCAAGAGGGGAAGGAGACTCTCCACTGTGAGAAATTCAGCAATTGGTGTTTGATATTGACACAGAGCCCCACTCCACCACCTGGAACTCATCCACATCTGTCCATCTCATTACCCTAGTTACTGAGATGAAAGTGTGCAATGGAACAGAGTAAAAGCTTAGAGAAAGAGGCAGTGTGAGAGAAGGAACACTTATACTAACTTATACCAACTATACTGTAAGGGGGCAGCTTATGCTAACATATCCTAACACCCATATCCTAGCATAACATATTCTAACACCCACTCACAGCAACTAAAATAGCATGCTTTATCACTCGGACTGGCCCTTTATAATAATGTTTAAGTATCATGAATATTATAATATTAATGTTTAAATATCATGAATAATATAATAATTAGTGCAGTAACTGTGGCAAGTGACCGTACGGTACTCATTTACCAACTTTCCCAGACGCGTTTGTGCTGACATATGCATGCTGGAGTTGTGGTGGAAATGTGAATGTTTGTCAGACTTAACGGGTGTTTGCATTGCAGGCGGGATGTCAAAGCTAAAGCTATCGCTAAAGCTAGCCCTAAAGCTATCGCTAAAGCTAGCTCTCAGCCTAAACCTGGCCTCTCAGCTCCAGCGAAAAGGTAACCTGGGCAAACGTGGGGAAACCTGACTCTTGTCAGCCCTGCCCAGCAGTAGAAAATGTGTGTAACATTGAATTTTAGTTTCTTTCACATATCAGAATACAGGCAGAGCTTGACAGAGAGATTTAATAAAACAATTAATAAAGCAAGGGGGAAAGGGATATTAATAATGACATAAGAGGATATCATCGTGTAGATGGTACGGTATTCTCACTCAAACTCGCCCTGCTCTTCAGTTAAGGGGTTATTGTTTTCATGCAATAAATGAAAGGTCCTCGTTTGAACAAGCTTACAAGCACTTGCAGTCTTTCTCTCCATCTCTTTTCATCCATCTGTCCCTTAGACTGTATGCAGAACGGCAGAAGAATCACTTCCTGGTTCACTCTGTAGCATGTTTAGGCACAGAGGTGCACCTGGCTGCCTGTCCTCTCGACTTCAACAAGGGCAACGCCACTGAGACGTGTCCTGGGGGCATGCCCGCAGTCGTCAGCTGTGTGCCTGGCCCGGAATACGCCCAGAACCGGGCCATGAAGAAAAAACTCAAGACATCGGTAATATGAATGTGTGTGTGTATGTGAGACTGCGGTCTGTCCGTTTCTATTTTCAGAGGTGTTTTGAAGTGTTGTTGTGTCTCTCCATCTGTGTCTCTCCATCTGTCTCTGTGTCTGTCCGCCTGACCGCTCGCCCTCCTCCCTCCTGCAGAGCGCAGTGCGTCTGAAAGGCGGTGCGAGAGCAGGGGAGGGCCGCGTGGAGGTGCTGAAGGGCTCGGAGTGGGGGGCCGTGTGCGATGACCGCTGGAACCTGCAGGCCGCCAGCGTGGTGTGCAGGGAGCTGGGCTACGGCTCTGCTAAAGAAGCCCTCACTGGAGCCCGCATGGGCCAGGGTGAGGCAGAGGGGCAGACCGAGAGCATACAGGGGCAGATACAGGGGCAGATACAGGGGCAGATATAGGGGCAGATATAGGGGCAGATACAGGGGCAGATACATGGGGCAGATACATTCATATATTTGCAGCGTGTACAGCAATGTGCAAAAACATCTTAGGCCACCAAATCTTAGATTTCCCAATACAGAGACTGAGAAGCAATTACATGCGCTCATTTCACCATTGCTGACACAACAAATATAATAGTAATGTGTGTGTGTGGGGGGGTGTGTCTGATGTTTCAGGCATGGGGCCAATCTATATGAATGAGGTCCAGTGCACAGGCCATGAACGTTCTCTGTGGAGCTGCCGCTTTAAGAACATCACTGCTGAGGACTGCCAGCACACAGAGGATGCAGCAGTGCGCTGTAACATCCCCTACATGGGCTTTGAGAAGACGGTCAGAGCCGCCATGCTCCTTCTCCCATCTACATGCTCCTTCTCCCATCTACATGCTCCTTCTCCCATCTACATGCTTCTTCTCCCATCTACATGCTCCTTCTCCCATCTACATGCTCCTTCTCCCATCTACATGCTCCTTCTCCCATCTACATGCTCCTTCTCCCATCTACATGCTTCTTCTCCCATCTACATGCTCCTTCTCCCATCTACATGCTCCTTCTCCCATCTACATGCTTCTTCTCCCATCTACATGCTCCTTCTCCCATCTACATGCTCCTTCTCCCATCTACATGCTCCTTCTCCCATCTACATGCTCCTTCTCCCATCTACATGCTTCTTCTCCCATCTACATGCTCCTTCTCCCATCTACATGCTCCTTCTCCCATCTACATGCTTCTTCTCCCATCTACATGCTTCTTCTCCCATCTACATGCTCCTTCTCCCATCTACATGCTTCTGAAAACACATTAAACACAAAGGTTTTCCCCTTTACAGCGTTTAGATGCCTGAAGGATTCATCCTGGTTTAACTGATATTTAAAAGAATCACTGACTTATGTCCCTCACAATGGCTTTATGTTGCAGTGTCAGTGCAGCTCATTTGTAATTAATATGCATTTGTGATATTTTTCATTTTTATTTATTTAGAAACCCTTATTAGTCCTGCGCATTTAACCCATCTGTGCCGTGAACACACACACACACACACACTAGTGATCACTATGGGTCTGTGGTGCATGCACACACACACACACATACATACACTAGTGATCACTAGGGGTCTGTGGTGTATGCACACACACATACACTAGTGATCACTAGGGGTCTGTGGTGCATGCACACACACACACACACACACACACACTAGTGATCACTGGGGGTCTGTGGTACACACACACACACACACACACACTAGTGATCACTATGGGTCTGTGGTGCATGCACACACACATTCACTAGGGGTCTGTGGTACACACACACACACACACACACTAGTGATCACGTGCCCAGAGACGGGAGCAGTTGGGGTTAAGTGCCTTGTTCAAGGGCACTTCAGTCACGGCTTGGCAGGAAATCGAACATATTCATAAATGCGAATGTTATTCATATTAGAATGTTATTCATACATGCATAATTTGAACATTAAATGAATGTGGAGGGATTCTGTTTGCCTACTCATGTAGTCACACTTCAATACAGTACATAGTTTTAATGTTACCAGAGAAGTATTCCATAGTGTCCTATCAAAATGAAAACATCTCTACTAACTACACAGTTCAAAGTGAACTTAAGATGAATGAGTTGTAAATGTACAGTAGAAGCAGTGTGGTGATGTTCTCAAAGTAACTCAAATGGAAGTGATTCAGACATATACTTTACTGTTGTATGATCAGTGAACCTTGTCTGCTTTAATAGAGAACTGAATGCTTTCTATTCAGTTTTATACCTCTTGGCATACATTACCCATAATGCACCCCATACCCGCATAGCAAATCCCCTGTCCTAACATTCCTTCCTGTATGACCATGTGGGTATAGATGAAGTTGACCCCTTACCCCCCTGCTTCCCTCGCGGCCTGTGGGCTGCTCAGGTGCGGATCACAGGGGGCCGTTCGCCCTTCGAGGGCCGAGTGGAGGTGCTGCGAACCAGTGCCAACGGGACCCAGCGCTGGGGGCTGATCTGTGGAGAAGGCTGGGGCACCAATGAGGCCATGGTGGCCTGCAGGCAGCTGGGCCTTGGATACGCCAACCACGGCATGCAAGTAGGACGCTAACGCTAACGGTGTAGAGGGGCTCTCAGTGCTGGGATTAAAGCCAGGCTTCTGTGGCCCTCCCTACTACAGTCAACCACAGTCAACAGAGTTTAATGATGCGAGAGAGTGGGGAGTAGACCAGCATTCCTGTGGGAGAGGGGATGTTCTTCTGATGTTCTTCCGATGTTCTTTCTCATCAAAATGGAATTGTACTCAACATTCAAGCAATCAGCAGTGCAGCCTTTGTGTTTGTGTGGCCGTTGCTAAGGAAACGTGGTACTGGGATGGCAGCAACGTGACGGAGATGGCGCTGAGCGGGGTGAAGTGTGTCGGAGACGAGCCGTCCCTCAGCCACTGCCAGCACCACAGAACGCTCAGCTGCCAGAAAGCAGCGGCACGGTTCTCCGCCGGCGTCATCTGCTCCGAAAGTGAGTGGGCCGCCCCAACACTCGCACTCGCACACGCAGGGCTCTGAGGCCCAGGGCAGGGGGGCCAGCAGGGCGGGGCTACGTGACGGACATACCAGAGTTCCACCCCCAGCAGGCATGAGCAGCGGAGTCCTTACGTTCTGTCCAATAGCAGCTCAGCAGATCCAGACAGGTTGCTGACTGTTGTATCGCCTCTGAAAGGTTTTGTGAAGGGTAAAAAATCCAGCCATGTGCAGACGCTTTTCCTTCTGAAGACAGAGAGAGGACAGTGGTGAAATGTACAGCCCTTACATTAAAAACCTCAGGACATGACACACACTCTCTTACAGAGGCAAAACAGATTATATATAGCACTAAAGCTTTTAGATTCTAGACAGATTAGTTCTAAAACAATGTGCAAAATTAAAGCCAGTTTTCTCAATCAAACACCAACCATCACCAACATATCAATATACTGCAGCCATCTCAGAAAGCACCAGTCTCTAATGTTAATGTCGTACTCCGCAGTACCTGCCAATACTTCATACATGCAGTATACTATGATTCATATGATGTGTCTCAACAATCAATCATTTTTTTTTTGTTACTGTGGTAATTAAACGTTCATCAGCGTGTGAGTGCAGCCGTGTGTGTGCGTTCTGCCCCCAGCCGCGTCCGATCTGGTGCTGAACGCCGGCCTGGTGCAGCAGACGGTGTACATCGAGGACAGGCCCCTGCACATGCTCTACTGCGCCGCCGAGGAGAACTGCCTGGCCGAAAGCGCCGCCAAGGCCAACTGGCCTTACGGGCACCGCCGCCTGCTACGCTTCTCCTCCGAGATCCACAACATCGGTCGCGCCGACTTCAGGCCCAAAGCCGGACGCCACTCCTGGGTGTGGCACGCATGCCACGGGTAACAGCGGACCATCTTGGCATTATGGGATCAGGGCGATGTGCCGCAATGATTGGGTGCTCTGTGTAAATGACGCAGTATAGAGGAGGAAATGGAATAATGTGTGATGTTTTTTGTTGCCCCGTAGGCATTATCACAGTATGGACATCTTCACTCACTATGACCTCCTGTCTCTCAATGGCACCAAGGTAGCAGATGGACATAAAGCCAGTTTCTGCCTGGAGGACAGCGAGTGTCAGGAGGGTAGGAGAGGCAGACGGACTCCCCCAAGCACACTGCCACTGCTTGAAGGAGCATCAAATAAATGCTGACTGCTACGTCGTTGTGATGCAGGTGCTTCCAAGCGATACGAATGTGCAAATTTCGGAGAGCAGGGCATCACTGTGGGATGTGTGGATCTGTATCGCCATGACATCGACTGCCAGTGGATTGACATCACGGATGTTAAACCAGGAAATTACATTCTACAGGTCAGGGATTTGTTTCGTAGAAGTGCAGGATTCTAATTCTAATGTCTACAGTTCAAGTGATAAATCCAGTGATGTTGATCTTATGTGTTGTGGTTATTGCAGGTTATTATCAATCCTAACCATGAAGTATCTGAGAGTGACTTTACAAATAATGCTATGAAATGCAACTGCAAATATGATGGACATAGGATCTGGCTTCATAACTGCCATATTGGTGAGAACACCTTGCCTGCATATGACTGTGTACACACATCCCATCAGATGTCTGATGTAAATCTTTTACATACTGAAATATTGAGAATTGGTGGAATTGGGTCTGCATACTCCGTATCTGCTGTTTCCCAGGCGATGCCTTCAGCGAGGAGGCAGAAAGGAAGTTTGAGAAGTATCCAGGACAGCTCAACAACCAGATCTCCTAATCCAGCACATTCCTCATGTTTTACATATTAATCCAGTAAGGACCATATACAGTATATAATCCAGATTACATTACTTCATCCAGAAACATAATCCAGGTATCATATATTGTATCTCATTGCCAACCTCAACACAGCAAAAAATCTATGAAGACACTGAAAGGCAACCAGTTCAAGATGACGGGCATTAGTCTCTTGACTGCAGCAGAGATCTGAACATTTATCTAATCCATCGGTGCACTTTCAGTATTTAATATGAACAACTTCTTTATTCTGTCCAGTGGCATAGACTTACATTTCTGGTTATGGTATTGATGAAATTTTAAAAGAAAGACCATATTAGCATATGGTACACTAAGGCAGTTGCCTTCTACTTGAAATACATATTTTATTACACAGGGCCATTTAACATAAATCTACATCAGTGTGCATGAATGTGTGTTTTCCATGCATCATAGCATTGCACGAGTGAATAGGATTTAACAAAGCATTTTGCATAATGGGTGTTTCTAAGGCACTGAAGATAGACACTCTTTAAAGATCCAGTGTTAACTTTTTTTACCTTTGATCTGGTTTTGTTAATGTTTTCAGGGCATTTTTCCAGTATCACCTACTCTAGGCATTATTAAAATAAACATTTTTAAGCTAAACTAAATGAAAATGTATTTATACTATATGAACCACAAAAGATAAGAAAACCTTTTGAGCTATTGTCATAACTAAATAAAATTAGTTTTCATTAGTTATCATGTCTTGCTGATTCTGATAGAGCCTGATATGTCTGTGAGGATACTTCACTACATAGGGAACAGGTCTGTGAGGATACTTCACTACATAGGGAAGGGAACAGGTCTGAGGATACTTCACTACATAGGGAACAGGTCTGAGGATACTTCACTACATAGGGAAGGGAACAGGTCTGAGGATACTTCACTACATAGGGAACAGGTTTGTGAGGATACTGTGCTGTATAGGGATCAGGCATTTATTAGCATTTGGAATACTGTTTATTGTCCCAACATAATATTGATGCAAACATATCAATTGCATGGCTTCAAGTATTCCAAAGTATTTACTACAAAACTGATAAGGCGCTTTAGTTGAACTTCATTGAAAAAATCTCAAATGTATCAGTTTCAAGTGAAATCCTTTGAGTTAAATCCACAGAAAATCTATTGGAGATGCCCAACACTAAAAGCAGAGGGCAGCAGTAAAATAGCTCTTAGTCTACAGACGTAGACAAAATGGAAATATCATTGCCCACCTTCGGTGTAATACCAGTTGTAGCTGGAGACTGTGCCATTGAACAAACAAGAGGCTGCTCCTTCAACAGACTGCATAAAGCAAAATCAGCATTTGCTATGCAACATTAGACACCAATTCCCAACCTCATTTTTCTATATTCAAACATTATCATCCCCATCTTTGTCCTTCTTCATTACATCCAACAACATCCTTAATCTTCTCCTTTATCTCTTAATCTTCTATCTTTCTTCTCCTTTTGTAAATTTCTCTCCTGCCCCCTGCTGGATCTTCTTGATGTTATTCTGTGAACTCTGGGATCACGTGCAGCATCAGAAGGTCCTGACCCCTGCGGACCACCATGTTGATGCTGTCACTTGTTCGCACAGCATTGTAGATCTCTTCAGATGTGCTGACCTTCACCCCGTTGACCTCTACAGCAATGTCCCCTGGCTTTACACCAGCCCTGAAATTCACAAAAGCATGCCAGGTAGCCACATAAACGTATAAGCCTACGTGATTTTGTTCTAAGAAATAATTGCACTTTTGGGGGGTTTTCTGTTTAGTAGAGCATTGAACAAAAGTACATTATCAGAATCCATTGAACCAGATCCTGAAGCTGCTTTAATCACAAATATTTTGAATGAATCAAGGTATGATGAAAGTCCATTCAGTTCTGAAGAGCGAGCAGGAAAGCCACTCGGAACATCTTCAGTAGGGCCGTCTTGCTCCTCCTGCCTACCTTTGGGCTGGAGATCCGGTGATGACACGATGAATTAGGATTCCATGAGTCACATCCGGGAAAGAAGGGTCCCGCATCTTCAGTTCGGTGATTATACTGAAGAACAAGGAAGAGCGAACACATCAACAACAGCAGCACCTCTGCTTGGTTCCATCTTTCCACCCACCCACCATCATCATCATCATCATCATCACTGATGCTGTATTTTGGCACCTGGGTGTGAGAGTCAACATCATCACTCCGATGTAGCGCCGTTTGGTCTCAGATTCACTGAACCAGGACTCTGGAAGCAGAATTACAGCGAGAGCAATGAGGGACATGAAGTCAGGATCACTAATGGAGCCAAACAGTGAGGACCAGAATCTGTCTTACTCTTTCTGTCTGCTGCTCGCTCCAGGAACAGACGCACTCTGTCTGAAGGAATGGCAAAGGAGATCCCAGCAGTCACTTTCATGGTGTTAATGCCGATGACCTCGCCATCCTAAACATCAGAAACGTTAGAAAGGTCATTATTACTCCAGCTCGGTGTGTGTAGATATCGTGTGTCTATACATATCATGTATAGCATGTCCTTAACGAGGGGGTATCTTTACTCTCAATATTAAGAACTCACCAAATTAATAAGTGGACCACCCGAGTTCCCAAACTGTGGACAATTCAGAAAGACATTTTCACCACTTTATGTTACACGTAACACATCAGTACAAATATGACAGACTGTTCTGCAAAACTTCTGCGTATGCACTGCTGACATTACTGAATACAACAGCCCTTACTGAAGTTGCATGGTAATGAAATCATAGCTGTTCTGGAGTAGACCATTCAGTACATGCTCACATCTATGGCTGCGTCGGTCTGTATGTAGTCCATGTTGCCATTGGCCAAGCCCAGTTCTTTGCTGCCTCTATGAGCTGAACTGACTATGCCAGACGTAATAGTATTCCGTAGGGCGAAAGGGCTCCCCATGGCGACCACAAACTCTCCCTGTCGGACATCTGACGACTGGCCAAGATGCAACGTCGGTAAGGGATTCTTGAAATAAACACAGCAATACAAAGCATGAGTGACAGAAGCGGAGAGGGCAGATTCAAAGCAGAAATGTGAACCGCTGTAATCTGTTCACTTTATCCATCGGGTCGAGTACAGAATCAGCACAGTTACCTTGGCATTTATTTTAATAGTGGCAATATCTGCGACCTGATCCACTGCCTGCACAGTTGCATTGTAGCTCTCCCCATTGGTCAGTTTGACCCGGACACCGCGCTTGTTCGCTACAACGTGAGCATTGGTCACTATTAGGCCATCACTACTGATGATGAAGCCGGAGCCATTAGAGATGGGAATCTCTCTGCCAGAGAACGGATGCCTGTTGAACAATTCACAATACGGAGCAGAATAGTCACTTCTCCAGCTAATACTTTCGATGTAATTTATGATCTTTCAAAAACTGTCTGTTTAATCAAGAACATATCAGGTATACCTATAGTACAGACTAACGATCTTAAGTGTTTATAGCTAATGGACTCCTAAAAATCGTGGTTCTGGAGTGTAATACTTATCTCAAAGATCCAACTCACCGTCCTACGATCTCGATGTACACTACTGCAGGAGCGGACTTCTCCACCACATCCGCTATGAAGTTGTATTTGTACCTGGGACTGTCGGGCTTGTACGGAGAGGCGCACTGAGCTGTAGGCGCGATGAAATCGAAGAAAGTGTTTCTGGCGAAACGTGCTCTGTGAAAAGCGTCCTTATGCTCGTCTTTTATTCTGTACAAGAGTGCTCCACCAAGCCCCAGTCCCAGCGCGAGCGCTCCGAGGCGCCCGGTCCGACCCGAACCGCCACCCGAGCCGCCAGTTGACACTGGACTCGTAGGCATGTGTGTGTTTGCCTTCCTTTGTTTTTCGGAGGTGGCACTGGAAAAATGTAGCACAAGCCTCAGAGTCCACAACTCCGGTTGCTGACCAATTTCCATGACAGTCCTTGTGAGTAAGCGTACGTTAGGACGTATTGCCATATTGCCTCAGATGATGGGTTCGCTAGGATAAGTAACTAATTAGCGATGGTCTTCCGTCAGTCGCTGTTCTTAGGAGGGGAAAAATATTCACCCCAACGCATAAAATCTCGGTCATAACCGACTTAAGTTTTTAAAAGAGCACATACTGCTCCACCACTAAGGGTTGATATACCGGAAGTGCACTTGCAAATAGCGCATGTCTGGACAAGTCCGAATGACAGCGTTTTTCTGACGTCGACAATAGATGATTGGATGACGAAAGACCACGTGTGTGAATACATTAAATATATACACACCAAAAAAAATAAAGGTAACACTAAAATAAACATGAATAAAATATTCCAGTTGAAAATATTTATTACATAGTGGAATGCGTTGAGAACAAAAAAAAGGAACAATGTACAGTAAATCCAAATTATCCCATGGAGCTCTGGATTTGGAATCATACTCAAAATCAAAGTGCAAAATCAAATGACAGGCTGATCCAACTTCAGGGGAAATTCCTCAAGACAAGTTAAAACGAGGCTCAGTAGTGTGTGGGGCCTACACGTGCCTGTATGACCTCCCTACAACGCCTGGGCATGATCCTGATGAGGCTCCTGATGAGGCAGCGGATGTTCTCCTGAGGAATCTCCCCCCAGACCTGGATTAAAGTCAACTCCTGGACACTGTGGGGCAACATGGCGTTGGTGGATGGAACGAGACATGATGTCCCAGACGTGCTCGATTGGATTCAGGTCTGGGGAACGGGCAGGCCAGTCCATAGCATCAATGCCTTCATCATGCAGGACCTGCTGACACACTTCAGCCACATGAGGCCTAGCATTGTTATGCATCAGAAGGAACCCAGGGCCCACTGCACCAGCATATGGTCTCACAATGGGTCTGAGATCTCATTCCGGTACCCAATGGCAGTCAGGGTACCTCTGGCTAGCACATGGAGGTCTATGCGGCCCTCCAAAGAAATGCCTCCCCACACCATTACTGACCCACTGCCAAACTGGTTATGCTGGAGGATGTTGCATTTTGCAGGGCTCTGGCACTGCTCCGCCTGTTGCTCCTTGCACAAAGGAGGAGGTAGCGGTCCTGCTGCTGGGTTGTTGCCCTCCTACAGCCCCCTCCATGTCTCCTGGTATCTGCTCCATGCTCTGGACACTGTGATGACAGACACAGCAAACCTTCTTGCCACAACTCGCATTGTGCTATTGTGGATGAGCTGCACTACCCAAGCAACTTCTGTGGGTTGTAGACACCACCTCATGCTACCTCTATGGTGAGAGAACTGACAAAATGCAAAAGTGACCAAAACATCAGCCAGAAAGGATGAGAACAGAGAAAAGGCCTGTGGTCACCACCTGCAGAACCTCCTTTATAGGGGGTGTCTTGCTAATTGCCTCTCATTTCTACCTGTTGTCTGTTCCACTTGCACAACAGCAGGTGAAACTGATTCACAATCAGTGTTGCTTCCTAACTGAACAGAACAGTTGATTTGGAGTTACAATTTGTTGTTTATATGTTCCCTTTTTTTGAGCAGTATGTATATATATATATATATATATATATATATATATATATATATATATATATAACCTTTTTGGATGTTTCAGTGAATTTTACAAATTTTTTAATACCACCATTATCAATCAACCTACAGATTCTCATTCCTATCTACAATACAATCCTTCCCCTTCCAGGGCCTGCAAAAACACACAGCTACTCACTCGCATTAGTAGTGACAATGAAGACTTCCCCCAGAAAAGTACAGAAACATTTTAAAAACTTTGGTTTTCCTAAGGATGTCAGATGCTTTTGCTCGTGTTTACCTATTCAGAGTGGATGCACTGACCTATAAACAGAAAAGAATTCATTTGGTGCGGACTAATCATCCTACAAATAAAACTAATATTATACTTTACCACGCCAGGATCCTCCAGGATGGCATCGAGACCACATCCTTTTAAGGATCCTCCACTAATTTCTTATAGACAACACAAAAACATTAAAGACATGCTCATCAAGGGCAATAAAAGTGACCATTCAGATTTCAACTGTGGTACTGTAGCCTGCAACCGATCTAAAGGTGCTACACATGTGGACAAAATTGTTGGTACCCCTCGATTAATGAAAGAAAAACCCACAATAGCAACAAAAATAACTTTAATTTGACAAAAGTAATAATAAATAAAAATTCTATGGAAAGGAACAAATTAAAGTCAGATATTGCTTTTCAACCATGCTTCAACAGAATTATTTAAAAACATAAACTCATGAAACAGGCCTGGGCAGAAATTATGGTACTCCTGAAAAATGTGACCAAAGGGACATTAAGGTGTGTTCACTAATTAGCATCACAGGTGTCTACAATCTTGTAATCAGTCAGTGGGCCTATATATAGGGCTACAGGTAGTCACTGTACTGTTTGGTGACAAGGCGTGTCCTACACGCAACATGGACCAGAGGAAGCAAAGGAAAGAGGTGTCTCAGGAAAATTATAGTCATGCATGTTAAAACTAAAGGTAATAAGACCATCTCCAAGCAGCTTGATGTTCCTGTGACTACAGTTCCATATATTATTCAGAAATGTAAGATCCATGGGACTGTAGCCAACCTCCCTGGATGTGGATGCAGGAGGAAAATTGATGACAAATTAAAGAGACGGATAATGCGAATGGTAACAAAAGGGCCAAGAACAACTTCTAAAGAGATTAAAGGTGAACTTCAAGCTCAAGGAACATCAGTGTCCGATTGTACCATTCGTCGATATTTGAGCCAAAGTGGACTTAATGGGAGACGACCAAGGAGGACTTTCAAACTACAAGTTGACAAGCCACAAAGCTTCTGGGAGAATGTCCTATGGACAGATGAGACAAAAATTGAACTTTTTGGCAAGGCACATCAGCTCTCCATGTTCATAGATAGAAAAATGAAGCATATCAAGAAAAGAACACTGTCCCTACTGTGAAACATGGAGGAGGCTCTGTTATGTTCTGGGGCTGCTTTGCTGCATCTGGCACTGGGTGTCTTGAATCTGTGCAGGGTACAATGAAATCTCGAGAGAAATGTGCTGCCCAGTGTCAAAGTTTGGTCTCAGTCGCCGGTCATGGGTCTTGTAACAGGATAATGACCCAAAACGTGTATTCTGAAGTGGCCTATGGTATAGTGTATAGTATATTTGGTATAGTGTATAGTATGGTATGGTATAGTGGCCATCTATGAGCCCTGACCTGAATCCTACTGAGCATTTTTGGAAGGAGCTGAAACATGCAGTCTGGAAAATGCACCCTTCAAACCTGAGACAAATGGAGCGGTTTGCTCATGAGGACTGGGACAAAATACCTGCTGAGGTGCAGAAGTCTCATTGACGGATACAGGAATTGTTTGATTGCCTCAAAAGGTTGTGCAACAAAATATTAAGTTAAGGGTACCACCATTTCTGTCCAAGCCTGTTTCATGAGTTTATTTTTAAATAATTCTGTTGATGCATGGTTGAAAAGCAATATCTGACTTTCATTTATTCATTTTCATAGAATTATTACTTTTGTCAAATTAAAGTTGTTACCATTGTGGGTTTTTCTTTCATTGAGAGGTACCAATGAAAGTAATATTTAAATTGGAGAAACCAAGACTTGCTGATCTGTTTGTTGAACACCTTCAGACCATTAGGATTAAGGATTTCATTTCCAATGGCAATGCATTTTATTATAGACATTGTATTAACATATCTGTTTGCATAGCCAGTTGTTGCTACAGCAGCAATGAAATTGGAAAACAAAGACAAAACTGATCTACACTACTGGAACTTTAGAACCCAATAGAATGAATGTTCTGATTTAAATCTACTTTTTCATGTATAAACTGGTTCGTCCTATTAATTCAGAAGCACTTTGCTTGCAGAGCTGATGAAGGACGTCCATCAGAAAGGTCCTGTTTCTCTGGAAATGTGTACTTCACTACAGGTCCCTCAGTCACAAACACCCCCCACCCCAAATCTCATACCGTAGCCACATAATCTCTCTCAATCTCTTATTTTCTATTATAAAGTGGCATTACATTTGAAGTCCCTATAATAATTTCAGATCTGACAAATGACAATTGTTTATTATATTTACTGGTTCATGAGTAATAAGAAAAAAAAAAAAGTTTTGTATACTTGAGTCATGACTGAAGTCGTCCATCTTCAGCAGCAATAAGGACATTTCAGTCTTTTCCTGGGATGTTGCTCACCATCTTACTGCAGCACAGTGTGTTTGACTACACGTCCCTCTTTGTCTATAGCAAAGTTGTAGTTTTTGGGGTTGTGCAGCGCCTCCTCAATTCGTTGATCCAAATTCTCCAGTGTAATAAAATTCTTTGCCTCTTCCTGAAAAAGAAAAGGGATGCCAATATATGCATAAGTATATAAGTGAGAAATTATACATTACACAGAAATTATACTGATTACTTATATATAGAAACATAGCCATACACATCGCATAATTTATGCGACCAAAATGCATTTGTTCTGACCGTTGTTCCTCAGCACCACTGAGTAATAATAAAGTTGATTTTTCTTTTTATATTATCCAGTCTAAGAGCTTGAATGGTCTGCTCTATAGCATAAAGCAGTCAGTCATTTTCCATCAAAGTAGTCCAGAGCAAATGTGTTAGAAATACCACTCCTGGATCTTTTTTTGTCACGCGTGGTCAAAGCTGGTGATGAATGCGGGGCTACAGAGGACACTGGGCCCCACACAGAGGACACTGGGCCCCACACAGTGGACACTGGGCCCCACACAGAGGAAACTGGACCCCACACAGAGGACACTGGGCCCCACACAGAGGAAACTGGGCCCCACACAGTGGAAACTGGGCCCCACACAGTGGAAACTGGACCCCACACAGAGGACACTGGGCCCCACACAGTGGAAACTGGGCCCCACACAGTGGAAACTGGGCCCCACACAGAGGACACTGGGCCCCACACAGAGGAAACTGGGCCCCACACAGAGGAAACTGGGCCCCACACAGAGGACACTGGGCCCCACACAGAGGAAACTGGACCCCACACAGAGGACACTGGGCCCCACACAGAGGAAACTGGGCCCCACACAGAGGACACTGGGCCCCACACAGAGGAAACTGGGCCCCACACAGAGGACAGAGGAAACTGGGCCCCCACACAGAGGACACTGGGCCCCACACAGAGGACACTGGGCCCCACACAGAGGAAACTGGGCCCCACACAGAGGACACTGGGACACTGGGCCCCACACAGAGGACACTGGGCCCCACACAGAGGACACTGGGCCCCACACAGAGGACACTGGGCCCCACACAGAGGACACTGGGCCCCACACAGAGGACACTGGGCCCCACACAGAGGACACTGGGCCCCACACAGTGCCCCACAGTGGAAAAACACAGTGGAAACTGGGCCCCACACAGAGGAAACTGGGCCCCACACAGTGGAAACTGGGCCCCACACAGAGGAAACTGGGCCCCACACAGTGGAAACTGGGCCCCACACAGAGGAAACTGGGCCCCACACAGAGGAAACTGGGCCCCACACAGAGGAAACTGGGCCCCACACAGAGGACACTGGGCCCCACACAGAGGACACTGGGCCCCACACAGAGGACACTGGGCCCCACACAGAGGACACTGGGCCCCACACAGAGGACACTGGGCCCCACACAGTGGAAACTGGACACTGGGCCCCACACAGAGGACACTGGACACTGGGCCCCACACAGGACACTGGGCCCCACACAGAGGAGGACACTGGGCCCCACACAGAGGACACTGGGCCCCACACAGAGGACACTGGGCCCCACACAGAGGACACTGGGCCCCACACACACTGGGAGGACACTGGGCCCCACACAGAGGAAACTGGGCCCCACACAGTGGAAACTGGGCCCCACACAGTGGAAACTGGGCCCCACACAGAGGACACTGGGCCCCACACAGAGGACACTGGGCCCCACACAGAGGACACTGGGCCCCACACAGTGGAAACTGGGCCCCACACAGTGGAAACTGGGCCCCACACAGAGGACACTGGGCCCCACACAGTGGAAACTGGGCCCCACACAGTGGAAACTGGGCCCCACACAGAGGCTGTTTCTAGTTGCACTTTTGTGTTGTCCTCACCTGTAGCTGCAGGATCTCTCTCTCTCTCTCTTTGATATGATGCTCCAGTTCCTGCTGACGCACGATTGCTGCTTCTTTCCTCCACTGCTCTGCTGCCTCAGCCTCCTTCTGCACACGCAGCTCTCTAACAGACACACACACACACACACACACACACAATCAGTTGTGGGAAAAGGACCGTGCATGTGCAATGGTAGATTTTATTGTGTTTATTCGGCCTACCGTATTTTACGCAGTCTGATGTTCTCAGCATCATTCCAGGCCATTAACGTGCGGTGTTCCTCTGCCTCCTGCCGGGCTTTCTCCTCTGCCAAAGAGCCGATCTCCTCCTCATAGCGCTTCCGCAGCATCTCCTCTTTAAACTGCAACCTGCACACAGGGCAGTCCAGTTGTAACGGGACAGCGACGAGTTTTGTTCTGTACTCTAG
Source organism: Brachyhypopomus occidentalis (assembly GCA_020368025.1). Lineage (NCBI taxonomy): Eukaryota > Metazoa > Chordata > Actinopteri > Gymnotiformes > Hypopomidae > Brachyhypopomus > Brachyhypopomus occidentalis. The sequence goes on from JAGXOD010001386.1 coordinate 2,912,388, forward strand.
CATGCTATGAGTACACGCTATGAGGGCTATGAGTACACGCTATGAGAACACGCTATGAGGGCTATGAGTACACGCTATGAGGTTAAATTTGCAGAATAACTTTAACCAAACAGGAATCACCATTTATATTTACATGATTTTTTTTAGAACTAACCAGTAACTTTTGGTAATGGATGTTGGAGCGCTATGTAGGTATAAAAAGGATTTCAATTCCTAGCTATATGGTTCTACAGTATAGATGAAAAGTCTTTTATTTCCAAATCCAGTGTGTCAAACTACACAATCAACGTTCAATTACTTACGGAATACTCTACTCCACAATTAAATAAAATTGTCATGCTATTCGTCCCTGAAGGGTCGTTATGTAGGTAGCTAATAAGTTACTTTTGATGAGCATTCAGGTATCTCACTGTGAGACAGCTTACCTAAGTGCTCTCATGATTAACGTGTATTCAGTGAACCTTTCTTTTAGCACAACCATCTCAACCGGGTCCACTGGAGGTGGCGTCTTGATTCGGCCGACTTTAGACTTGGCTTTGGGGTCATTACGCGACTTTCTTTCCCGTACAGTCTCAATGATGCTATTCCGAGGAGAGAGGAGGCGAATGACAGGAGTCCGGTTCCTAACTACTGCCTGAAACATTTTACGTTACTGTATATATCCGTTAACGTTATTCGTGCGTGATTCGGTACGCAAATGTAATACAGACAAAACGGTGTGCTCACTTAACGTTGAGCCCCCTCATAACAGGCCGCCATATTCAAGACCTTTCACAGCGGAAGAGGTTCTCTGCTTCTACTGTGTCATCCTGTGTTCGTGCGGACAGTGCTGCCACTTAATGGTGTAAAGCAAAACTGCGGGCTCGCTGTAAATCATTTACAAACCCGGCCTTTATGAATGTCTTATTAAACTTAATTTCTGAAATCCCCAATCGAATAATTCATTAGTATATTAAGCTTATTGTGGTTATTATTATTTAGCATTAATTTATTTAGCATATGTGTAATATGCTGAACTGTACATTCTAACTTCAGTAATGAAAATTTAACCGTCGGTCTGCTGAACAGCCTCAGTACCAGTACTAAATACACTAAAACCTATGAGAGAAATGTTGGTTGAACGAACTGTACGATTAAAACAAGGGGCATTTGGTAGATATTCGTAGTAATTTATCAAAGATCTTAGGTTATTGTTATTTTTATCCCTTTATTCTGATTTATTAGTTTACACAGATCAGAATCAGATTTGCAAAGTGTTTTACTTGTATAAATAATTTATTTTGATGAGTGCACATCTATCATTCCAAATATATAGACACTGATTAGCAGATCTCAGGGTAGAAAAGAAACGTAATATTAACTAAATATAGTTATATACTAAATATCTAGTATATATTTGCTTATAGACTAAATATATTTAATATTTTTAAATTGAAGTAAACTAGAGTAGAAGTTTACAAAGGATTATTGAATTTTAACAAATATATTTGACATATTCAAACACCATGAATTCACACACACATGGAGAGTATGTCCAGAGAGTTTTATTCAGTAGGTATTTTTATAGGTGCAGAGGTACAGCTTCTCTGCTTGTTCCTATCCCACTAGTCGTTATACATCCATTTTATTTTAATGGGTAAACAGAAGCAGATGAGAGTACACAGGAATTCACTACTGTGGAGTTTTATCAATTATATCCCTCCCCTGATTCCTCTTGCCTCTGTTCTACAGTTGCAATATTTCTCTTGATCAGGCAATTCCAAACAATTCCATCTTATTTTTCTTTGACATGACATTTTTACTTGGAACAATAAATCTTTAATTTCACATACTCACGTGAAATGGAATACATTTCACGAGTTCTATGAAAGCGCACAATATTAAAATGTAAGAAATTAATGAGGAATATAAATGATGTGCAAAAGAAGTGTTACAGCTGTCAGTGGAAGTTCCACTGCTTATAGGTAACAGAAGACTTAACTGGTTTACTTACTACAAATACAGGGCCAGGTAGGCAGAACAACATCCTGTTTACAGATTCCAGGTTCAAAGGTCAGCATAAGAACACCTCAGTATAATTCAAGGGCTTGAAACAGGAGATCTATCAAACAGAATCCACCTTTACAAACAGTTGGCTAAGAGTTTGCATAGAAGGGGCCTGATCGGTCACGATTGGCGCTTGAAATTAAACTGAGGAGGAAGAATTTGCAAACAGTATGTTGACTTCTGGCTGGGCAAGTGCTGTTCTTAGTTATATCTCCATGGCGGCCATCTTACTTCGTTTAGAGTGTGAAGAAGAAGGGGGATGATCATGGTGTACCTCTTGTATAACACAAGGGCTCGTATGTCTTTATAGCAATTTGCAGATAGGGTGAACATTAAGGGTATGGTAAGATGTCAGAACGTCAGGTTTTAGTACAGGAGTGAGTGGTTATGTATAAGCTTAGGAAGTCAAGGAATTAGTAAATGGGTAAAGAAAATGATATTGGGTTAGAGGAATGAGGCAAGGTTGGGTGTGAGTATTGAGGGTGATCTTGTGGTGAGGAATCATGTGTGATAGTTTAGGGTTAGTAAAGGTATTCGGAGAAGGAGATCTAAGGAGGAAAACAAATTTAGAGACCAGTTGCTGTCTGGAACATGAGGGATGAATTCAAGGAACAGAGGTTAGAGGTTGTAGTGTCTGGAACGGCAGGGTTGGTATGCAGAAATGACTAAGCGTAACGGTGTGGGCTTGATGGAGATTATAAGGGTGTGGGCTTGATGGAGATTATAAGGGTTAAGGGTGTGTAGATTAGGGATTAGGCCAAAGCCTGCAGGGAACAATACGTCAGACGAAACTCCTCTCCCTCCAACAGTTTCCTGTTGAAACAAACATGAATATCAGAATAGAGAGAGAACATAGTTCTAGGAGGCTAAAACTGCATTTTATGTATGTCCCATTTCACAATTTTGAAACATACCACAAATAAAGGGACTGTGATTGGTTTATTTCTGGTATTATGTAAGCTAGAGAGGATAAGACTGTGAGAAGGTTACTTGTAGGCTGCTATCTCGATGTCCAGAGCCATCTTCACATTCAGGAGGTCTTGGTATTCCTTCAAGTAACGTGACATCTCCTCTTTGGCTTCAGTAATGTCTCTCTCCAGATCACCAATCCTCCCCTACAGCAACAAAGATTTATTATTATTATATATTATTTGGTTATTGCAAAAACTGAAATATGAACAGTACCGCTCAGTCATGCTCTCAAATATACTATAACACATAATTTTTTTCTTAATGTGCAACATAAAATGGTCAAATAATATGCCTTTGTGATGCTGACATCCCCATCCACATGTGGTGCTTTGCTAATGGGCCTGTATCTGTTTTATACTAGGCACATATCACCAGAAGTGCAGACTGAGAAGACGGAGAGTAAAAACATCCAGTCATGCCTAGGCATTGTTAGCATGACTCAGCATTCTACCCCAGACGCTTTAGCTTACTGTAGCTGTATTGTTTCTGCCACTGTATCAACACAATTCAAACAGGGAATACTGTCCCACTGTGTATACAACAGTGGACAGTGGGTTGGTTGTATTACAATATAAGTCATCACGTCATACTACCTCTCAGATGTAGGCCACACCAGCATGTAGTCTACCTAGATCTAGGTTTATGATACAGTCAGAATACATTAGTGCAGAGCGTCTGACAGAGTGGAGAAACTTAGGTTATTAGATATTTATGCCATCTCATAACTATTCAACCCGTTATTTCATGTTAATATGTAGCCTGTAGAAACACTGCAGCATTTCCTACACTGCAGTGTCTTCTGTTATGTTCTTGTCCGACGTAGCATCTCTGGAACGCGTTTATCCAGCATGTGGCTCGTGTGCTACCTGATACTTGACAACCTCCTTGCTCTGCGTCTCCTCCAGCTCTGCCAGCTGTGCGTTCAGCGAGTTGATGACGTTTCTCAGCGTCTCGACCTCAGCAGAGCAGGACTGCAGCAGGCGTCGGTACTCCGCCGTCTCGTCCCGCACCAAGCGCACGGTCTCCTCCTGCTTGCCGGCTATCTGTGCCACGCTGGCCATCTTGCCCTGGTACCAGGCCTCAGCCGCCTGCATGTTGCACCTGGCCATGCTCTCGTACTGGACGCGGATCTCCTTGAGGGCGGCCGACAGGTCCGGCCGGTGCACGTCCAGCTCCACGCTGAGGCTGGCCGCCTTCACCTGCGCGCGCAGCTGCTCCTGCTCCTCCGCAAACACCTGCTTTAGGAAGTCCAGCTCCTGCACCAGCAAGGAGGCGCTGGACTCGGCGTCGGAGCTCCACAACGCGGCTCTGCCCGCCTCCTCCCTGGCCCGCTTCAGCTCCTCCTCCGCCTCCTTGCGCAGCCGCGCCTCCCGCCGCCAGCGCTCCAGCAGCTGTGCGTGCGCTTCGTGAAGCTCGCTCCTCTGGGCCTCCATGCGCGCCTTGTCCAGGGCCTCCTGGTGCAGCTGCTCGCGGAGGTCACGCGCCTCCTGCTGGTAGAGCTGTTGCAGGCGGGACGGTTGACTCCACTTGTGCCTCAGGGCCTCCAGCTGCTGCATCAGCGCCCGGTTCTGCTGCTCCAAGTACCGCACCTTCTCGATGTAGGAGGCGAAGCGGTTGTTCAGCCCCACCAGCTGCTCCCGTTCCTGGGCCCGGACACCCAGCAGCTCCCCGGACGCCACAGCCAGGTTGTTCTGCTCCCAGTGGCCCATGGGCTCCGACTTCAGCAGACGGCGCGATGAGGAGAGGGGTGTGTGAGAGAGGCAGTGGGCACTGGAGTGGTCGTCCCAGCGCCGGAACAGGGAGGGGGAGGACACGAAAGGATTGTAGCTCATGATGCAGGAGTTTTTCGCTTTTGTTTTTTTTTTTTGTTTGTTTGTTTTTTGCTTTTTTGGTTGGTTTTTAAATGATGTTAATGTAAAGTGTTATCAGGTGAGATTTTCTTCTAAGTCCCCCTTGTTCTGCACGCCATCGGTGGAGATGAACCGGCACTGCACCAGTTCAGAAATACTGCAGAGCAGTGCGCTATATAGTGGACACACAAACAAGCTCTCACACTCTCTGTCACACACACACAGCGCGTTCTCAGTCTCAGCCAATAAGGTGCGCAGCAGTACAGCGATGCTGGAGATTGATCTTGTGTTTCTTTCCTTGTCAGAAAAGCATTTGAGGAGGAAGGGCAGGTTTAGCGAAGGTCACAGGAAGACAAAGAACACTAAACATAAAGTGTGCAATATACATTACGTGACATGTACGTGATGAGTCAGGATAATAAGAACAGCCGTGTGTGTTGGGTGGGGGAGGGGGGGGGTGAGATGGGGGTGATGCTAGTCAGCGTTTGTGGGAGTGTGAGAAAGAGGGGAAAAGATGCTCAAACCACTAAAATTATACTGTTTCCATAATTTTGAATTCAGACATTTTTTCTAAAGATAAATGTTTACATGGCGAATGTTGAACAGAAGCCTCCTTGCGGGAAACAGGAAGGGCCACAGCTCAGAGTAGACAAGACTGTTAAAGGAGGACGGTTAGTTCAACTCTGACAGCCATGTGCTATATTAATATAATAAATTTCTACTAATACACCACACAACATATGCTATTAAGTATTCTTTAATGAGTTGCCCACTAAATCTTTAATCTTTAGTTACTATAAAGTATTATTCATTTAAGTACCTATGTAATACTAAAGTACTATACCACTATATCAATATGAATATCACCACAGCTCATAGAGAACACTTAAGCATCTATTAATCCACAACTACTGAGGGTAGAAAGGGAACTGATTCTGGTGACGTCTGTTTAACACTCACAATATACAGTTCATTATAAATCACATCCCTTATACATAAACTCACGGGCTATTACATTATCTTTAATATTTTACAGGTACAACTGCCCCATGCGCAACATGGACCTACGGACTGTAGTAATGTCCAGACATGCTCCGTTCAACAGCCACTCACTCATTCACCTCCTTCATCACATATCTCTGACCACAGCACCACTGTAAATAGGATATTATTTGGGCAGGGAACAATTCACAACAAAATTAAATTTGGCACGGCAGTGGCGCGGTTGTGGGTGTTGAGGTAAAACCGGTTTGTCAGGCACATCAGTGCTGCTGTTTTGATTAACTGACTCCTGCCCTGACTCGTGGTTTAAGGCTCGTGACACGAATCTAACCCGATTCGTTAGAATACCTCTAGAATAATGTGATCTCACGCCAGAGACAGTCGTTTTAATTATTTGTTTTTCATCGCGTGTCATGCTGATGTTAAATTCAGGGATCCTATAGTCATCACCTTCGCTTACAAAATCTTTGCGTAAGCAGGACAGCTGAACGCGGAAACAAAATAAAGGACACTGGCGAACGACGCTATAGGCAGCCTGCAGTTAAACAGATGCTGAGCCAGCTGACGTGTAGATCTATAGCTAATAAATGCGGTTTCTAGTAAGCTCAGTATCATTTTAAACAGTTTTTGTAGCCACATGATCAAACTACAGACATTTTCCTGTTAGCTAAAGGTAGATTTGCAGATCAGCGTAAATCTAACATTGTTAGGCTTCGGGCAATTTGTGATTTGTGTGAAAAAAAAAAGTGATTTGTGAACTCTCAGAAAAATCTCAGAAATAGTAACATTAATTAATACCTCCAGCTTGTAACTTTAAAGTCAGGTGCATATTACATAGTGCCCAAAAGACATTGTTTTGTTTAATTGCCGTTTCTATTGGAAAGTCTCTCATACTTTCACCCCATTAGCTACGTGCAATGAACAAAGCTGCACCAGAATACATGGAAACCACATATAAGCACAGGATGATCCTGATCCTGCAATGACATTTTGAAGAAAAAGAAAAGTAATAGTATAAAATGATCAAAAGGTGTGTGTTTTGTGCAATTATAAATGAAAATTGTAATAGCTTTTTGTATGGTAACTGGGTCAAATATTTTAGCTGGAACACACACACAAACAGTTCTGATATGTTTATTAGACAGAAAAATGCTGTTTCATTTGTCCATAATGAGATTATTCCCCCCTCAACCTATAAAAATCAAATCTTCATTTAAATCTGTAAATAAAACCCCATAATGGGCAGAAGGCTTGTGCTGGGGTTAAAACAAGTGCAGCAGAACCCAATTTAGACTAATGAAGACAAAACAGCCCCTGGCGTAAGACATAAAAATGCCATTTAAAACCAGCCCTTCATAGAAACCAACAGCAGCCATCTCGCCAAAAAAGAAATAAACATTTGCAGTGACTGTGCCTTTAATCCAACTTTTAATGCTAAGGCATAAAAAGTAAGTTGATTTTAAACCAAATAAGACTGAAGTTTGCCATTATGCCATTAGAAGCTGAATGAATCAGAGAACCTAACATTATAGAGGCCGTTCAGTTCCAACCACAGACAAGGCACGTCTCTTAATTTTCAAATATACTGACTGTAATGCAGTAGTTACAGAAACACATACTGAAAGACCCCTGAACATGGCAGCGATAAGACATACTTGCTTCTTGTTTAATTGTATCTGTGACATTGGTTTAATATTCACTTGGTAACTTTCTTTACTCTGTGTGAGCTGAAGAGATGTGTTGGATTGTGAAATATGAATCAACATCTGTCTGCAAACACTTGGAAGACTCTACTTGACAGGTCATTTGGCCTGTGGTTGATCGATGCCTTTGTGTTCTGGTATATGTTTGTAGGAGCAGCGATTATTCTTAATGCAGCCTATTGTCCTCCAGAAATGGCACTCATCAGGCAGTTTACTGTGAAACAAAGTAATATTTTGAGGATTATTTTCTTATTTATATTAATTTAACTAAGCCTAGCTACACAAGATTCTACACTGAATTCTAGGTGATCTAAATGTCAGTGTGGTAGAAAGTGTGAAAACCCCCCACACACCTACACCTTATACTCACCTAAGCTTCCCTTTATCAGTTGATGCAGTTTTAGATACTCCAAGATGTGTGTGGATTCTGTCAGGGTAACGCACCACAAGACAGGTTCCAGCTAACGCATAACCCTACAATCCCCAAACATATGTACAGTCACACACAGCAAGCAGAAATATACACTATATATACAGCATAATCAAGTCCTTCTGCACCATACTAGGGACACGCGTCATTCAAAACCTGCAAGACGCTCAGTGCATGGGTTGTGTACTTTAAACAGCTCGAAACTGTATTCTGTTTCTATATCACTTACAATCGCCCACTTAACATTCTTTACATTGAAAAACAACAGGGTTTTTAAGACATTTTGCAATCCCACCACATCCAATGCAACCACACGCTCAACCCCACAAATGTCCACTTACATTCATGTCTCGGATAGCTTTAGCGCAGTCCTCTTTGTTAGTGTAGTTGACAAAAGCACAATGTTTGTCTGATAGTACTTTTATGCTACTGACCGGTCCAATTCTGTTAATTATGAATCACACACAAACACAGACACACACCTTTCAGTCTTAAAAACGTGAACATCAGTTGACAAAACAGCATACAGAATCCTAAAGACGTTTCACATGCATTACTGTGTACGTTTTAGACAGGAGTGTAAAATTATTCTGCCAAATAACAATACCTTCAAAAAGAGAAGCGTTAATATTTTAGTCAGTTAACAAAATGCAAAGTGAATGAACAAAAGAGAAATGTAAATCAATTATTTTATGTGAATACGCTTTCAAAACAGCACCAATTCTTCAAGGTACTGTTGCATGAAGGAACTCTCCAGGGAGGTTGTTCCGAGCGTCTTGGATAACTACCCAGATCTCATGTGATCTCATGCTCGCATCCTTCTGTCTCTTTCTTGTAATCCCAGACAGAGGCAGTGATGCCAAGATCAGGGCCATGTGAGGACCGAGAAGAGTCCTGGAAGTGAGAATGCGGCCCCCGCAATGCCCTGATCTCAATATCCGCCAGTTCTGAGCTGATGACACTGCTGGACAACTTCCGATTTCAAAGGGAAGTAAACGTGACGTGTCCATCTTCTCCTTGGGCGGCCGCTATCTCTACGGTCCTTAACATGGACCATTTCACTGTCATTCTTCTTCTATAGCAGATCTCCAGTTTGCTTTGAAATCTTTGCCTGGGAGAGACCTTGGTGATGTAGTATAACTACCTTGCTGTGCTCAGTCCTGCCCTGGTAAACAACCTGTGAGATCCACAACCTTCACCTTTGTGGCAGAGTTTGACTGTTCCTCACCCAGTTTTGAGCCTCCTACAAGCTGTTTCAGTCAATGACCGTTTCATGAAAATGATGATACGGCCCTCCACAGAGCCTTGATCTCAACATCACAGAGTCTGTCTGGGATTCTGGGATTACATGTAGACACAGGAGGATCTGAGAAAGTCTACATCCACAGAAAATCTGTTAGCTCTTCCAAAAGTTTGGAACAACCTCGAGGAGTTCTTTCAAAAACTGTGCAAGAATTGTACTTTGAAGAATTGCCGTTTTGACCAAATATTCATTTGATTTAGATAAAAAAAGTAACACATTTTTACTTTGCAGCATTATTTTACATACCTGCCTAAATTCTGTGTGTAGTACTGTATATTATTTTCACCATTCGAACTCTTTTACAGTTTTCAGATTAGTTCAAGATTATTCAGATAGTTAAGTGCACTAAAACTGAAGCATCTTAGAGGAACCACAGAACACAAACTGGTCTCTCGTTTTATCTGAATTTGGAAAATGAACATTTTAGTGATAAGATTCATCACGCTCAGAAAGCCACTTTAAAAATAGTTTTACATCCAAACGTTATTATTAATCAATAAAACCAATTACATGAGAAAGCACAGAGAATAAGACTGAGAAAGCCAACTAACCTGCTAAAGAGCTCTCTGATAGTTGAGCTCGTTATACCAGGCACCAGATGCCCAACCCAGATGGGAAATAACTCTCTGGGAGGAGAACACACACACACACACACACACACATACATACATACATACATACATATGAACATACAGACAGGTTCATTTATGTATGAAATAACAAATCAGAGTGAGAATTATCTTACGAAGATGATGGCTTGGCCACAGATTTGGATCCAGGCTGGTTATGAGGTTGAGGGCTTCTCTCTCGACTTATCCACTCCTCTTCAACACGCACTTCACTGGGCACAGGAGCAGCTGCAATGCTACCTACAGAGAAAGACAGAACACAAGAAGTGAAGGTGCGGCTGATATACGATCCAAACCGATCCAGGAAGACCACGGGGTGCCATGGTGGCGTGTCTTTACCCTGTATCCCTGAGAGTGCTTCTGAAGCTTTCTCTACAGTTCCATGTATGATCAAAGCATTTGAACTCTGCTCTCTAGTGAAGCCCATCTCCTGCAGGAAACACAGGACAACAGGCGGGTAACATACATGCATAGATTGGGACCGTACAAATATAAATGAGACATTCAACAGGCTTGCACAGGAGTGCGGAAGCGGCTTTTATCTTGGCGATGTTAATATTTATATTGATTTTTATTCAAGATGGCCGTTTTCTGCAAAGTGCAGACCCGTCAGCGAGCACTACGCAACTGCAGACGGCACAATCTTACCATCAACCACATTATTTGCACCCTCATCAGCTCCTGAGCTGCATCAGTACAAGCGCAGTCCAGCTTCAAAATCTCTTTATAGGTAAGACAAGCCTCGTAATATCTCTAGGAGACAGAAAGACAGAAACAATGTTTGCAATGCCTGGAAAAAAGTACAAATTTGCAACATGGTAACAGTGGCAACTGGCACATTACCAGTACCTTAAGCCCAACCAATGCTTTGCCTTTTCTGTAGAGTCCTTTAATCCACGTGGGGTTCAGAGACAGAGCAATACCAGCGTCTCTTAGAGCCTCCTCATACTGTTGCAGCTTTTCGTGACAGAAGGAGCGATTCCCAAACAACCTGTCCGGAGCGAAACCAAAAACACAGTTTATGGGACATTTTGTGACGACTAGTTTTGTTTTGCTCACTCTGAACAGAACTTTCATCATAAACTGTGCCTAGCGGACAACGTAAACAATTAAAATACAAGGTATATAATGCATAGTGTACATAATACAGATTGGTTGTACCATGCTACACTTTTCAATGTTAAAAGTGCTGCAGATTAGTGTGTAATGCAGTGGGGGTTTTTGGTAGTGTATGAGTGAGTGACCTTCTGCTGTCCACATCGGCTCATTATGTTTGTCTCCAGTGAGCCAAGACCATGATAAAGATACTCAAGGCTATGTAGTTCAAGATGCAGCAGGCAAAATATGGCATAAGAATGTGCGAGTCTCCGCATGCTCCTATGAAGCCTAGACTACAGTGAAGACACCTCAGCCTTTGCTTTAGCAAACCTCTGATAACCAAAAGCTTGTGCGACATCGACTCATCGATACCCAACGGAATATAATCCAAAAACACTTACTTATACTCTTTAGGATTGTGTTTTACGGCATCATTAAAACACTTCACAGCCATATTTAAATTTCCACTTTGAGCGTATGCATTACCCATCACTGCGAGAAAAAAATAGAAGAGAAGATTGGGAATAATTACTGTACGTCTAATCCCTAAACTAGAAGACGGCTAAGATGAGACACACACCAGCCAGCTCCATGCTTTTTATTATGACATCATTTCCTGCCTCCTCAGACTCCTTCTTGTCTACCTCCTCTTTCTCCTCCTCCTCCTCCTCTTCCTCCTGTTTAAAAAAATAAGACACCAAGTCAGTTTTCTTAGTCTTTAAACTAGGAAGTTATTTATCTAGCCCAGCAAGGAATTTTAATATAACAGTTGTTTTACACATTGCTATGCACCAAATTACAATTCATTTAAAACAACATGTCCACTGAAAATGAAAAGGAAGTGGATTCCTGCAGTGTTTAGTGTGATCTGATTAAATCAGGTGACAATTCATTCACTACAATAACTATGGAAAGGGGGATGCGTCTGTCCACCCGAAACGTCCAAAATAAGTCCAAAGGAATTCCCACATAAAGCTCATAGGCCAGGCTCAAAACAAGCTTAATCCTATACATTCAATATGACCTCCAATGATGAATCGCCATTGACATTACATGTAGTCTAAGACTAGGCCTAAGGCAGCGTCCAGGAGCCCAGGCCTACATGGCTGCTGTGTTCCCCTCTAGTTCCTCACACCTTATTCTCATGCTGCGCTGCACTTCTGTGTTGTGCTCGGCGCTGCTTGGCGTTCTCAGGTTTTTTGTCCTTCCTCTCGAACTTGAGTTTGTGTTCGAGTTTGCGTTCGATTTTGCGTTTGGCAATAGCAGCTGCATTTGTCACAAAGCAACTGTTTAGGTCCAGCTCCTGAAACACAAATTATTCTCAGAATAAATATATACCAAAGAAAAACAAAGACAGATAATACACATCCAATTATTCAATATTCAGAAACAAAAGCCAACCTCTCGTTCATCAGCTATACTCTCTTCATCATCATCTTCGTCACTGCTGACAACTGTATTGTCATCTGATTTATTCTTATTTTCACACTTTCCTTCCACAGGTTTAGATTTCACTGGACCAGGATTAACCTATTCGACAAACAAACAAGAGATAAAAATCAAAAGGTTTTACTTTATAATTACTCCAACAAATGCAGTATCAATTGAAGTTCATGGTTTCAATACATACCTTAGTATTATAGTACCAAAACAAAATTGGTGATTAGAGGTTGTGTTATTAGATTGTTATGGACCACACACACATTACCTTTTTGTTTGCAGCTTTCTCTGCATTCTCCTTTTCCAACTTCTCTTGTCGACGTCTCTCCTGTTGCCTCTGAATACCAACACAAACACTTTAATCCTGGAATCCAAGGGGTTCATTGCGCATGCACAATACGTAATGTGTAAAGCTTGACACTACCATCTTCTTCTGTCTTTTCTTCTCTGCCTTCTCCTTACGTCTTTCCTCCTCATCTACCAGTTCTTTACCAATTTTTGCAGCCTCCTAGAAGCACGCAAAACATTTCACATGTAACTGCCCGTTAAGGGACGGGACATGCAGCTGTGATCCCGGACCTGCACCTATGCCCAACTAACCTCTGGTGTTATGCGCTTTATTACTTTACGGGAAGGCAGTCCAGTCACTGCTTTTGTAAACCCTCTATTCAGGAATTGGGGAGGAAAACCACAGTATCTGCTGTTTTGGCTGGTGTATTCGTCGTCGTCGTCAGACCATTCCTCATATTCTACGAAATCAGTAGGGTAGTTATCTAGTCCTAAAAGACAAACAATTCCGTATCGTCAAGACAAACATGCAGTGAAATGCTTATCACAAGTTTATCACAGACACAGCGACACAGCTTGTAGGGCAGTTCAGGCACATCTCAGTGCTAAAGCAATCCTTTGTATGCCCCAGCATGTTCATAACTGTAATTGTGTTCAAGACAGTTACACAGATCAACTCTACAAATATCCACAACAATAAAAGGTTCAGAAGTCTTTTTCCGTAAATGAGATGGACTAGAATGCATGAAAATGACAATCATGGTCATAAAAGAGAGAAACAGAGAAAAATCTTACTGCTCAGGGCTTCTAAAAAGCCGAGACTGCATCCTGCCATTCGCCCGTTGATGAATTCAACCATCGCATTCTACAAAAGACAAAAAGATTATTAAAGACAAAACATCAGTGGACTAAATCAGAACCACCAAATGGGTTAAAGGTAATAAAACAGTACCAGTATCAGTGAACAAAAGCGTTGTTTAATTTGAACTTAATTTGATCTTAAAGTGAAACAACACACATCTGGGAGTTGTGGTATTCAAAACTCTTTTCCTGTTGACAAACACAAGTGAGCCAAGGCAAACGAGGTCATATGTTCGTTCATATGAAGCGTCCAGAGGGGACACTCTGAGGATGCCCCATGCACAAAGCATCTCCAATATTACAACCTGACTGCATCCATTTTATTGTTCTTTGGTAACATGGTTATACATAACTGTTCAGTTAGGAAGTACAATAATTGGATTCATAAGTTCTTAGCTTTTCTGGTTACATTATTTATTAATTTAGACATCACCTTTCATATTAGCACAAGCACATAGGTAGGCACAGGAATGGAGCAACCCATTCTTAAACATGAACTGGGGCTTTTCCTGTATGTATATTTAACTCAATCAGCTGCATACAGATTTTCGCTTCAGGGCCATGGAAGGCATTTTAATAAGCTGTGTTCTAACATACGAATGTGATCTGCTTGTGCTAAACATAACTAACCAAAGGTCCAAAGGTTTAAAAGAAGCCTGGGGGGGTGATAGAAAAATGTTTGTATTTGTGGCAGAAGTGAAAGAAAGGATGTTTACTTATACAGAAGTGTTTCAGAGATATGAGATAAAGAGCCGAGGCACGGGCGAAAGTGATAAACATGGACGTGTGAAGTGGTGTGTGAAAAGATGACAAAGGAAACGAGAAACCAGAAAGAAAATGTCTGGCGTCAGATCAAATAAGAACAGGTGCCCCATCTTGCCTATGTGAACAAAACAGCTAGCCTACCGTGTTCTCATATGTACCGAAAAGAGACATTTGAGCCTGCAAATAAAGTAAAGAGATGTAGATTGACCTCTCCAAACGTTTCTAACACACATTACAAGCACCAACCTTTCACCTGGACTTTTGTTTATTTGTTAACTAAATATGGGGGGAAAATATACTTCGTAGTTCAATATTTCAATGCGTATAGGACAGTAAGCATATGAATGTGAGCATATTTCCCCCAGAGTCTACTTTGAAACCACATAACATGAACATATGGTGGAAAAACGCAGCTCGGAACCATTTGTCATGTCAACAAACTATTCCAGTACGACAACACACAGCTGGTCACTGGAGGGAAAAAAAAGTATTGTCACCACACAAAATGGTTGCCTCAAGAACAAGTGAAGAGCCTTTAGCCATATTCTTTATTTTTTACACCAGTAACCCATCAAGTTATTAGTTATTTAGACTGTAAATCCTTCAGAATCCATCAACAAAACACAGCATTGTTTATATACCCTTGAGTTTTTTATCATTTATGCAGCCTATTTTCCTACCATTATCTTTGGACCGGATTTGAGTTCCTTTTTTAAAAGATGGGCTCCAGGCCCAATTTGTCAGGAAGACCCAACCCCACTTTCTCTTGGCAATGTGTCTTAGGACCAGTGGCCCACACAATCGTCTAATTTCCACAGTTCCTTAAATCTGTCGCCCTATGTTGTGCTTTAGCCTAAACCTTCCATATTACTTGTCCTGTCCAGAAGGACAACCCACAAAAAAAGAACTCTGACGGCTCACATGTAGACTTTCACGCAGTAAACATTCTCTCTTGCCCTTATGACCTGGTCAAAGAGCCACCTACAACTCACTGACATTTACAGAATTACAGTATTTACAGAGTTTCTAACACACACCTTATACTTGCAGTTATATTTTCAATTAGTGAGCATTTTACGTGGAAACGAAAGCAAAAGTTGCAATGCAGGATGTTTCCCACCCATATAACAGACGTTATTATAAACCTGTAAACAAATCATACGCACGTGTTCCTGCATGAGTCGCGGGGTTTCACGCATACGGAAGTAATCTGAGGACAAACATGGGAAATCATTTTCACAGACATAACAAACCCTGTAGACTGCAGTTAACAAAAAGAAGTGTGCGACTCTACTGCTGTGGCGTTTTTGTCTCGTTCATGTGTAACATTGGCCTTAAAAACTTGATAACGCTGCTGGCTGGCGGCTGGGCAGACATTTACCTACACATATGGCTAGTTATATAGCTATTAAATTGTATCACGACAGTGTAAAACTGCATTTAATCTGATCCGTTTTTAACCTTGAGGGGGAAAAGCCCAAGTTTGTAAGTAACTAGTGTGTAGACTGAGGCAGCTCGCTGTTTTACTCGCTAACCTAAATATTTACTGAAAAAACTCCTACGGCGCAATTTGTGGACAAAAAGAGATACTTACCCGGTTCGAATACATTCTCTTTAGACATACTGATTAATACTTTTTCTGCGTATATTTATATAAATATATTTTAATACTGTTTTATAATAAACGTACTGATTAGACGTTTACTAACATAGCTAACTCGGTTCAAACTCAGGTTTGTATGATCCGGCGCATATTTCCTCACCTTTGAACGCGACGCAACAGTGCGCATGCGCGCCATGTAGGCGACGCTTTCCACACAGTCACCATTTCGCAAAATCGAAACCAGTTTTGTTTGTTTTGATCCAATTCTAAATGTACAGCATGTTCATTAATTACAAACTAGATCAAAGGATCCGTCTCTAGAAGTGAAAACCTTACGTCTGGGAACCTGCTTTACCTTTTTTTCTTTTGAGAGATGCTAAACACCAGTCATGACATTTCCCGTTATCATGTTATACTCCAGACTCTCCTGGAGTGCTCAGGAAATATACCACTATTTATTTAAATGTTTAACTTACTCAGCAACTCTGCACATGTTCAACCCAAGGTCTGATTTTGTTTGTTTCCACGTTCTTTGGGCTGTGGAAGGAAATTTTGTAGGGACTTCTAATTTTAGCTAGTTTTCAACCATTGTACTTTTAACAAACCTTTTAAAAACTCACACCACACTATATTCTCCTGTATTAATATATTATTAATTAATTTGAACTAATTAGTATTAATATATTAGACTATTACTATATTAGACTATTAGTATATCACTGTATTACTAATTTATTTTGAAGGTGTTGCTATCGTCACTCTTCATACGTTTGAATTTACCGCGCAAAGCCGCGGGAAAATTGTGTTTATCTTAACTAGACGCCCCAGGTTTGTATTAGTTCTCTGCTCCCTGCAATACGTATTACGAGTCGATTTGAAGGAAATCGCATGTAGATTTTATTCTGAAGACTCCGGTATCACTGAATTTGTATTTATCTCAGTGAATCCGGGCTCAGGTGTGCGCAAGCGCGGAAAACGGAACGTTATTCCCATAGAAACCACGACCAGCCCGTAGCTGAGGCTAGTTAGCCAGCTAGCACGATAACAATGGCGCTCCCAGTGCATGGCGAAGATTCAGCAAGTGTTAACAGAGTGAGTGCGTTTTAACGTCATTGTTTCTCGTTTTCCGTGGTTTCGAAGTAGTGTCGAGCAGTTGTGCCTCGTTATCTGACTAAGTGCAACAAGTGCGCCGCCTGAGAAATGAGCTAGCTACTGTAGCTAACGATGCTACTAGTTATGCTAGGTGGCTAACGAGTGATGGCTAATGTAGGCGAAGCGGATTAAAGTCAGTTGACCATGTTTGTGACCAGGTTTACAACGGAATCCAGTGTCTGGAAAATGTTAATAGTTAGTTAACAAACCAGATTAGTGGCAAAAGTGATGCTGTCGTGTAACGCAAATTTATTTGTCGATTATAAAGCTAATAAACTATATTTTATTAGCTAGATAGCTGGTAAAACTAAGATACTACATACCTAACAATAAAGTAAACTTTTCATTAGTATGAACATTAAAATTAAAATGTGTAAAAGTAGTTTTCGGCGCTGAAAATGTTTTCTATATAACGTTAGTTAACAGTTTGTCTTCCATAGCTAGTTTAAGTCATAGCTATTTCCTCTGAATGATCAAACTAGTCACTTAGTCGGCAGCTCTCTGATTAATCGATAACAAATATATATACATAACATGGCAAGTTTTTGTATTTATTTACGCGTTTAAAAATTATCCAATTAAATCACTACATGTGGTGCAAACGAGTTGTGGACTTAGTTATATCAGGATTATTGTGTTTGAGGTGTTGTTGTTTTTGGTTGTAGGGGATGGAGCCATTGGACCAGCTACCTGGTCAGCAGTCTTCTAGTCACTTTCTAGAACAAACAGGATACGTGCCAACTTTGTCTGAGACTGGCTGTCCACACAGAAGAGCTCACAGTCCTGAAGGACCATCGAGCACACAGATAGTAGCTGATGGATTTGAATCTTTACAACTAGGTAAACACATGTCTAACCTTTATCAACAGCAAATGTCGCATTATTATGAAATGTTATTTTTGAAATATTTCCTGAAGTCCTGTTCTTCATCTTGGCAGAGTTTCAGGACAGCCGTTTATCACCAACACTGAGGCTGTTTCCCCAGGAGAAGCCCTTTATCTTTTCGGAGTCCTCTCTCCTTCATCAGACAGATTGCGAATTTGTTCCCCTGAGGTACTGTATTCTGTAAAAAAATGAATAAATAATACAATTCATATATATGGCGGTTTTAGTATATTGTATACTCTTTGTTTTCTATTAAGGGGATCTCCTGATCTGTCCGTTGCTTCTGAGAGGTGCCCTCAGTCATCACACCTGCATGTAGATGGGGTTTGTGGCCTATCTTACGCATCCCATGAACAGGCCTCGTTATCCCAGCATCCTCTAGCAGAGACTGCTGTCATGTCGAAGGATGACGACAGCTGCTGCTCTCTTTCACAGCACAGCCTGTCGTCTGATAGCCATTACCAGACAGCACAGGTTCATGAGGAACACGGCTATGGACTGGACAACAAGAGCAAGGGGCAGGTGGAGCGGGAGAAGCACGTGGACGCTGGTGTGGACATAGGAGAGACTGCCGTGTGCACTTTGAGGGGCGCTGCTGTAGCCAGTAGTGGTGCGGACTCTCCTGCCTCTGAGGATGCCCTCAGTCGGACTAGAGCTGCACGAATCCCATCAAATTCCCCCCAGTGTCAATCTGAAAACGATGACCTTGTGCATAAACAAGGATCTCACAATGCCCGTGTGGAAGAACAGCCGCCCCGGCCGTCTGGGAGTCGAGAGCAGCCACAAGGTGGCGCCTCTTCCCAGTCGTCTCAAAGGAATACTGTGGGGAGACTTACCATGTCGTCTTCCACTCACACATCTGTCATCTCAAACATCACTGTGCGCTCCCTCAATGTGCGTTCAGATCACAGTATTGACCCTACCCACAGCCACAGTGAAGCTTCTGTCTCTAAAATGGGCAATAGAAACCAAACTGAGAAGACAGACACTTCAAATGCACCGTGCGATACCCCAGCCATGGGAGGTGTTGTGAGTGTAGCAGGGCTTCAGAGAGCGCGCTGGAGCCCAAGTAGTCAGACGCCAGCAGATGGCTCCTTTTTAACGTCTCAGCCTGTGTCTCAGTCCACACCTGCAGTGCTACCTGCAAGGTGGGCGGTGGCCCTGACCCCTCTTTCTCCTGTATACTCCCTTCAAGACACTATGGCCAGTCCGGCCATGTTGACACTTAACTCAAATGGTAGCTCCAGACCGGACCAGGTGCACGTTCTGAACCTGAGCACCACAGACCCTCATACCATTACTGGAGTTGCCTTGGACCCCTTGCAGGCTCGCACAAAGTCGCACGTCCTTCCCTTTACAAACGAGGTGCCCTGTGGCCCAGAAGTCCCTTACACTGAATTAAACGAACCTCTCTCTTCCTGCGAGCACACGCCACCTGATCCTCCTACGTCAGACGCTGGCCCGCCTGCATCCGACGGGGAGCTTAAGTCTGTGCCCTCTGTAGGAGGAGTCTGTTCTCTCCCGAGCCTCAGCTACCTTCAGAAGATTGATGCTTGGAAGGCTGATTCCAGCACGTCATTTTATGGTCGTGTGGCCTCACAGGGGTTTGACAACATACTTCCTAAGAAGCAAGTGCAGAACTCTGAGTCTGAAGCACTGAACTGTATTTTGCCACAACAGCATCACAGTGGGGTAATGTCTGTATCCAACACCAGTACAGAGGCTTCTCAGACAGGTGTGGGCCCAGGTGGGCGTGGCCATGCGGTGGAGGCAGGAGCGGGTGCAGGTTCAGCATCTCCACCCACCCATTCTCACTCTTCTCTGGGCTCAGTCGTCACTTCCATCCAGCAGGGTGGAGCTCGCGACAAACCACCCTTTCTGGACCCGACAGCTGCAGAACCGGCACGGCTCACGGGTGGAGTGAGTGACCGGAGCCTGGCTCAAGGGCCGTTAGACGCCCCCGTAAAGCCCTCTCCTTTCCTCAGTCCAGCCAGGTTCAGCAACCATAACATGAGCAGCACGCTTTCCAGCTCTCTGGGCAGTTGCCATGGTGAGCAGGATTTGAGGGCATCCGTGGGTGTGGCTTCCTCTGTCGTCAGTCTAGAAGTGGACAACTACGCCCCCTATTGGACCTCCAGACCTGGCACCCCACCACAGACGTATGAGCTCAACATCGACGACAGGATCCCGGTAAGTTAGAAGCTGAGGTTGCAAAGGGCTTGACCTTTAAATGTTACTTAAAAATTGTTCAGATTTTGAGTTGCAGTTTTATGACTGTTTATTATTCTGTAGCTATACCTTCGTAACTTGGGGATTGATCAGTCACCTTCAACAATCCTGAATCCGTTTACACTTCGTGGACCAATTAGAGAACCTGAATTCTCTCCTACTGATTTGTGTACGATCCAAGGCTCAGTGGGAACACCCACCAAGAGCACACAACCATCTGAAGGTAACCAATCGACTACCCCGTGTCTTTGCATAACTATGAGTTGACTTGACTCAGATATTTATTTCTTAGGAGGATCATCGGTTTAGTGATCGATTTTAGGACATCAATAACTACTTGGTAGTGTGAAAATGTACAAGAATGCAATGTTAAAACAGTGAAGTTTGCAAAAGAATCTAAGTAGTCTTTAAGTAGATTAAACTAAATAACTTGGAAAAACCCAGTAAAATGAGAATTAAGTGATCAGTTCCAGTCTCCAGCATCTGAGTGAAAATGTGGTAGTAGTTAGATATGTTTAATGTATCAGACTGATTGACTCTTGAACATGTGCTGCATGATTCAATAGAAATGCCTAAAAAGTAGAAATAAGTGGTTAGATATTTGTATGCTACATTCAAAGTAGCTGTGTGTACTTTTAACAAATGAAAATGACAAGACATTGATGTAATTTCTTTTATTTCATTAACACATTCAGTAATGAATTTACATATAATTATTTTACATATAACTCTGACATGCTTCTGATTTCTCTTCCCCATAAGTGGTTTTGGTCTGTTGTTCTGTACAGGTGACAGTCCTCAGAAGGAGACGTTCTCTAGTTCCAGTATGCTCTCTGCAGATTCCATTGCCTCTTTAACACCAAGGCTTGCGGTTCAGAAACCAGACCGACCAGCTAGTCAGGGGAGTGTCAGGATGGATCGTTGTCAGGCACACACTCCCCCTGAACATAATTCCCCTACAGACACATTATCTATCTCTCATGAATCTGACACACCCCAGCGGGAAGGCAGTTACGGCCAGCTAAGCTCTGTGAGTGAGCCCCCTCGTGGGGGATTGTTGGAAGTCAACGAAGGCAACTCTTCTCTGGTCGGTTCCAAGACCCTGCAGGAGATCAGACGTTTGCTTGGGAGTGCGGGGAGCCTGGTGTCTGGCTCTTCTGTGGCTTCGTCCCCTGGATCACACAGCTACTCCGAGAGCAACACCTCCTTCCTGTCACTTAGGCAAAATATGCAAACGTACCATGATGACTCGTCTTTGTCGCTTGGTGGGAAGGTCTCCTTGCTGCTGGCGCGCTCTTCCTCAGACTCTGCTCTGAAGGAGAGTTCCTCATCCTCCTACGGACCTCTTCAGCTGTCCAGGCAGATGGATCACGTAGCCACGGAGCCTCCGTCTCCATCTCAGAACACACAGGAAGATCTTAAGTCACGTGATCTTCGAGTGGCCCCAAGAAGGGCGGAGCCTGAGGGCTGTAGTGCGGCAGACCCAGACAAGATGGGCCCGTTGACCCTGCCCGTCATGCAGGGGAATGTCCCTGCAGCACCTGAGGATCCGCTGAATGGTCAGGACGGTGCAGAGAGTGCAGGGATTGGCTCACCTGAGAATAGCCCCACCCACAGCCCAGCAGAGGTGGAGCTTGAAGTTTTGAGTGACGGCAGCAGTGAAAGTTCAATGGCTGTCAGGGTGGCTAAGCTTTTACAGAGCGAGTCGCCTGTCTCCGTGATTACCAGCCGGCCCAGTACGTCTGACCCAGAAGAAATCCGTGCGAGAGGTAAATAGCTTCTGATGGTTGCGGTGAGCAATACACACCTGAGCCATTCGGTGTTTTGAAGTAATAATGAATGAAATTAATAATAATTCTCATAATTTCGCTCATTTTAAGAGTGGATCCTCATGAAGGTGTCTGGCCACCAGTGTGAATCCATAGAGCTGAATGCGGAAGATAGAAAGAGAATCGACGAGATCAAACGGGAGCTGCTGCTCTACACTAGGCACACCAAGGTACTATATGATGTTCAGACACAGAAGAAACCAATAAGATATTTTTTTTAATTTTTGTTTTATTTATTATTCGGCGTTCTGGGAGCAGTGTGTATTTCTTTAGCATTCAAATAAATGGGTGATGAAAAGTTTTGTTTTCTCTGGGATGCTGGCAGACTGCTTTGTGGACAGTCCTGACAGGCAGGTAAACCTCCGTATCTGATTATTGTGTGTCAGTGATGCTGTGAGAGGTTTTAACGGCACTGGTTCTACCCCTCTGCATTCCCACCGACTTTCCTCTTATTGGAACAACCTGACATTCTCTCTCTCTCTCTGTCTCTCTCTCTCTTTGTCTCTCTCTTGCCCTCTCTCTTTCTCTCTCTCTCTCTCTCTCTCTCTCTCTCTCTCTCTCTCTCTCTTTCATGTCTCAGTGGAGCTCAGACTCTGAGGGCAGTGCTCAGTCCAGTGTGGACCTTCTCCTCCAGCCTACTGAAGGCCCTGTAGCGACGCCCAGCAGCTCACGACTCTCCGACCAGCCGCGGAGAGCCGACCAGATCCCACGGGGCTCCAGCGCTGAACTGCACCCGGCCTCTCAGGACAGCCTGCAGGCCAGGAACCATAAGCTCACCCTCGGGGAGGGCCCGCCTGGTCCCACGCCACTCACTTCCATCGCCATAGCAACCGCCCAACGTACACCCTCCCCCCAGTCTGGAACCCCCCATCTGCACGTGCCCGATGACCCCGCAGCCGCAGTCCCAGAGCAGGAACGCAGCCGTAGCCCCTTGCACGCAGCCCTGACATCAGCTGCCAATGAGGGGAGACAGCAGGGCCTTGTGGGTAATGGAGGAACAGAGATGGACAGGAAGGGGATAATGGCAGAGGCCAAGGAGGGGAATGGTGAAGACAAACATCAAGACATGGCTTGTAAAGATGTCCCCAGCAGGCCAGAGACGCCACCAGGTTTGCAGTCTGATTCAGTTCCCTCTGATCTAGCTCACGTCTCCCACGTCCACCTCAACCTTTCCCATAAACCTCAGCGGAGCACCATCACAAGACCTCAGTTACATCACACGGGCAGAAGAAGCTCCAGGAGTAATGAAGAAGAGTATACCTCAGTACCCAGTGACACCAGCTCAAGGAAAGAGAGACAACCAGGCCAGGGCCAGAACACAAGGGCTGTCGCTGGCTATTCCCAGATCTGCTCCAGATACCCACAGACCTTCACACCCCTCCAGAGACTTGCTGGGCCAGATAGACCTCGATCTGTTCACACAGCACGTAAGCAGCATCATTTAAGAGTTTCATCAAGAGTTTGCTGTGGTTATATTCTATTCCTGTATTTCCTCTCAGCTGCTCAGGTGCATTGCTATAGTAATGCCCTTCCTACCTTTGTGTACCTGTAGCTGTTCCAACCCTGCTACCATATAAACCTCACGGCAGTTCAGAGCTTTTCTACATGCCACAGATTGACACGGAGCTCTCTCATTTTCGCTCTGATACCAGCATCGAGAGTTCCCACCCAGGTAAGACCGAGAGCCATAGCTCATCGCCACTTTACCTGACACACCTGAGCGTGTATACTGACACAGTGTTAGTTGGCCATGTTTGCCACCTGAAATGTGTGCTAATTTACCACAATGCACTTGTGCTGTGTGTTTGCCATGTACAAACCATATACATGTGCTATTGCTATATTACACAGTAGTGCATAGTGGTGCTAATGCTCTGTTTGGTGGGCTAGTCTAGGCAGCAGTGAGCACTATGATGGGAATGGTACACGGATCCTTACTTGTTCAAGTTGATCTTTTTGTTCCTCCGCTCTGTTTCGTTCTCCAGCTCTCCTTCTCACTCCTGCTCTTTGACCCCTCCCCCTTCCCTTCACGCTCATGCATTATTCATGGGCGCTTTTGTCTGAGGGGAAATACGAACCAGGAGTCCATCACAGGCTGAGCTTAATGAGGATTCGCTGCCACTGGCCTGTGCCGTCTGGGTCTTTCTGTTGGGTGCTGCTCTCCTCACTGTCGTTTCTCCGTAGGGTCTGATGATGCGGTTGCTCCTCACTTCTCCACTGAGGTGCTGGGCTCCAGGGAGATCGAGGACAGGAACGTCGCACCGAAGCATAAGGAAGGTATTTACAGCAGGAGGGCCAAAATGAGGAGAGGTGAGAGGTGTATGTGGAATCAGACATTTGAGGTGTATTTTTTTGCTTTATTCCTCAGCTCAAACGTTTCCCTCTCTTGGTCAGATCGCACTGTCCCTGGAAGAGGCCTCTGTGTCTCTAAGACTGCAGCTTGTAGCCAAATCAACGATGCTGGCTCTCCCCATCAACAAACCGTCCCCACTACTGCTACTGGCGTTGACATGAGTCGGGGGGCCATATATTGTGCGGAAGAAAAAGAGGAGGAAGTGTTTGTCCCCCTGCACATGGAGGCTGATTACAGCACAGACGACCTTCACCACCACAGCCATACGGAACAAACGCATGACTTCACACCAGATGCGCTTCCTAAGCCAATCAGGGAGGAGGAGCCATGCAGTGGAGGCCATGCAGGGGAGATTGGCAGTTCTCTGGACCAGTTGTGGCATCGTTTCAGTGAGAGGTGGAGCCTGCAGGAGGATCAGCCTGCTAATAAGGGAGACATGTCCCTATTGGAGAGGCTGGAACGCCTGTCCCGCCTCCTGCATAGCTCCTCCTCATTGGCCACACCTGCCAAAGAGGAGGAGAGGAGCAGGAGCAGGAGGAGGGGCCACGAGCTCAAGAAGATCAAAGGAAAAGAGGCAACCAGAAGAGGAGGAGAGGAGAGAAGTGGAGGGAAAGTGATTCCAACAACATCACAAAGGGATGAGCCTTCAAGGACCAATCACGCTTCAGAAGAGGACAGGCAAGGGAATGGTCATCAGTGTCCCGCCGAGAGAGACGAGTCTACCAGCGTCTCTGCCGAGACGACTAGCAGCCAGTCCACCATCGACATACGCCGCTTGCTCGGAGCTTTCAGACCTCGGCGGGTTGGCAGTGGGCCAGCAGAGGTCACTAGAGGTCAGACTGCAAAGCCTAGCAGCAGTCTGCTCAGACTGTACAACACCATCAACAAGCAGAAACAAGAGCTCAGCTCTGGCCTCTGTGAACAACCCCTCTCTACTGCCCCAGAGATCATCAGCACAGACGACTCCACGGTAAGGCAGCCTGCTAAGAATGTCCATGTTGGGTCGAATTGTTGAAAGTTGAAGGTTCAAGCCTTATATAGCTGTATATGTTATAAAATGTTAGTACTTGTACTTCCTTTGTGCTATTAGTTCTTTACCACTTCATTTAGAAGTCTGTTAGGAATGTTGTGTTTTTGTTGAAGGACTTTCTGATTTAAATTTTGTACGAATAAGTTACCTCCAGATATGACGGCTTTATATCTCGTTTCTGGGTTATGTGTGTGTTTGATTGTTTGCTTTTTATTTCTCTCAGGCCTCCTCTGGTTCATTATCATCCTCAAACACACATACACTCCCCTGTCAAAGAGCTACCACACGCACCCTCAGTGCCAAGAGGCCAAAGGTCAAACTGGTCAGCAGAGGCATACAAGCAGGTCAGTTACCTGGGAATATTCCAGTGTTTTCAACAGTCAGGATGAAAAAGGTGACATGAGGGGTGAGACGGATCAGACGGATGGTTTGTCAAAGCTGTTATGTAGTTTTTTTTCTTATTTAACATTTAAATACTGGAGCAACACAATCCCAGTTACTTATTCTACGTGTTTGAGGTGAATGGCAATAGGCCGGCAGTAAAACAGCCATGAAATCCTCCTCTGGGCAAGACCTGAGATGGAAGCCAGGCGCCTCCTGCAGGAGAAGGCTGTGTATGCATGTGCAGGGACCTAACGCGAGCTCTTTGGTTTGCTGAAGAAAGCGTTTGGAATTAAGCAGCCACATCGTTTTGTATTGCAGGTGATCTGGAGATCGTGGTGAACGGCACCCGCAGACACACGCGTGATGTGGGCACGACCTTCCCCTCCCCAGGCTGTGGCAGAGAGACCAGGGCTCCTCGTAGGGCCTACACAGAGAAATCAGAACCCAGTTACCCACCCAGAGGGGCCGCTATCGTTGGCCCGCCACCTCAGAGCGTGCTGGGGAGGGAGGGTCTCAGCAAGAACAACCAGACCAGTTACCCAGACGGTTAGCTTGGGCAAGTGGGTTACGAGTGGGATTCCTACATCGCGGTACCCACTCGTGCTCACACACTCTACTTCTTGGTTTCCTCTGTGGTTCTCTGCTTGTTAGGGGTGTCGTGGTTTGTATCTGCTGACGAGCTGAAGCGGGCGGCGCGGAAGGAGAACTACCCCCACGCCAAGCTTCTGTTGCCCCCTGGCCCTGCCTGGTTCGAGCCCTACAGCAGGACCCGCCCCTGGAGAGAGGCGCAGAGGGAACCGCTCAGAGAGCGGCACATCCAGGTGGAGCACGAGAAAGCGCCTGACCCAGAAGCCCCGGCAGAGACCAGCAGCAGCAGCAAGACCTCCGCCCTGATGCCCCTCTCGCTGCGGGTGGGGGCATGTTCGCTTCTATGTGGATATGTAAATTCCCTCGTGGTGTTTTTTTTTTCCTGATGGTAGATGATTTGCGTTTTTGTAGCGTGTATTTCGTTTCAGGATCTTTAGGCACTGTATTGAAATTAAAGTCTTTGTATTTTGAAATGTGTTAAAAGGAGCATTTGTGTGCAGGAGGCTCTGGAGTTGCGTCGGCCAGAGTTCGTGTCCCGCTCTCGAGAGCGTATGAAGAGGTTGTGCCTAGTGGTCGAGGAGAGGAAGATGCAGACTGTCTTCAAGCGCGAGCGAGACGAGCTCTTCAGTCACCCTGCGCCCGCTCGGCTGCTGACAGCAGGTGGGTGTAGATACACAAGAGGGGATCTCGGACAGCACTTAGCCACATGTTGGCGCGGCAGTCGCTCTCCTGCGTGTGCTGAGTGAGTTGTGACGCTCCTGAGACGAATGTTTCCTCCTTCATCAGCTCCAGCTCCTCTGCCCAGTAAACGAGTCATTCCAGTGAGGGAGATGGTGCAGAGGTCCAAGCGGTAAGATCTGACCCACTGCTTCAGCTCTCGTTCACAGCGCCTGAACCTGACGCAGTTGTTTTACTGTGCCTTCTGTGTGTGCTCAGTGGGGTAGATGAGAAGGCACACAGTCAGAGAAAAGACAGAGTCAGGAGGTAGGCGTGTGTGTGTGTGTGTGTGTGTGTGTGTGTGTGTGTGTGTGTGTGTGAGAGATTGTTAATGTTCTGGGGGAAATGTGTGTGTGCAAAGAAAGAAGTAAAGAAGGAAAGAAATGAAGTGGTGTGTGTGACCCATCAGGGTTTATGCCCAACTCCCTGAAGTGAAGAAGAGGAGAGAGGAAGAGAGGAGGAAGGCTGAATACAGCACGTACCGCCTCAACGCCCAGCTCTTTAACAAGGTGTTCTTCTGTCTTTTGCCTTGATAGCTTGTATGTTAGAGGACTAGCAAAGTAAGAATTTCATTGTACAGTGTAACTGCCTCTTTCCTATGAGTATGACAATAAAAATCTTGAATCCTATTAATTTGCTTAACATGCAAAGTAGTTAAACACTTTGATGCTTTGTGATGTTAAAGCTCACGTGTTGGTATGTTTTCTCCTGCAGAAAGTTACCAACCGTGTGCTGGGAAGAAGAACGCCATGGCAGTGACCTTAGACTCCAACAGCTCCTGTGTTAAATGGCAACGTTGCTTTTCACCTCTACTGCCTTATTATGGTCACATTAATTCATTTGATCAGTGCTCACTGCGGCCACCACAGGTGGTATGATGGTTTGTGTAAGGACAAGATTAATTTATAATAGTCTTTATTCTCTTAATGTTTTACTGTTTTTAATAAAATAACCTTTAGTAGTTGTTAAGTGTTGTTTTATTTCTGCAAAAAGAAATAGTAGTTTGTCTAAAGTTCTGTATAGATGCTCCACCTTTCAGCTGCTTTAAGATGGAGTCAGAGTGGAGTGTTTTCGACCTTGAGGAAAACACTAAATAACCCAAAATGTCGTTCAAAACCTACTTGTTCTCTGCTGAACAGTCCTGCCCTAAACATCTCAGCATTAGTTCAGTGCATAAATCATTACATTTTAAAGTGATGAACTCCTGGACTTCTCCTGGAGTGATGATTAGGTCTCTGGTGAATCATGAATTTCACTGATTATTAATTAATTAATATTAAGTTAAAGGAACTGTCCAATATTAAAACCAACAACATTTTATTTAGTATTGAGAGTAATATAAAATGATTACAACATAATGTTTTGTTAAAGGCGTTATTTTGGAGTTACAGATGAATAATGTATCTCGGATAAACTTACATTGGAAAAATGCCAAATTTTAAATTTTTTCATTTTTACATATATTTTTTTCATTTTATACCCAAGCACTGGACAGGAAGCATGCTGAATTAGTCTGTGATTAGTGTGATATGCATTGAGGTTTTATTCTGCAGTATTCCTTAAATTACTGTACACGTACTGTTGTGAGGCTAAACAAGTTCTAATACCTTCCAGGCTCTTATGTTCTGTTCCCTCCAGTTCAAGAATAAGTATAAGAAACTACACTTGTACATAATTCCTGGCACTGACCACAAGTCTCACAGCTGCCTGTGTTCTTTGTGTAAATTTAGTGTACTATAAATAACCCCCAGACATATTAGACACAGCTAGCGGTTAGCACACTGCTAACAGCCAGTGACCAGACAGACTCATGCTTGTTTAACTTCACTTTTTACACCAGACCTACTCAGCTGGATTTATTAAGGTATTCAAATCTGTTATATATTTTCTTTACACTGTATAATAAATATAGACTGCAAGAGATGTGATATGTGGCGTTGTATAGATTAAGTTCATCCCCACAGTGTGATTGTAAATGGAACGACGTCTGTTTGGTTGATCTCAAACAACAGTATTCCGCAAGGATGTTGAAAGCGTGCTATGTTACGATATGACAGCGTAGTCTGGGAATGTAAGATACAAGGGTAGAGTAAAGATCAGGAGAATTGGCAGTAAATTAGTATGCAAGAATCAAAGCCCCACTGAAGATCTGTACAGGGATCAGACTTAAAGAAGCACTGAAAATAATCGGGGATGCGCAACATTCTCTCAACTCACAATTTATACAATTCCCATCAGGCAGGAATTATAGGAGGCCAATAATGTTTATATTCCTTTTTACCATATGCAGTTGGAACTATATATGATGTGTTCTTTATGTGTTGTGTAAATGTTACAAACGTTTGAATGTAATGAATGCTATGATCTTATTTTAATGGCATGAGTGACATAAGACAAATTTCTACATTGTAGACAATCGATATTCTAATCTAATCTTTAGTGCTGTTCATCAAGTTCTTACCTTTTTACTCTCATGTTGCTTTTTAGAATGGCAGACTTAGATCAAGCTGATCAAGATTTCTACGAGTCTAGCTATTACATTGATAATCAGGAGGCCTATGACCCAGCATATATCAGCCCAGATTACCAAGACGTGTAAGAATGTTGCTAATATCGATGGCATTCACTACCTCGAACCTGAATGCAAATGTGTATCCCTTTATAACATTCTGTGTGTTTGCAAAAGCTCTCAGTTCCAAGTTAAGATTCTGCTGTGTATCTAATACATGTGAAGTAGCTGTGACCTTGTGCCGTTGTTACCTGTGTGATGGGCAGAGCTGGTGTAGTTCCCCTGGCTGATGCCTATGCACCCTCAGTGGATCCACCTTACACTGGCCAAGTGTTCCAGCCAACTGCTCCGCCTGGGCTGGACGAACATGACCGTTACGAGGAGGAGCCCCCGTTGTTAGAGGGTACACAGCCCCGATGCTCATGAGTGTCAAAGAGTAACATCTCAGATGTTCTATGGGGGAGTGAAGTGATGATGAACAGGAGACACTGTGTGTATCTCACCAGTGTGTGTGTGTATCTCATCAGAGTGTGTGTATCTCACCAGAGTTGGGTATTAACTTTGATCACATCTGGCAGAAGACTCTGACCGTGCTAAACCCACTGAAACCAGCAGATGGCAGCATCATGAATGAGCCAGACTTCACTGGTCCTGTGCTTTTCTGCATTGCTTTAGGAGCCTCTCTGTTAATGGTATATACCAAACCTAATGTCAAAAGCTTAATAGAAGGACTGATGTCTTAATGAGCTTTGCCCCACAACTTTATCCATATGCGTTTTTCATATACATTCATACAATTGTTTAATAGATTTCTTATCTCTCTGCAGGCAGGCAAAGCCCACTTTGGGTATGTGTACGGTATCAGTGCGGTGGGCTGTGTGGGCATGTGTGCTCTGCTGAATCTGATGGGTTCGTGCACTGTATCGTACGGCTGCGTCACCAGTGTGTTGGGGTACTGCCTGCTGCCCATGGTGGGGCTCTCTGCCTTCGCTGTTGTTTACTCCCTGCAGTAAGTACAGTTAGGATCGGAAAATGTAGACTGGAAATTTCCAGGACTGTGTCCAAAGTAACGGCATCAGAAGAAATAACCTTCGTGCTCTTGTGTCAGAAGATTTGAGCTTCAATATTTTTGAAACAATTGATTGTGTAGTTCTGGATTTTCTGATTTTAATACATATAATTTATGATAAAAACATCTGTAGTGAAGCAAAAGATGAAGCATGAGACATGAAGCATTTCCCAGACTATTGGCTGGTGTCCTGCAGTTTTCGTTCTGCGCTCTGTGTCCAGAGGATTGCTGGGGATGCTGCTGGCCTTGCTTGTGATTGGCTGGTGCAGTCTGTCAGCCTCTAAGATATTCATCTGCACTCTGCACATGGGGGGGCAGCAGCTGCTGGTGGCCTACCCCTGTGCTCTGCTCTATGGTGTCTTTGCCCTGCTCACTGTCTTCTGACCATCCACCATGGAGGAAGTGCAGCATGAAGCTGGACCACTGTTCACCACTGTTCACCTCTGTTCACCTCTGTTCACAACAGTTCACCACAGTTCACCACAGTTCACCACTGTTCACCACTGTTCACCACTGTTCACCTCTGTTCACCACAGTTCACCACAGTTCACCACAGTTCACCACTGTTCACCACTGTTCACCTCTGTTCACCACTGTTCACCACAGTTCACCTCTGTTCACCACTGTTCACCACTGTTCACCTCTGTTCAACACAGTTCACCACTGTTCACCTCTGTTCACCTCTGTTCACCACTGTTCACCTCTGTTCACCACTGTTCACCTCTGTTCACCTCTGTTCACCACTGTTCACCTCTGTTCACCACAGTTCACCACTGTTCACCTCTGTTCACCTCTGTTCACCTCTGTTCACCACTGTTCACCACTGTTCACCTCTGTTCACCACAGTTCACCTCTGTTCACCTCTGTTCACCACAGTTCACCACTGTTCACCACTGTTCACCACTGTGACATCACGGAGCTCCACTGAATGAAATTGATTCAGAAATGAGCTTCAAAGGACTGAATAAAAAGCAGTATTGCTTCCACCACCTGGTAAACTAATGTTAACCCTGCTATGCTTGCGACAGGACGTGCAAACCATCCATAGTGCGAAGCTAAGTGTATTAATATTAAAGCAAACCATAGTCTAAACATCTGACTCAGGTACATTATTTAAGTAGTATATGTATAGTATATGTCTAAAAAGACTGAAATATGTTTTTAGCTGTGCTGTTACCACATTCAAGCACTTTGGAGATATTTTCCTATAGCTAACAGACAGATAGTAAGTGGTGTCTGGTTACCAAAGGGTTAATAATATCTAGCATTCAACCCAATACATCTGTGTGTACTCCTGTCTGCTGTGCTGATTATTGTCTGTGATGTGTTTATAACTTGTAATAATTTCACATTTTTACCACTCTAATATTGTTATGGACTTTCTTCAAAAGGTAATTATATGACTATATAATGGATATAATACTGTTGGTGTATTCTGTTCTGTTTGCACACTGGGGAGATTTTGGCAAGTAGCAGTTTGAGTTTATTTACTTTTAACGGTTAACGTTAAAGTTTGTAACGTTTCGTTACACCCTCATGTATCGCTTTATGGTTTGTGCACGGTATTGGCACAATAAAAAATTTCTACATGTATAAATATGTAGAAATGTCTCAAAAATACTTCACCACCTTATCCTTAACATATGCACCTTGTCACAGTTTGATTTTGGAGATCCACAGTTGTTTGGACTTCATAGCTGATGATTTGTCCTGACACACATTATATATTGTGGGCACTTATAGTCCTTCGTGTGCCATCTCAGCGTCCATCATATCTAACTACAGCAGGGGGACTCCATAGTTTGCACCCTACATAATGTTTAGTGTTACATTTAGAGTGGCATCCATTTTGTAGTGCTGTCCAAATTCTCAGTGGACAATTCAGATTCCAGATATAGTTCACTATATTGTTACCCATAATGCACCACCAACGTAGTAAAGAACCAATAGATGTTAGTGCTCTATTTAGTAAAATATAACAGCAAGTATAACAGATGAGTTAACAGACATGTATAAGGTTCAGCACCACTACTTCAGGTGAGCCCAGCAGTAACAGAATGTGAATGCAATTCAAACAAGAATAAATGTGCTCAAGAAAAAAAAAGCATTACAGTATTTCACACAATAGTTTTTATGGGTGTAGCTGTAGAGCTGTGTACTATTGTACACGTGAAGCTGTGAAACCGCCATAATTCAGGATGTTGTGATAGGACCACTAGTCTACTTATTGTTGACGCTCCAAATAGTTTAAGTGACAACAGGTTACAATATATTTCTGGTGCAAACTAGTGTCTATACAGTGTTATATACAGGATAACTCATGCAAACAGGATCCACCCCACCACAATATGGCACAAAATGTATATTCAGAACTCTCTAAAAATGTTTCTCTTAATCATTATGAGTTAATAAGTTTAGATTGATTGATTGATTGATTGATTGATTGATTGACTGATTTGTAGATTGATAGTTAAAAACAGCAATTATATCTATTCAAACCAAATCATCAGCACAATAGTATGTGCAACATTATTGTGAATCCACTATTCTTGTATCTCTTATTCTGTATCTTACCATTGACACAATGAACCATGGACTTTCTGTATCCTACCATGGACACAATGGGCAATGGACATTCTGTATTTTACCATTCTGTATCCTACCATGGACACAATGAACCATCTACCATTCTGTATCTTACCATTGGACACCATTCTGTATCTTACCATTGACACAATGAACCATGGACTTTCTGTATCCTACCATGGACACAATGGGGCAATGGACATTCTGTATTTTACATGGACTTTCTGTATCCTACCATGGACACAATGGGCAATGGACATTCTGTATCCTACCATGGACACAATGGACAATGGACATTCTGTATCCTACCATGGACACAATGGACAATGGACATTCTGTATCTTACCATTCTGTATCTTACCATGGACACAATGAACCATGAACATTCTGTATCTTACCATTCTGTATCTTACCATGGACACAATGGACAATGGACATTCTGTATCTTACCATTCTGTATCTTACCATGGACACAATGGACAATGAACATTCTGTATCCTACCATGGACACAATGGACCATGGACATTCTGTATCCTACCATGGACACAATGGACCATGGACATTCTGTATCGTACCATTCTGTATCTTACCATGGACATAATGGACCATGGACATTCTGTATCTTACCATGGAGACACTGGACCATGGACACAATGGACCCTTTCACCGTACTTCAGGGTCGAATACCTCTATGTGACCTGGGCTCTGACACATGGCGTGATAAGATATATATATGTCTCTCTTATCTTTCACTTTATCTCTCCCTCTCTCTCACTGGTAATAAACACTGAATAATGCAGATGAAAATGAGCTGTGACCTAGTGCTCTTATTCATTATTTAACTTCCACAGCTGGACAATGTGGACACCAAAATACTTTTGCATGACTCCTTGTGGATTTGTTACAAACACTTTTGTGTTCCCTCAAAACAAATTTGATAAACAATAGATTTTGATTATTATCTTGTTTTTGAGATGTTTCAGAAACATTGTCATAAAAAACTACACTTAGTATATCTTATGTCCATAAAAAGTAACAAAAACTATTAAAGAACATGGAAATTGAACAAAAATACATAACATAGATAGTTTAGAACAAAATAAAGATCAGCATAAAAAATTTTACAGACAGTTGCTTTCGAACATTGTAGTCATTAGAACATTGTAATATTGATACAAAGAGCATATTTACAATTAAATCTATAAACAAACATTCAGCATGTAATTTCAATAGAATTTAAATAGAAGACTCATCTGAAGTGAATACTGGTGATTGGACAGCTGTTGGGTGCACAATGTAATCCAACTGAAGAACAACTGAACATTTTAGAGATTAGAAACAACACTACACACTCGTGTATAGGCTGTGAAATTAACTTTCATGGGTCCTTGTTCATGGCAACTGTCCAAATGAATCCTTCAGTTGACCACATCAATCCTTGGCCTTGGCTTATACTGAGGCCATTTACCCTTCTGTCCTCATATGACCGTATGTTCTATGACCCAAAGTTTCCTTTGCTGAGAGAAGGTCGTGGTCTCTTTTGTCTGTTTCCATACAGAGAACCCTTAGGGAAAAATATACATTTGTAAAATGTAATTTACCATTGTAAACCAACACAGTCAATACGAGGGTATGATGCAATTTAGTGGGCATTGTAATTAATCCTTTACTGCTTTACTGAAATTAGCAGAACACCTGACTACAAGACTCCTGTGGGGATGCTGGGAAAGAATAATCATTCAGACAGGCTGAGGATCTTTGAGATGTGTACTAGAAATCTCTGCTTTATAAAAATGTTATGTTGCAGTTATGGCCAAGTTGAAGTCATGATGTGACAGAATGTATAGTTTTGTTTTGTTTTGAACCCTTCAGCCTTAAAGTTGAAGTCACTGCTTGGATAAGTCAACGACTTTCTGACCACACGGCAGCTGCTGCCTGCATATTTCATCATGGCAGGTCACTCTTAACCTCTTAATAGTGTAACATCCACTCTCAAGTCACTAGCACGTTGATGTAGTGGAAGTGGTCCACTGTCGAAAATACAGCTGGTCAGATACACAAACGATAGATATAAGGTGGCTGACAATGATACCTGGAGACAGGTGGTCTATGGTCTGTTAATTATATACCTATAACATGCACAGATGGGTAGGCTATACATAACAAAACAGTCTAAGCACAAGGTCGTTATTTCAAGTTAAGTGGATGGCCAGTGTACAGTGTTGTTAATAGTCCTAATGTTCATATGTATAATGCATAAATAATAATTATACGTTTTTGAATCACTAAGTTATTTTTAATTGTTGTCATGGACTCAACCAGTTACAAGTTCTATTTATAGTCATATGTTCTACTTCTGCTGTGTGTTTTACTCACCCCATACAGCACAGACAGATTGTTGAAGAGCACCTGTCCCGCGCTCACTTTATCCCTTACGCCGCGCACACTGCCGCTCTTACTGCAAATGTTCACACGTTTGCTGCTGAAGAGTTGTTCCTTCGCGGCGCTTGCGTACACGAGCAAATCATCTCGCTCGCTTGCACAGTCGTCCGAGTTTGTACCTATGAGTCCACTCAGGTGGCTGTTGGCCTCACTAAGGACCGGCGAGGTGGCGCGTTCGGGCTCGGAGCTGCTGGTGGTGTCCGAATCCGCCGAGTCTTCCAACACGTCCTCCCTGAACACTTCTCTCAGCACACGTCCGCTGCTCGAAGACGCTACTCGGAATCGTACTCTCCTTTCCGACCTGCCCCCCTCGCGTCTCAGTGTCTCTCCCTCCATCATAAAAGTGAGAACAGCTACATAATCCAGCTGTTTACGTGTGGATGATTTAAATGAAAAGTTGCTTCTAAATAATATCTAGCGCCATCACGTCAACTGTCACATCAACCGTTGATGCTCAGATCGATAGCGTGTTAAGAGGGTGTCGCGTTGACACTGTATGTGTTAATATTGAATGAAGCAGATCCATGGAAACAGAGGAAACAGGCGTCGAGAAGCCATTACCCTCATCAGATAAATAAAACATGAATCCCTTAAAAAATTAGGTTTCAAAACATATATTCTATGTCTATTGGGTTTTCGAGCAGTAAAGACGTGGAGATAAGTTATACATCATTTTGTAATTTGTATTAGCTATAGGTAAAACATCTATATTGCACTCCTTAGATATGAACGTTTGGAGAGGCTAGTGAGTCATCCTTCGATTATAAATAAAGGTTTGCAAATGATATCATCAATGCGATATTGTTGCACCTACGTGACACTAGATGGCGCTAGTTCGGAGATCATATTTAAAGTCGTAGATAATTTAAATTCCATAGAACAAGACAAACCGGAACAATAACACCAAAGTAGCCGCAACAAAAGTTTATCAGTTACAGCATCCGTTACTTATATTTCATACCTACTTAAACATACTTTTGTCATACTTCACGCTGAGGAAGATTGACATGGGGTAATTGCTCATGGATGCAATGTAGCTAGCATAGTACGGTAAGCGTGTCTAATAAAATAGGTGATGTTTAGCAGATTACACCTGGAGTTGAAGGTCGTTCGTTTACTGGATCAAACCTTTACTTGATGACACGAAGTAGCCTAAGCAGAATCGAGGAAGGCTCCCTACATGTACCTGAAGAGACGGTTATAACCCCGCAATGAGGCGTGTTTAATGTAGTACAACAAAAGGCAAAGGGAGGTTTAATTCGTGCAGTTGTGCTATTATGATTGTTTATTCTCACAACGTTATTGTTTTTTTTGTCCAATTTCGTTTCTTGATC
Organism: Brachyhypopomus occidentalis; assembly: GCA_020368025.1. Classification (NCBI taxonomy): domain Eukaryota; kingdom Metazoa; phylum Chordata; class Actinopteri; order Gymnotiformes; family Hypopomidae; genus Brachyhypopomus; species Brachyhypopomus occidentalis. The sequence continues at coordinate 2,949,486 of JAGXOD010001386.1, forward strand.
GTTTTGCGTGCAGAGGTGGATGGTTCAGAAAATGCCGGTCCTCCCCATGAATGTGTTTCAACGGCCTTGATTTGCCAATTAGCTGAAGCCAGCAGGTAGGCTTGATTAGTGAAATCAACTGGGTGATACTAAATCAAAGCATAGGTGTAGCTTTTTGAACCTGAACCTAGGGTTATATGCCTCTGTTTTTGGGGGGCTTCTGCTAATGTCTGTGGCTCTTTGTTTTCTATTCTGACACACAGGTTAAGATGCCATTATGGGTCATAGTGGTGGAAGTCGGGTGAAGTGTGGAGTTCCTGCAGTAGTTCTGTGTCTGGTAGCCCTGCTCTGTGCCAACCTGCTTCTCTTTGTCTATTTGGATGCGCTATACCAAGACAGTTCTGTTCCCTCAGCACATACGCACTGCAGGCAGCGAGCAGGCTACTTTATGGTGGGTACCATGACCACCTGCACTCCCTGGCTCCAGTGTCCTGAAATCCGTTCCAGTGTCCGGCGCCTTAGGTTGATTGGACAGGGAGCTGTGAAGCAGGTGTGTGAATCATCTCAGTTTAGTTGCACTTTAAATAGCTTGCAGGATGGGATGATATTTCAAGTGCACTTGCCAAAATGTTATATGCAAATATTATTAACCCTCTTTTTTTGTGTGTTTCAGGTGTATCTGTCAGAGTGGCAGGGACAAAAAGTTGCTCTGTCTGTTTTAACATTGGAGGAGTATCGAGCGGATTTCCTTCACGGGATATCCATGCTGCGATTACTTCAGAGTGTCCGTGTCATATCCCTCGTGGGTGCGTGTGAAGAAGATGGAGTATTTGTAACAGAGTATCATCCGCTGGGGTCGGCACTCAACCTCGACGCCACTCTTGCTCAGGACCACTACCGTGCTCAAGACTCTTGGCAAACGCGGCTGCGTCTGGCACTTGACTATGTTGCCTTCCTGGTGTTCCTGCACAACAGTCCGGCGGGCACCCGCGTCATGTGTGACTCTAATGACCTACACAAGACGCTCAGTCAATTCTTGCTGACCTCTGACCTGCGGCTCTTGGCAAACGACCTGGATGCTCTGCCACAGGTGGAGCACGGGCATCAGAGCGTGAAATGTGGGCACCATCAGCTGACGGGAGAGTTTGTTGCACCAGAGCAGCTGTGGACTTATGGCAGTGACGTGCCTTTCTCAGATGGCCTGATGCCTGGCTATGATGAAAAGTCCGACATCTGGAAGGTTCCGGATGTGACACGTTTTCTTTTAGGCCATGTCTCAGGGAGTGATGTCATCCACTTTCACCTCTTTCAGATCCATGCAGAGTGTAAGAGGCAGGATCCCAGGCGCCGACCATCGGCACACGAGGTCTTGGTTGTGTATCGCTCTGTTTATGACAGCATGAAGGAAGGTCATGCAGAGACCATCAAAGACATGCTGTAAATCATACGCTTTTTTTATATGATTCCTCCCATCACACTTCACACATTGCCAGTTGAACTAGAACTGGTGATTTAGGTCTAAGTTCATTGCTCCTCTCCATATAGTAGTGGTCATTTAAACAACAGGCAATAACTGATCCTGTTTTGGAATTTTCCCTAATTTTATGCATTGACTTGACTTTTGATTTTTTGAGAACAAATGGATGCATTTAATAAAGATTTAAACCTGTACTTCTGGTCTGCAACATCTTGCTCTTTTTTTTTATCTATGAAAACAATTGTATGATAAATAGCAGTGGGCCTTTGACAGTCGAGTCATGGTCACCTCAGCCAGTCCACGTTTTTGTTCCTGCTCCCAGCCCGACTGAACTAAGCCCAGGTTTCCTTGGCAGTACAAACCGAGACTGTCGTCTGTTATTTTTGATACTACTGTATCCCTTATGATTTTCTCTAATCATTTAAATATTTTCATGATTTCAGGGGAAAAAATCCTTCTGACTCCACTACCTTTGAGTAATGACCTATTACTTTAGACATTTTATTTTCTTGAAAATGTAGAGCATTCTGTTCCTCGGTGCTCTTTGTAAGTCCTCGGTTAACCTTTTTCTAACTGAAAGGAAAATTAATTATATTGCTCCAGGCTTCACAGAGGCATTGTTATAATACATTAATTATTACTCTACGTTGTATGTTACAGAGCACAGTTAGAGTTACAGAGCACAAGCTAGCTAGCTAAGTTACCATTTTAATGCTAATCTTTTGAGCGGTTTAAAAAAACAAAAACGTTTTTACAAATCCCCAAGCGGTGCTGCATATTGTATGCAACAGTGAAAATGCACCTTTCTCGCGCGGTAACGTGCTCGTGGAATTTTCAGCTTTTTCTTTACGTTTTCAAAGGGACTTCTAAGCGCGCGCATGTAACATTCACGTTGCACCTTTAACAATCTCGGGCTGCAAAAGGAACCGGAAATACGCAATTTGTTGTATACGCATATTCGCATTGGTGTGGTGTTTGCATTATGGGGTTTATGCAACGTCTGGAGCTGTAGCTTTACTGTTTGTCCCGTCGCGGGTGCAGGTCCGACGCTACCCGCACTATTGCAGGAGGGTAGACGGTTCAGTGGAGGTGCTCCACGCCTCGAGTCTGTCCGTTTTCTTTTGTTCAAAACGGAGCCGCCAACTGCAACACCACAATGAGCTCGGGACAACCGAGCGACAACAACGACCCAGAGGAATCTCGAGCCCGTGGCGGCCGGGAGTTGGATGATGTGTTCCAAGAGGACGCGAGCGATGAGGAGGGATGCTCGAGGCCGTCCTCTCCGGAGATCAGGCGTGAGGTTCCCCGAACCAAAGGAGGCTCGAGGCCTGAATCGGCGGGAGACGGAGCGTCGAGCTCCGGTTTTAGGGGATCGAGTGTATGCGATTCCCTCTTCTCGTGGTTATGGAACCGGACTGTCCGCAGAGGGCCGTTCGTAGATCCTGCTCGAGATAACTTTCGTACTATGACTCGCCTTTATTCGTCCATGAGCCCCGCCGCAGACTCGGTAAACCTGAGCACGCAGACCCATGGCGCCGTGTTTAATCTGGAGTACTCTCCGGACGGGTAAGACAGCCCTCCTAGTAATCCCCGGTAGCGCAGTGCAGACATTGACACCTGCCGGTTTCTTGCAACCTACTAGAGCGCGTGTTTGTGTCTTGCAGGTCGGTGTTGACTGTAGCCTGTGAGCAGACAGAAGTGCTACTGTTTGATCCCGTTTCATCCAGACACATCAAAACATTAGTGGAGGCGCACGAGGATTGTGTGAACAACATCAGGTAAATGCATCTGTCTTTGGTAATGCAAAGCAGATTTGAGGGAAAGTATGAGCACCTGGCATGATCCCGAATCTAAGGTGCTGTCGTGCATCATCACTTCGGTTAGCTCCTACAACACACTTACTCAAGAATTGTGTCTGCGTCAGATGCAAAAGTTGTGACGGACATAAACACACAAAACATGTTAACATGTTGAATCTTGTAAATCAGAAGGCGATTCCGTTACATGGCAAAGGCACCTACATAAAACTTTTATTTATGTTATGGCGAATAACGGCGTTAGTAACTGAAACACGGCAGTTACACTTTTATTTGTAGCTTTCAATTTCCATTTATGTAATATGCTAGTGCACTATGGAAAAGGACAGAGAAGGGTTGTTAGTATTTTGAAATCAGACACACATGACCGTGTCAGCGTTCAGGACGTTGGTGAATGCTAGACTATTGGTGCCTTGTGGGAAGCCTGCTGACTTGACCCTGTGACTGTCCTGGCAGGTTTCTAGATAACCGGTTGTTTGCCACCTGCTCTGACGACACCACCATTGCTCTGTGGGACTTGAGAAAGCTGAACTCAAAGGTGTGCTCGCTGCATGGACATGCTAGCTGGGTGAAAAATATTGAATATGACACACACACTCGCCTGCTCGTTACGTCTGGCTTCGATGGAAACGTCATCACCTGGGACACAAACAGGTCTGCTAAATGTGGTGTTATGATATCATGCGCACTTGTATGCAGTTTGTGTGCTGGGGGCTCTAACTGGTGTGTGTGTGTGTGTGTAGGTTCACGGAAGATGGGTGTCCTCACAAGAAGTTCTTTCACACGCGGTATTTGATGCGAATGCGTCTCACTCCAGACTGCAGCAAGATGCTCATCTCCACCTCCTCCGGGTACCTGCTCATCCTGCATGACCTTGACCTCACTCAGAGCCTAGAGGTCGGCAGCTACCGCATCCTGCGGGCCAGACGCCCTCCACTCAGCACAGGTACACGTGATGAGCCGAGTACACGCAGTAAACAATTAACCTGGGTTGGTTTTTGCAAAAGAGCAGCTCTGGAAGTGTGGTCTTCTAGAAGGTCTGCACTAGTCATGGTGATGTATGACGCAGTAGTGAGCAGTGCGTAGAGCTGATACCCCTTCTGCACCCCAACGGGGGGGAAAAATTAAGCTTAACCTTAAATGTTTTTTTTTTAAATTCCAAAATATTGCTCAGCAGTCCTCAAAACGAGGTACAGTTACAAACGCAGCTGACAGACACAGTTGTCTATCTCTATTCCACGTGAGCTGTTTTGATTAGCACCACCTACAGACATAGAATGTGTCCTATAATAACCAAGAATATGTAAAGTAGTATATATTAATGTTATTTTTTAAAATGTATTAAATATGTTTATATTAATGTTCCATTCTACATTTTGGGTGCCTTTTCTCTGAATAGTAAAGATGGCCTGACTGCTATGTACTGGTATCAAGGAATGGCAGAATACCAAAGTCACTGAGTTTACGTATCTCTCTTAGATGTTGTATAGGATCTGGAAGACCAGTTTGAAGAAGCATACTGCCATTTGTGTGTGTGCGCAAGCGTGTGTGTTTTAATGCAGATACATTTGACTGTGGGCATACCAAATGGATTAAATTATAGCCATTGTGCTATTTGCTTGGTTGTAATATTGGTATTGGTAATACAAATAATAAAAATAAAGTTTTTTTCATAGATAAATGAAATACCCTGGTTTTACCTCTCCCAGAAGGTTCGTCAACAGGAACCAGAACAGCAGGTTCTCGCCATGGCAACGATAGCAAAGCCCACCCACACAGAGAAGGTGAGTTAAAGTTTTATAAAAGTTTATGCACTGATGCGTTTGACAGGTTTTTGTCATGTCGTACGCACTGTAAGTTATTTCACATGCACTGTAGTCATGGTTATATTTTGGATCTGATCTAAAGCTGCATCCTCTTGTTTGCTAAGGTTTGTCTCCCAGGAACAGCCTGGAGGTTCTGACCCCGGAGATCCCAGGCGAGAGGGACCGGGGCAACTGCATCACGTCCCTGCAGCTGCACCCCAAAGGCTGGGCTACGCTACTGCGCTGCTCCAGCAACATGGACGACCAGGAGGTCAGCCTGTGCCCATTCTGACCCCTGTCCCGAGCTGGACCAAAGCACACACACACCCCTGTGGAGTTAACCTCACGTTGACCTCACCAGCTCCTCCCCCCATGTTCTCTCCGCAGTGGACGTGTGTGTACGAGTTCCAGGAGGGAGCGCCTCCGCGGCCGCCCGTCTCCCCGCGCTGCTCGCTGCGTCTCACGCACTACATCGAGGAGGCCAACGTGGGCCGTGGCTACATCAAGGAGCTGTGCTTCAGCCCCGACGGCCGGCTCATCTGCTCGCCGTACGGCTACGGCGTGCGCCTGCTGGCCTTCGACGAGCGCTGCGGCGAGCTGGCGGACTGCATGCCGGCGCGTACGGCGCTGCTGCGTGAGGTGCGCTCCGTCTTCTCCCACAGCGACGTGGTGCTCACCTCCAAGTTCTCCCCAACCCACTGCCAGCTGGCCTCGGGGTGCCTCAGCGGACGCGTGGCTCTCTACCAGCCACACTTTTAGCACTCTTCACGTGACCCCACCACACGTGACCACCCCACCCCCCAAGTGACCACACTCACGTGACACCCCCCCAAGTGACCACACACATGCTCCCCCACACAGGTGACCCCACATGCGCCCCCACAAATGCCCCCCCCTCCATACACGCACGCACTCACACACACAAATCATGCTTACAGGGCATTGCATCTTCTATTCACAGATCACAGTATCGAGGTGTGAATGTCAGCTTCGTGTAAATGAGTTGGCCCGTTTTTAGAGAAGTTCATCTTGTTTGTTCCTTAGCTTGTGTAATCACTATGAATTATGAACGTGTGCAGTAATGAATGACACAGACCTTGATCCGTTCTCTTGTGGGGAGCTGCATGTATGTAGTGTGATGAGTCCAGAGTTACACTGGGATGGCAGAATTGTTTTTAAGTCTTCATGCCTTTGCTAAAAATACGACATCACTTTGAGAGCCCGCCCCAGAGTCTGGTCTGCATGTCCCATGCTCCTCCCCCAGCCCTGCAGCGCCATGGTTATGTCAGGCCGCTTTAGCCAATCAGTTCCCTTTGTTACCATGTAATGTAGCATGGAACGTAAGCAGTACAAGCTGTTAAAAGTTGTAATGGATGGAGTTTTCTGCATTTTGCCAAATGTTGTTTTAGCAGCACTGTATTCATACTTCAGCTCGAATTAGAGCTGCTCTCAGTGTGTGTTTCTTACTAACTGTCTTTTATGTTTTGAAAGGCAGCTTGCCTCCTGTGACACTAATGAAGTCATGTTTTTCTGAGTTCTGATTTGTAGATGGTCGAAGCAGTATGCAGTGCGTGCGTGAGGGAGTGAGAGAGAGACACTGCGATTCAGAGTATGTCTTTGGTTAGATAAGCTAACTGCTGAAAACGATTCTTGGTTAAATACGTGTTGGTGAGCATAGTGGGCGTCATCTATTCCTCTCACACATACACCAAAATCCCAAGAATGGACATGGACAATCAACATTGTTGCCTAAACCAGACATTTCAGTTTTGTCATAGTCAGAAATGTGTGTACACTCTGAAAACAGAAGCATAGCCACCAGACTGTAAGTGCTACAGACAGAGAAGACTGTAGTATCATTTCATAGGTGAGTGTTTCCTACTGCAGGATGTTGTTTTATACTAGCATTGTCCAAAACCCTCTAACATCTGGGTGTGGGCAATGAGGAAGTCATTCTCCTGTTTAGCTCTGCTTACCGAGTCACACCATCAATTACGTTAGTACTAAACAACTATTAAAGATGCAGCGGTACAAAACAATAAAGTTTTTTTTCAGGAGTTGGATGGCAGATGTGTTTGATAATGGGACACCAGACAGTAACCTAGTAAGAGTTCACGGGTTTATGTTATGAGGTCAAAACATTGATTAATTCTAAGGTCATCGGCAAAGCGTCTGGATTCAGGGCATCCAGTTGGGTCATTTTTAAGTCTGAGATTATTTTTTTTTTTATTTTACAAATTCTCTGATACTCCAAGAACAAGTATCTGTAGTATTCTGATCAGAGATATTGTGTTCTATACAAATGTTAGTGATATTTCAATTGTTCAGTTATTCTCACTGGTAACACATACAGCTGTCTTTTTGGTCAAACTTCATTTGAGAAGTCCCTTTTAAGAATTTTACGATGAAAAACCCCTTTTATCCGGTTACTTTACAACAGTGTTTCCCACTTGGGGGTCTGGAGTTCTAATGCACAGTATTTTTTTCTCACCTCGTCACCTGTAAACAGACTTTAAAACACGCAGGTACTGAAGGTTTGCCGGCTTCCCATAATGGGTTTTTTGTCATTTATTATTTTTTTTACATCATATGATTTGATTTTAGAACATGATTTTATTTCAGATCAAACTATTACAACCAATAGAGATTTCTATTCTAATACATAATGGCGTAAATATGTAAAACACATGACAATGTGTCAAATGTGTTTTCTTTGAGTGAATAATAAAATTAATTTTGCTACGATGCAAAAATGTGTGTAGAAAACCAGCTACACTCTGTTGTTTGCTAGTGAATGGAACATTTGCATGAGCAGCAAAAACATTCAGTGTTTAAAAGCTGGTCATAGGTAGACTGTACGCAGAGCAGGGGTGGGCACACTGAACTGACATAACACACTTTAAAAAAAGATCTGCTTAGCAGAACCATTTTACCCTGATAACCTTTAAAACATGTTGGTCTTGAGGTCTAGGGTCAGCTAGATCAGGGATCTACTGTCCAGTCCACTGTGCAGTGTGTGTGTGTGTGTGTGTGTGTGGTAAGGAGCCAACACTCCTCAGTCACACTCTTCCAGCCAGCGCTCAGAGCTGCCCAGTGATGTCACTTCCTCCTACCCTTGGCACGACGCTGCTGCTGCTCTCGACGGCGGTTTAGAATCTTGGTGCTCACGCGGAGTTTGCGCACGCGTAAGGCACGTACCCGGAGCATTTCGTCCCGGGGCATCTTGCCGCCCCTGGCCAGGATCTGCTTGATGCGCTCGCGTGGGGTTTTGGTGAGGCTGAAGTCGCAGATGGTGGGCCGTGCTTCCGAGCCCACGGCGCACCGGCGTTGGAGGGGCAGGTATCCCTCCGCCCACGTGATCACCTTGTACTCACCTGGGTTCAGCAGGCGCCAGTAATCACCACCAGCAGCTGCACAGGTCAAGGAAACACATGGGGGAATTTGAAGTCTTCATGCCATGAACCTACTCGCACAATACACACATGAAATGGCGCATGAAATTCTTTCACTTAAGCATATCCAGTGTGCTTACCTGATCTAATGTCATGATCCAGACCTGCTACTTTAATGATGGCGTTGGCGATGCCTTCTTTAGTGACTTTGTCCCTGATAACACCTTTTATTCCTCTGTGCACCTGCGTGAGGTCAAAGGTCACAGTGGGGTCATGGCATCATGCAAAGGTAAGACAACCAAAGCTCTGGGCACTGACCTGCTCTATGTAGAGGAGCAGAGACTCTTTGTTGTTCTCCCATTCGGTAGGAAGCTCGCTGGTGTGAGGGAACTTATCACATGACAACTCTACTGTCACCTCAAAACAGTTAGTATGCAGGTAGCTGAAGTCATTCATACCTACAGACAGAAATCTGAAATTATCATGGGTCAAATGCCACAGTTCCAACTGAATGAACATGCTAGAAGAAGAAAAAAAAAACTATAAACACTGAATAATGGCCGATTTGGGTGTAGTGTGTATGTTTTCTCACTTCCGGGTACAGTGTGCCAGTCCGCTCCATTAATAATGTTGTTGTATTGCTGGAAGTCTTCATAATGGCACATTCTGCGATCAGGGTTTGCCATAACCAGATTGGTGGAAGCATAGACAGCTGCCAACCAACGAAAGAAGTCATTATCTGCAGTAGGTGTGTCCTGCCGTGGGATCCAATCCCGTGTGCAGTCGTAGGGGTATGTAACCACCAGCTCTCCTCCGTGCAGGTTGGCACTCAGGACAAATGGAATGTCCTGCATCCAGTTTATTACTGCTCGTGTCTCTGGCGCAACCTTACACACACACGAGAGACTTTTATCTCGCATCAGAATCTGTCTAAACTAATAAACTTTTAATAGTTAAATGAAGACAAAGAAGAAAGTAGGAAATTCAGATTGTCAAAGGATACTAAACCATGACCTAACCACTAAATGCAGCATGTCTCACTGTGCTAAAACTATGCTTTAAATCTTTTACTCTCATAGATCAAAGAAATTACTTTGTGCGTGCTTGCGAGTGAGTGATTCCACACTGTGTATTACTTTCCCTGCAGTGTTATTTTTGTGGGGGGCCTGGTACAGGGATATTCAGCTGAGAGGAAACGCTCACATTCTTTAAAGATATGCTGGTGCCTGATTCTCCAGTAGGGCTGTACGATATTGACAAAACAATCATACCTCGGAGTTTATGATAAATATCTCAATCACGATTTCAATATGACTATAGGTTTACATCGGGTATTTTAAGTGATGAATAAATGTAACATTAGGGCTTACTATCATGCCTCATACGCATAATGTTACCAAGAAATGGCGTGCGCGTGTCCTACATACGGTAGCGTTAGTGGTGGTGTAGTACTCAGGCATGGCTATGTAGTGGTTGCTGACATGCTTCTTGTTAGTGGCCAGTTCCTGAGCATCCCACATGATGTTGTTGAGGTCAGGGAAGTTATGGTTCAGGTCAATGCCCTCAAAGCTGTAGCGCCCTAAACTCCATCCAGAAAGCTCCGAACCCTAAGATACATGCACCCCCCCCCAACACACACACATACACACATATATACACACAAATCATTTAACATAAAACTATATTTGTTTTAGTGTACCAGGATCTACATTATCTTGGCCTGTTTGTAGCACAGCAGAACTAACTAGCAGATCTGTACGTTTGCACTCATCACTGTATTTGTTTTCCACATCTTCTAAAACTTCATAGTCTCCATATTTCCATTCAAGTTTACCTTCTCATATGCTGCCTCATATCCGTCAGGGTTCATGGATGGTAAGAGATGGATGCGCGTGTTCTTCACCAGCTGCACTATTCGCTGATTACTTCGCTTGTATTCATGGCAGATGTACTGCATGAGGTTGAGCACTAGTTCCCGACCCAGAACCTCGTTGCCGTGCATCCCAGCAACATAACGGAACTCCGGCTCACCTGTACACAAGAAACAACAGAACTATGGCTCACCTGTACACAAGAAACACAACAGAACTATGGCTCACCTGTACACAAGAAACAACAGAACTATGGCTCACCTGTACACAAGAAACAACAGAACTATGGCTCACCTGTACACAAGAAAACAACAGAACTATGGCTCACCTGTACACAAGAAACACAACAGAACTATGGCTCACCTGTACACAAGAAAAACAACAGAACTATGGCTCACCTGTACACAAGAAAACAACAGAACTATGGCTCACCTGTACACAAGAAAACAACAGAACTATGGCTCACCTGTACACAAAAAACACAACAGAACTATGGCTCACCTGTACACAAGAAACAACAGAACCAGAACTATGGCTCACCTGTACACAAGAAACACAACAGAACTATGGCTCACCTGTACACAAGAAACACAACAGAACTATGGCTCACCTGTACACAAGAAACAACAGAACTATGGCTCACCTGTACACAAGAAACAACAGAACTATGGCTCACCTGTACACAAGAAACAACAGAACTATGGCTCACCTGTACACAAGAAACAACAACACAAGAAACAACAGAACTATGGCTCACCTGTACACAAGAAACACAACAGAACTATGGCTCACCTGTACACAAGAAACACAACAGAACTATGGCTCACCTGTACACAAGAAACACAACAGAACTATGGCTCACCTGTACACAAGAAACACAACAGAACTATGGCTCACCTGTACACAAGAAAGAAACAACAGAACTATGGCTCACCTGTACACAAGAAACAACAACAGAACTATGGCTCACCTGTACACAAGAAACAACAGAAGAAATGGCTCACCTCTACACAAGAAACAACAGAACTATGGCTCACCTGTACACAAGAAAAACAACAGAACTATGGCTCACCTGTACACAAGAAACAACAGAACTATGGCTCACCTGTACACAAGAAACAACAGAACTATGGCTCACCTGTACACAAGAAACACAACAGAACTATGGCTCACCTGTACACAAGAAAACAACAGAACTATGGCTCACCTGTACACAAGAAACACAAGTACACACAACAGAACTATGGCTCACCTGTACACAAGAAACACAACAGAACTATGGCTCACCTGTACACAAGAAACAACAGAACTATGGCTCACCTGTACACAAGAAACAACAGAACTATGGCTCACCTGTACACAAGAAACAACAGAACTATGGCTCACCTGTACACAAGAAACACAACAGAACTATGGCTCACCTGTACACAAGAAACACAACAGAACTATGGCTCACCTGTACACAAGAAACAACAGAACTATGGCTCACCTGTACACAAGAAACACAACAGAACTATGGCTCACCTGTACACAAGAAACAACAGAACTATGGCTCACCTGTACACAAGAAACACAACAGAACTATGGCTCACCTGTACACAAGAAACACAACAGAACTATGGCTCACCTGTACACAAGAAACACAACAGAACTATGGCTCACCTGTACACAAGAAACACAACAGAACTATGGCTCACCTGTACACAAGAAAACAACAGAACTATGGCTCACCTGTACACAAGAAAACAACAGAACTATGGCGCACCTGTACAAAAGAAAACAACAGAACTATGGCTCACCTGTACACAAGAAACAACAGAACTATGGCTCACCTGTACACAAGAAAACAACACAACTATGGCTCACCTGTACACAAGAAACAACAGAACTATGGCTCACCTGTACACAAGAAACACAACAGAACTATGGCTCACCTGTACACAAGAAACACAACAGAACTATGGCTCACCTGTACACAAGAAACACAACAGAACTATGGCTCACCTGTACACAAGAAACAACAGAACTATGGCTCACCTGTACAACAACAGAACTATGGCTCACCTGTACACAAGAAACACAACAGAACTATGGCTCACCTGTACACAAGAAACAACAGAACTATGGCTCACCTGTACACAAGAAACACAACAGAACTATGGCTCACCTGTACACAAGAAACACAACAGAACTATGGCTCACCTGTACACAAGAAACACAACAGAACTATGGCTCACCTGTACACAAGAAACACAACAGAACTATGGCTCACCTGTACACAAGAAAACAACAGAACTATGGCTCACCTGTACACAAGAAAACAACAGAACTATGGCTCACCTGTACACAAGAAAACAACAGAAAAACACAAAAGAACTATGTCTCACCTGTACACAAAAAAAACAACAGAACTATGGCTCACCTGTACACAAAGAAAACACAACAGAACTATGGCTCACCTGTACATGAAACACAACAGAACTATGGCTCACCTGTACACAAGAAACAACAGAGCTATGGCTCACCTGTACACAAAAAACAACAGAACTATGGCTCACCTGTACACAAGAAACACAACAGAACTATGGCTCACCTGTACAACAAGAAACAAAACAGAACTATGGCTCACCTGTACACAAGAAACAACAGAACTATGGCTCACCTGTACACAAGAAACAAACAGAACTAACCTGTAGAACTATGGCTCACCTGTACACAAGAAACAACAGAACTATGGCTCACCTGTACACAAGAAACAACAGAACTATGGCTCACCTGTACACAAGAAACACAACAGAACTATGGCTCACCTGTACACAAGAAACACAACAGAACTATGGCTCACCTGTACACAAGAAACAACAGAACTATGGCTCACCTGTACACAAGAAACAACAGAACTATGGCTCACCTGTACACAAGAAACACAACAGAACTATGGCTCACCTGTACACAAGAAACAACAGAACTATGGCTCACCTGTACACAAGAAACAACAGAACTATGGCTCACCTGTACACAAGAAACAACAGAACTATGGCTCACCTGTACACAAGAAAACAACAGAACTATGGCTCACCTGTACACAAGAAACAACAGAACTATGGCTCACCTGTACACAGAAAAACAACAGAACTATGGCTCACCTGTACACAAGAAACACAACAGAACTATGGCTCACCTGTACACAAGAACACAACAGAACTATGGCTCACCTGTACACAAGAAACAACAGAACTATGGCTCACCTGTACAAGAAACAAGAAATGGCTCACCTGTACACAAGAAACAACAGAACTATGGCTCACCTGTACACAAGAAACAACAGAACTATGGCTCACCTGTACACAAGAAACAACAAAACAACAGAACTATGGCTCACCTGTACACAAGAAACAACAGAACTATGGCTCACCTGTACACAAGAAACACAACAGAACTATGGCTCAGAACTATGGCTCACCAGAAACAACAGAACTATGGCTCACCTGTACACAAGAAACAACAGAACTATGGCTCACCTGTACACCTGTAAACAAGAAACAACAGAACTATGGCTCACCTGTACACAAGAAACAACAGAACTATGGCTCACCTGTACACAAGAAACAACAGAACTATGGCTCACCTGTACACAAGAAACAACAGAACTATGGCTCACCTGTACACAAGAAACAACAGAACTATGGCTCACCTGTACACAAGAAACAACAGAACTATGGCTCACCTGTACACAAGAAACACAACAGAACTATGGCTCACCTGTACACACAAGAAAAACAACAGAACTATGGCTCACCTGTACACAAGAAACACAACAGAACTATGGCTCACCTGTACACAAGAAACAACAGAACTATGGCTCACCTGTACACAAGAAACAACAGAACTATGGCTCACCTGTACACAAGAAACACAACAGAACTATGGCTCACCTGTACACAAGAAACACAACAGAACTATGGCTCACCTGTACACAAGAAACAACAGAACTATGGCTCACCTGTACACAAGAAACACAACAGAACTATGGCTCAACACAACAGAACTATGGCTCACCTGTACACAAGAAACAACAGAACTATGGCTCACCTGTACACAAGAAACAACAGAACTATGGCTCACCTGTACACAAGAAACAACAGAACTATGGCTCACCTGTACACAAGAAAAACAACAGAACTATGGCTCACCTGTACACAAGAAAACAACAGAACTATGGCTCACCTGTACACAAGAAACACAACAGAACTATGGCTCACCTGTACACAAGAAAAACAACAGAACTATGGCTCACCTGTACACAAGAAACACAACAGAAACAACAGAACTATGGCTCACCTGTACACAAGAAACACAACAGAACTATGGCTCACTATACACAAGAAACAACAGAACTATGGCTCACCTGTACATAAACACAACAGAACTATGGCTCACCTGTACACAAGAAACAACAGAACTATGGCTCACCTGTACACAAGAAACACAACAGAACTATGGCTCACCTGTACACAAGAAACAACAGAACTATGGCTCACCTGTACACAAGAAACAACAGAACTATGGCTCACCTGTACACAAGAAACACAACAGAACTATGGCTCACCTGTACACAAGAAACAACAGAACTATGGCTCACGAGACATATTTGTGCAGGTTATCTGGCTGATGGCCGCACTTTAGTTTATTTACATATAAAAAAGCCACCGGCTCGATAGCTCAGAAATGTTTTCAAACTTTTATTTGCACTGTTCATGATTTTTCCTTGCACAGGAAGCATAACAACCTTCTCTTGTTTTTAAAGTGTGTCTTCCCTCACGTCTGGGCTAATCTGCAGAGGTTTAGTTTGGCTGTGTCGCTAATAAAAAACAGATGGTGACAAAGACATCACAGCAATGCACGAGGCGTGACTAAAATCCTCTGAATCAAAGAATATATCTTTCAGAATATCTGTATTAAGTAGGTGTCCGGAGGAGGACATGGGAAAGGGCCTCTCTAACATAAACACCATGCTTGGAGAGGCATGTATGGTATAATGCAGCAACACAGCATCAGTTAGGACCAAACCACACAGCAGAGCAAAAGACACACAGCTTGCATGGCTAATTTACACCCATCCAAAATGTCCTATATGTATTTATTTGATACACCTTCATGTGTATAGTTATACTCCACAGTCCATGCGTATCCTATTTATAACAATGACCAATCCTGTCCAGGTCTCTGTAGAACTCACTTACCCAGTTCGTGTTTTCCAGGGTTATCTGAAATCTCCATGACATAGAGTTTAAGCCCAGTGTAACTCTTCCCAATAGTGTAGATATGTGTGATGTCAGGACACTCGTTGTTCACGGCCTTAAGTAACTACACAGAGAACAATATGGGTCCACATATTTTCAAGACAAATACGTTTTATACGAGTTATACGAGTTAAATCTCTCTCACCTTTCTCATCTCATTGTAATTATGGTGTCTGAAATCTAATTTGTCTGTAGAACCCCTCTCTGCCTGCCAAGGGTATTCATGGTCAGGATCTAAGTGTGTTTGCACACACACACACACACACACATAAAAAGCAGTTGCTATGTTATCATTAAATACTTCTTTGCTGATTCGTCTCTGATGAACACATCTTCTGTAGTATAATGCAGAACCTGTTATGGGGCAGCCCAGGATTTCTGCCCTAAGGCAGATGGTGCCGTTTCTGAACCAGCTTTGTGGATTGATGCGGATGTACCGGGCCACCCAAGGCTCAGGAAACAGAGCCAGCACCGGAGTCTCCTGGTCCTGATTTCCTACAAACACCTACACAGGAAAAGACTATCTAACTCCTACAATACCATAAGTGCACACTTCAGTCAAGGGGGCCTTGGTGTTGGTTATAGATGCTAATGTTGATAATTAATGTCCACTTAACTCACCGCCTCTTGTGATCCATTCATGCAGGGGCTCCAAATCACAGAGTCATTACTGAACTGCACCTTATACGTACGGACCCAGTCCATGCTGCATGCAAAAACACACACATCCCAAATGCAAAGCAGAGTTTTACAGACCCTGTACTTTTAAAAAAATGGCTTGTGATAGTATTTTGCAAGAGTGCATGTAGGAGGTGTGAGCTGACCGCCAGATGGAGCTTCTGCCCTGAAGAATGACCCCAGTGAAGAGTGTTGGCCTTAGAGCATCCAGCTGGAACCACTGCTCCTGATCTTCCAGGTCAGCACACCACGCTCCGTCATACTCATCTCCATCCTGTAAACCTGACTACACCCATACACCACCCCACCACCACCACCATACATGAGAAGACAATAGCATGCATCTACAGAGTGGATCACATCCTCTTGACACACACACACACACACACACACACACACACAAACACCCAAACCACATTGAGGTCCATCATACCATCAAGAAGGTACCACACCCCAAGAAAGCTGACTAACCTGTATGTTAAGACGCCCTCGGTGGGGACCTAATCCACTGTTCAACGACGAGGACGCCTGTAGTTGGTAATCATTTACCCTTAGAGACTCTAGCCCCACTGGAGGACAGTCTACAGGAGGCAGGGAGACAGCCGGAGAGACAGACAGAAAGAAGGCGGAGGAGTAAAGAGTGAGTTATGAGCAATGAAAGGAACAAAACCCTTACTCAGAACCCTGGAGGAGGGGGACACTTACAGCAAAGACAACATGGAGTTTTGGCTCTCGTAAAAAAGGCCATTACTCATCACATAGTTTAAAATGATTTTATTCTCCAAAGTATTTGATAGATTTAAGAGGTCAAAATTTACTGCACATGGAAAGATTTATTACTGATGAGGAGTTTCGGGAGGTTATTAAAAAGGCTATTTTGAAACACATAATAGGTACATTTTAAATACTTTGAAAAGTCTTTCCACTATACAGTATATGAAGAAAACACTAGTTTCTGGCTTCAGAAATTCAGTTAAAATTGCAGTTGGTCAACAACAAAACAGGAACCCATATTGGAGATCATTTTTGAATGATTTCTTTTCCAAAGCATGCATTTCTAGGTATACCAAAATGGTACAAATCGTCTCATATGAATGAATGCACCATAAACCTATCATGTGATCATGTACTGTAAACAATGTGGATGCACATCTGCTTCCTGTAGTGTTTTTGGAAACGTTTTTGCATCTCATATTGAGCAACCAACTGCTACATTGTTACAGTCTGTGTGTGGTGTAAACACACAGGCAGATCAGGCAGATTATCAGGTAACGGTTTGCAGTTTAGCGAAACTTATAGTACTGCCAGAAAACATGTCAGTGACTGAAATCCTTTTTACAGAACTTCTAAAAAAACCATTCATCTTGATCTATGCCCAGATTATATATACAACAATGCGGTTTCTATGTCGCAACAAATTACTGATCTCGATCGATTGTAATACAAGTTTTTCTGTATCAGAAAACCATCCTGGATTAACTGTTCAGTCAACAAATTTGCAAACATAAGATTACATTAAACTTGCAAACACTGTACGTTGAATATGTTCAATTCGAAGGTTCATTCTCCAGCTAATTTACTTTCTCACAAAGCCCCCCAACCTTATACAAAATAGATCTTTAACTCGCCGGGGATAGTTGCATATTCAGCGTTCTTCTTTCCGCTTTCCGCGTCCTGACTACCAGAGACATTCCAGTGCGTCTTCTCCTTGCTGAACAACTCGTTGTCATCATCTGTAAAATTATTACGAGAAGATATAAAAATTGATTTTGAATCAGTATTAGTCACTTTACGTCCGACTGTTTCGTTTTTAAATGATACTGAGATATCTACAAAGCACACCAGGACTGCCAGACCAATGCATGCAACTTGTCCGAACATTGTGACCCTGCGGCAAATAACCTTCTTTTGTGTTAAACAAGAATTTAAAAACTTGACCCTTGAAGAACTCCCCAGTAACATAATACATCTATTACCGTAATGTGTATAGTAGTCTGGCCGAAGTACTACTACTAGCCGATTTAGTAGTGTACGGGAAAATCTCACATTTTATTATTTTCCATAAGTAATACGAACACATATATCACTTTGATTACCATTCATACTTTTCCCAGGTCTCTCTCTCTACTGCTACTTTCTCTCTCTCTCTCTCTCTCTCTCTCTCACCCCTGTATTAATCCAAGTATGTGATCACCCTTTTAGAGGCAGGCATTCCTAGATGTAGCCTGCCTGTAGGTAAGGACGTATTGCGCTCCCTCTGTATGTAAATAATCAAACCTGCTGTGTGATGGAGGGGCAGGAGAACTTTGACTTGGTGACACATTGTAGGAGGGATGGTACCAACCTCACGGGGCGCCAAAGAGACCGGACGTCAATAATTCTGTCACTAAACCATGTAACCAGTAGCAGATAGTATAAAGGATCGTGACTACGAAGAGGGGTTAGCTGGATCGATCCATGTTCCTTTAATAAACTTTATTTTACTTTGACATCTTACCCAAATGTTTCTGACTGTTCTTGCTCACTATTAAGGTTCAAAATTTCAACGACAGTAGGAAACAAAGGGTTAAAATTAATTTAGAGCTGGTCTTTGATGTTCTTTCGGCATTGTTAAAAAAACATCTGTACTTGAGAAAAACGTCAAAGAAAAGGTTTGATTAGCCTGTTTTATTTGTAGTGTAATCCCATATGAAGATAAGAGCAAATTTGTAGTTTACAGCTAACAATACGTAAACTGTCTGACTATATATGAATATGAATATATGAATTACAGGATATATGCCCTCGGAAATAGACCACCGATGCTATTGCACCACACAAGCGTGTAAATAAGCGCTATAGGTGATTGCTGTTTTACTAAACTTCAAATTCAAGTTTGAATAGGAATTCAAATTGAATAGTCTTACCATTTTAATGAAACAAGCAGAAGAAAGTTAATACACGATCATGATGAAATGCAAATGCAAAATGCAAACATTTAGAGCTATCGATAAAAAAGGTCTGTGGAATAAATGTAAGTACAATGCAGCTCCTTCCTGGGCTGTCAATAAAAACGTTAGAGTGCCATGTAGTATATCACCAAAAGCAGCAGAGCATCCTTCAAGCGGGAAGCAAGAAAACTGATCTTAGCGCTGCCGGACGTAAAGAAAGCACTGCTCCTCTCCTGCACTCCTCCTCTCTTCCACTCCTCCCCTTCTCCACTCCTCCACTGCCAAATGGCGGCGTTCACCGAATCGGTTTGTGTTATTTACTGCATTTTTGCAAAGGAACCACCGCTGTGTGTAAATATTTAGGAATGTACTGAAGGTGAAGGTACGGAACTGTTGTCATTAAAACTAGGGCGCCTTTGTTATTGATCCAGAAGCACTACACTAGCTGATAGAAAACGGGCTAGTGTCAATGTAATGTTTTCAGTAGAATTAGCCAGCTAACTAACTACCTAATTTACAACTTAGCTACAGATGCGAGGCATGTTTGAGGTGTTGTCTCACTGCTGTATATGAAATATACTATATATATGAAAATATATACTATACACACTATATATATGAAAAGCTAATTTCAGCCCTGGTGATGTTTGTTACATGCTGTAATATCTGTTAAGTTAGCTAGCTGAACGCTAGCTAGCCGACTAAAGTAACTTGAGTAGCCTTGACTAGCGTCCGCTAGCGGAACTTAGCTAGCTAGTCAACGCTAATTGATTAGCGTGCTAGCTGGCAAACTAGACCGCGGCTATGAAATAAACTCAGAATCGTTAAAAAAACGATTAACTGTCTTACACACACACACACACACACTTTGTTTCGATGTGCATAGTTGTACAATATAATTGCACTGCGAAGGATTTCATAATTCATATTTTGTCTTACATACCCTAACTTTATGGCTGCCATAGCAACAAATGCCAATGCTAATGTCTATCTCATGTCCATCTTTACTACGCCCTTTGCTGGTGAAGCAGCTAGACACGGAACAACTGCTGGCAAGACCGAATGGTGTCGGAGCAATCTCTCATTCTCATAATATACCACTTTATGTTGGTTAGGCTCATAATATACCACTTTATGTTGGTTAGGCTCATAATATACCACTTTATGTTGGTTAGGCACTGAACCACAGTTATTGTGATGTGTTGGCGCACTCACTTTGACTTTCAGCTGACTAACTGTAGGCTGTTTTGAATCGGTACAGTTTGTGACCGCCTCCGTTTGCTTCTTTTGCAACTGTTGCCCCTGTTCGCTGTATGCGTTTTGAATAGTTCACAGTTTGTATAACACTTGGCATCATCACTTTCTACATTTAAAGACAATTAAATCTTTGTTCCTTGCCAATTAAATAATGTTGATGTCTCAACTGTCAAATCGTAAATCTGCTGTCACCCTTTTCAGTCTTCAGTAGGTAATGTTGTATGTAGATTTTACATTTGAAATTATCTAACAATTTGAAGTAAAAGGTTGGCCTTTTCTAATGGGCCTCTTTAATATTTTGTACTCTCTGCGTAATTAAATGGTTATGCCCACAGAGAGTGTTGCCAAAGTTCACATCTAGAAAGCTAGGAAATGGGTACACTGCTGCTTTTAAGGAATTTGTTATTGTTATGACAATAACTCTTCACAAGCCTAACCATCAAATTAGGTTAACTATGCTTAATTTTAATGAATACAAATGTTATTTCTTTGCACTGGCAAAGCAGGATAGCATAGTGCAATATCCAAGATATACGGCTAAGATATATAGATGTTTGTTTTGTAATTGTCCTCCAATGTCATGCTGTAATACAGTTGCTGGATTTTCCTATTACCTAGCTGTGTGATTACATGCCTCTCATTTTGAACAGATGACCTAGACGACGGCTAAGGACAGCTTACATTGCTCTCATCATTTCAGTTAAATGAAAAGTAACCTCAAACAAATGACCTCCATGGGTGAGAAGTTTTGAGAAGCATTGCAGTGACTTGACGGATTCATTTTCATGAATTTTCTGTCTGTTACGCATTTACTGCTTAATGGTTTTCAGTATATCTTGGGTCTTTGTTTATCTTGCTTTATAAACTGCAGCACCTTTGACATTTGATTCGAACGTGGCTCTGTGTCTTGCTGTGCATCAGATCTCTCTTCAGATCTCTCCTCATGGTCATGTATTGCTTAGGTCTGCATGTTTGGTAGTGGGGACATCTTGGTGCTGGGATCAAGCTCAGTGACTGGACGCAAGTCAAAGTATTCCAACCTTACTGCCTCTCAGACTTTTATATCTCCTGCCTCGTGTGTTGGAAAGGGTGGCGTGGAGATTGAATCAGCTTGTGCATTATGGAGCATGTTTACCTTCCTCTTCTTTTCTTTCCCAGTGAAGGACGTTCCTCTTGGTGTTCCTCGACGTTACAGTGCTGATGACGCGGCCGCTGGTCCACCGCTGGTCCACCACGCTCCTCAGGACGCTCACAAGAAGCTCGCGTGCACGCTGAATAACCTGAACCCGCCATCGAAACGCATGCTGCCTCTTAAAAGCCCTGCTCCGGAGCAGAGAAGCACGTCAGCTGTAGCCTCTTCTCCAGGCTCTACCAAGTGCTCTAACGCAGGCCAGGATGCTCTCTCCAATTATAATATGTGCAGGAAGAAACTGCAACCCAATCGCAGACGAAACCATTCCAGTAAGGAGGGGTCATTGCAAAGTGCCGCCAAAAAAGATTGTCAGGTCAAGTCTTGCAACAGTGAGAGAGAGTTCGCCTTTGCCCTGTTTAAGCAGCTGAATGAGAATCTAAAGGTAATTGCATGTGTTTAACAGTGTTTATTGAGATTAAGATCATGTATTTCCTGAACATAACACATTTGCCATTTTGTTTCACACTGAAAAATAACTTTGTCTCTATATAGCGAAGACCGTATTCCTTTCAACTCAAGCTCACTAAATGTATGCTGTAATAAGACTGTTCAGTGCTTATCACTCGTGTCAGAATGCAGTTTTTGTTTGTTTTTTTAATTAAATCTATTTATTTCCAGCTGCTGTGTATGTGAGTGTAATTAACGCCGTCATCGATGACTGTCTGATGTCATAGGTCAGAAAGGTTATGCACTCGCAGACTCCTCAGCACCAGAGAGCTCCAGAGCCCCATCTGTCTCCTCCCAGAGCGATTTGTGGCCACCACAGTGCACCAGGCTCCCAGACTGAGAGGAGCACCCCGGGGAGCAGCAGGGAGGAACAGGACCTCCATCCTACCCACGAGATGGACAAGAAGATCAGTGGCCACATCTGCACTCCTGTTTCCTCACACAGCGCAAGAGCTGCTTGGAGCAAGAGTGTAAAAAACGCATTTAATATTTTACGTCATTTATACTTGGTACTTGAAATTTGTGTGTAGTAATGAAATATGTTGCAGGCGAAATCTAATATAGTGTGTTTTTAGCTGGGCCATATTCATGTATTCAAGACAAAAATATTATGAGTTATGGAACAATCTTTTCTTACAGTTCCTGATGCATGATGCCTCTGCACGATATTCAGAAAGACTATATATTTAAATGTCCCATAAAGGAAGTCATTAAAGCTCAGTGATATCGGTCATTATTTGGAAATGTGGATTTCAGTTTCACAAATGTACACTAAGGTTAAGGATATTAATTTCCAAAGCCACAGTTCCAGTCTTGCATTCATGCACTTGAAAGACTTGAACTGGATAAGCTGTGTGAGTGTAAGACACAGAAATGAGCAGTAGATGTTTCCCTTAGAAGTACCTTGTAAAGCACTAATTTAGGGAATCATTGTTTACTGAAGTGGAGCTTTATTTTGACTAATTTGTTTTATTGCATTTGATGTTTATTAAGTACATATGTAGTACACAAGCAACGTCTGTAATATCTGCTATCGCCCCCACTTTTGTGTCGCAGGGTGAAGGCAACTGTCAGGCAACTGCACCAGGTATAATGATGCTTTATTTTTGTACAAAACACTTAGATTACTGTCTGACCAAGCATATCTGCAGGACTTGCTCTTTCTGTATACAAAATAGGAGGCAGATCTCTGTCACTGAAGAGGCGATGGGAAGGCAGCACAGAACGACCTGGGGAGACGGAGAGATTGAGTCAGGAGAAACGTCGACTCATCCTGACCTCTGCTAGTCCTGCCCCGTGTTCTTCCACCTCCAGCTTCTCCCCAGAGTACATAAAAGGGGTCTGCATGAGAGCAAGTCCTCCGCCTGTTCTGCAGGAGAAGCTGGACGTCCATGGTGAGGGTGGTGCGCCTACATCTCTCTGCAGGAGTTTGGTCAGGCAGCCGAGCGTGGAGCCGAGCTTCAAAGCCGAGACGATGCCACGGCCCACTGAAGTCCCCAGAACCAGTACCGTCAAGAAGGAGATGGAAACATCTAGTGAACGCAGATGTTCGGTGGCTGACACGCGTGTTCCTGACCTTTGCACCTCCGCTTCCAGCCAGACGAATCCAAAGTGTAACGAAGGGAGCTCGGCTACCACCTCAAACACGAGTTCCTCGTCAAAGAATGAGGATAAGATCGGCCTCCTTCCGAATCAGTTAACACCACCAGCACCTGACTTACCAGGTCTCGCGGGGTCATCGAGGGGTGACGTGGATAAAGGAAAGGACCCCAAACTGGATTCAGAGACCACGCCCAGAACGCCTCACTCTGCCAGGCAGGACGCAGTACAGAAGAGAGGCCTGGTGTGGAAGGACCCTCTGGATTTGGAGCTGGCAGATGAGATGGGCTTGGGGCTGGAGATCTGTTCTCTCAGCCTGAGCAGCAGTAACGGTAGTGAGGAGGAGCAGCTGCTCTCCCTGCAGGAGATCCTGGAGCGCAGTGCTCGTATCCCCGTCACACCTGAGAAGTGGGCGTTCTCTGAGCCCAGCACGCCCCTCCCCAAAGCCCCCGTAAGAACACGTTTACTTCACTCTCTGGGGTATTCACTAGGGATAACCAAGCAGTCACAACTGTTACCACAAAGATGGCTTAAAAAGTCTAATCCAAACAAGGGCACATACTGTCTGCAGTTAATGACCAAAACCTATGCACATTTTTTGGTTATGTTTTAAGTGTATTAAAGTTTTTAATAACAAAATAGCCAATAAAACAGCAAGCTTTAATAAACATATGACGTCCATATCCCTTTACTGTGTCATAAGGTAACTAGCCAATCAGCATAGAAAAGAAGTGTCTTCTGTGAGTAAAGTCGTGGTAGAGGTGTTCAATCTACATTTATTTCATGTGTTCCTTTTTCATTAGCCAGAGGATGTGAAAATAAAAGCTACAAGTTACAAGAACACACTGGAACAGATGCTGATAGAGAAAGAACAGAGTCAGAAGTGAGTTAGAAATCAAATGTTTATTTGTCAAATGTAAAATGTTAAAATTTGTCATGTCAACAATATGAGAAGTTTATGTTTAGGCTTTGTAAGATGAAAATATATTGAGTAGTTTATAGTGCTGCATGTTGATATCACACTGATTACATATCTTCATAACATAATCATATAATAGTTATGGAAGTTTTTGGAAAGATTTTTAACATATTGTAACTTGAAAAAATGTCATAAGTCATTTGTAATAAATTGAATATAATTTATAGGTCAAAAGAACTTGAAATGCAGTTGCTTCAAACTTGTAAAGAAGACCTGTTAAAACTGGAAGTGGAGGAAGAGAATGAAAACACTGAAGACGCACTTTCACATGAGCAAAGGTATTTTAGTGGCTCTTTGTGCATTTAAATGTATCGTATCGTTTCTGGAAGGTTCAAATAGTCATTTCTCCCTTGTTCGCTTTGTCCTAGGCAATTCTTAGAACGATTCTCAGTTTCCTCGTGTGCAATCAGAGACCTCCACCCCGGAGAGGAAGTCTTCACGTTGGCCAACTTTGGCCGCCTCTTTAACCACCAGACTCTGGACCTGAGGCAAATCGATGTTACCCCAGCTACCCGAGCCCAGCAGACCCTTCTAGGGTAAGTCATCGATCGTTCGCGGCAGGCCTGCACATGAAGATCATGGACAGGCTACTTCTGTGCACATGTTGGTGGTCATGAGATGGAATGCACTGATGTCCCATACACAGTAGCTCTGTGGACGGTGTGCGGTGCGGGTGCTGAATGCTGGTTCGTGTCTGTGCAGGGCCCGTCCAGAGCAGGTCCTGATGCTGCTCAGTGCAGGCCTGCTCAGGAGAGCCTACTGCTCCTCACCCTGCCAGCCACAGGTCACGCGCTGGCTCTTCCAGGTACCCCCCCCTCCCAACGTGCCCACATTCATGCCCACTCACCCCCACCAGAAGCCCTTACACTCACTCCGTAGCATTATGCAAACGTCAGCGTACTCTTGGAACCCATTAACGAACAACCTTTTGTGTTGGACTGTATGTGTTTTGCTCTTTGTTAGGATTGTGTGGTTGTGTAATATTTTTAATAACAGTGACTCTCTTGAATTAAACGGCAGATGATGTCGGTCCACCCAAACGCCATCGCGTGCACACAGATTCTGCAGGCCATGACGACTATCGCCTTCTTTGCTGCTCAGCAAATAGGTACACTGTGATTTGCCTCCCTGGTGCTTTGTGTTGTGCCACTAGAGACCTTCTGCTTCCAACCACTGCTGTTCTTTTGTTACAGTGGAGAATAGCAGTAAGCCCTTTGAGGTGTGGGTCCCCGGGTGTGTGTGTACGGTGTGTGTACGCGTGTGTGTGTGTGTGTGTGTGTGTGTGTGTGTGTACGCGCGTGTGTGTGTGTGTGTGTGTGTGTGTGTGTGTGTGTGTGTGTGTGTGTGTGTGTGTGTGTGTGTGTGTGTGTGTGTGTGTGTGTGTGTGTGTGTGTGTGTGTGTGTGTGTGTGTGCGTGTGTGTGTGTGTGTGTGTGTGTGTGTGTGTGTGTGTGTGTGTGTGTGTGTGTGTGTGTGTGTGTGTGTGTGCGTGTGCGTGTGTGTGCGTGTGTGTGTGTGTGTGTGTGTGTGTGTGTGTGTGTGTGTGTGTGTGTGTAGTACCTGGCCCTGTGTGCTGCCTTGTGTCCAAGGTCGTACACTGATGAGGAGCTTCTGCTGCTGGTGACTGTGGTGTGTAGGGTCAGTTTGGAGACCCGTTTACAGCTGTTCCCCACTGGAGACCTCAGCTGCCTGCTGCACCACGTTCTCAACAACATTACAAACTGGGAAGCAATGGTTAGGCACACACACACGCGCGCACACACACACACACACACGCACACATCAGTTTAACACTTTAGTCCAGTTTCTCAGACCCAGGTTATGCTAAATTAATAAATGATTTAATAATAAATAAAGAATAAACCACAGCAGCCAACCGACAGGCGTCCTAAAAGCAGCCATGACCGTAACGCTGGCACTGCAGTATAGTCCAAAACTACACTTGACTCATGTCCGTCATCAGGACATCTGAGTGTACCAACAGGCTCGTAGAGGTTACGCCGTGAGTGCTGCCTGTATTAGGCCAACCTGTTATGTACCTGTGACTAACAGGCGGACGTATTTTACGGTGGATTCTAAGTAACCTAGCACTTGTCATCTGGATGCTACATGGGTGTAACAGCCTCTGACTGTTACAGGACTCACGTTTGTGTGTTTGCACTGACTGCTGTGTGTTTACAGTTAGCCCAACTTTGCCAGTCCGTTACTGACCTGACTGAGGACCACCACAATCTCAGACGGCTAGTGCAGCTCCTGCCACATGACAGACGGGGAAAGTGAGTGAAGCATTATTACATTATTATTACTGATATTAGCAGTAGTACATTTATGACGGCAGATTATTGATGCTACATTTTACCCCCTTCTTTGTTCCTGGGAAGGCAATTGAGGAGACATCTGAGTGTGTCGGCCATCTCTAAACTGTTAAATCACAGATGCACTTACATACCCTCCTCTACAGAGTTTGAGGTGAGAGGGAAAATTATCTGTGGTGTTATATTTTGCATTGCATTGATGTTTGTGTTGATTGATATTCGTAATGATTTAATACTGTTGGTAGGAAGTTGTAAGTGGAAGTCATTAAAAAAATCATGTTTCTATGGTAATTTATTTTCAGGAAACTTCTTTGCAAATAATTTTAACGTTCTTGTGCACACTGGCAAGAAATTATCTGCAGGTTACTTTGGCTTCATTAAAACAGCTGGTAATGGTGGTAATAGTGGTAATAGTGGTCATAGTGGTCCCAATCCAGGCTTTTCCTCCATATGCAACACAGATTTGTCATTTGGATTTCGGTGTACAAAGCAAACACACAGAATCTGACATGTTCAGTTCTGATTTCGACAACTTTCATATGTCGTCCTGAAATCCAATACATATCCTGTACCTGGCAATGCAACTCTGTACAGCCAGATTGGATTGGATTAATTTTTGCATTAATCCAACTCAACATTTGTCATATTTTCATGTTGCAAGGCAAGACACACACCAGTCAGAAAGGATTTCAGTGGCGGGATAGTGAGATAACAGACTTCATAAATATTTGGGGTGATGTATGTGCACAAACAAAATTAAGAGGCACTTATCCCGGCCGCTCTGTCTGCTCATGATAATTTGTATCTGAATATGCAGACAGCCTGCAGTGCAGATTAACATCAATCTGAGCTTTAGTCTGTTACTATTGACTCCATTTTCGTTGTTCACCTCTGGGTGACCTTACTGTGTTCTTTTGCACAAGCAGGTCAAATGAAAGAGTTCCAGACTAATGTCAGATATAGGTCACATTAAAAAGATGATATGAGCAGTTTAACAAAGATCTGGGCCACGTTTACTTACTGTGTGAATATGGCCTTTGACTCGGGAGGAATTCATTAGAATGGACATAGTTTCATAACTCCCACGCAGGGCGGTTTGGCTCTATGAACCATGATGCTGAACTCCCCAAGTCACTTTCAGCAGAATGCTTGCCGTGACGTTCCTCCCTATATTCTGCTGTCAGTTGTGTGATCTGAGATCTTACCTACCACGGATGCGACCCTCCTCCCTGCTGAAGGGCATCATGGCTGTGAAGAAAGCTGAACACCAGGATGCTGAGGACTGTGATGTCACTCCAGACCAGCAGGTGAACTGGGGACACGTGGATCTGCAGTATTCCCTCCTCACATATCATCTGTCTTAGTGATGGCGGTTAACCTGTATGACGTATCATTTATGTTTTTACCCTGAAATTACAGAAAAAAACATTGATTTTATGTTTCTGTTTAAACAGTTTTTTCATAAAAGCTTTGGTGTTGTTTAATTGCTCATAAAACACCTTTCTCTAGGCATATTACCTCTGCTATAGCCTATTGGCTTTGACCAATGAAGCGTCCAATTTTGAGTTTTTACCATCAAACCAAAGAGTAAGTGCCACAACTTTAATTGTGGTGTGTGTGTGCGTGCGTGTGGTGTGTATATGTGTGTGTGCGTGTGTGTGTGTGTGTAAAGAGCCAGAGCAAGTTTCTGTCAGCACAGACAGCTGCACACACTCTTTAGTATTGCTGTGACACTAAGGGCTCAAATTAGAAGAAAACCCTGAGATGGTACTTGTGTGAACTTTTCTGAGTGATGTATTTAATGGAAGCAAAGATGTCTGTGAGATTGGTAACTGAAAGAGAGCCCATCCCATGGGTTTAATCAGACCTGCTCAGAATGCCCTCTGGAATATAAAGTCTCCATTTTATGTGCCATAGAGAAATGGTAGCTCTGGTCGTCTGGACACAAAGACATTAGTGATCTGTAAATTGTGAACAGTAAAATCTTGTCTTCTGAGATCATAAAAGAAACAGTAGCCTCCCTCAGTATCCATCTTTTTGGACGGAGGGCATACCATTGAAACTTTGTCTTGCTCTCATAGTGAATATATTTTTTATGCGATTTATTCTCAGAAAATGTGTAGTTGATATAAGTGTGAAGCTACTGTGGTGTGAATAATGAGGACTGTTTAAGGCATACAGAGTTTCCTGTATAATCCCCATTATTTATGCATTTATATGTTCTTATCTGTCTGTGCCATTCAGAATGAGCTGCAGCTGCTCTCTGCAGAACTGGAGAAACACATTAAGTGTGACATCAGGGAAAGTGAGAAAATGCTTTACAGGAGTAAGGTACAGCAGAAGGCTTCACTCACCTCATTCTCCTGATGATAGCATCTTGAAACCATTAACCAAACCAAGTTTCCTTTCACTCATCTCAGGTCAAAGACTTTGTTGCAAGAATATACACCCGATGGCAGGTTCTCCTCCAAAGGTCAAGACCCCAAGAGGTATAATGATTCCTTATGTCCCTCGTGATATCTAACATCTGAATTCTTGTTTACTGATTTGTTGTGTTGACAGTATGTAATTAAGTATATCAGGTATGTTTTCCAGTAGTTTTTAGATCTTCACATTGCTGAACTGTGTAATCAGTGCTTCTGAGAGACAAGAAAGATTTATTTCATTGTAATGATCTTCTCTGGCATGGCATGAACGTAATGGCTGTTAATGGGGTACGGTTCGCAGTCAAGCTTCTGAATTATTCCAGTATAATACAGGTGAAATTGTCTCAGATACAGAAGTTATATTGGAGGCTTTGTCTTGGCAGCTAGAATAATTGCAGAACATTGGATGTTCTGTGCTTTTGAAGGAATACTTTGAAACTTTAGCATAAACATGACAATAAATGTCCCCAGTCACTGGGTATTGATAAAAATATATATCATTTTACTTTTCCTTTTAAACTCAGGGGAAGCTCTATGATTATTGGAAACCTCTTCCTGAGGATGAAGTTCCCATTAGTCAAGAACTTCAGCCGAGGGTCTGAAGCAGGAGACCTCAGGAGATTCTGAGACCGATGAGTGAGAGGAGCGTTGTGGAGAGGAGGATGACGTGGTGATGGAGAGTACAGAAGAGCTAGAAGAGAGTGCTGGAGAACCTGAACACTGGCTGATGGAAATGGAATGAAGGAGGAGGAGCATAAGACACTTGTAGATGAAGAAATTAGTCAAACAGAAAAGGAGCCATTGAAAGATGAAGAACCTCTGGAAAGACAAACAGATCCTGTCAGGGGGGAAACTGATGTGTTGCAGGAAATGGGGATTTTAGATTGTAGGAGAGTTGAGAAGTTACTGTCATAGAAGTGCAGCCATGAGAGAGAGAGAGCTCATTGACGCACATTTTTTTAGACATTTTGAGTCCAGTTTAATGGTCTTTATGCACACTGTAGTTTTCACTGCTCCTCTTGGCCTGTGGATATACAGTGAGAATTCAGGAGGTCCCTGGGAGTATCTCCCAAACAACCAGTGACCCTTGCTCATTATTTTGACTAATGTAATGCATTTTATGTAGTGAAAGGACCCTTGTGCCTCATCTCCTTTTGTACAGAACGCACAGCTCTGCCATGGCGCTTTTAGAGGGGCTCATCCTTCATCCTGCCTCCCTCAGTGGAAGGGGTCACTTTTCCTAAGTGACCCTAAGGGGTCACTGATTCTTATTTTGTGTTTTGCAATAATGATGGATTTGCAACATGCTCATCTGTCAGGCTCAGGGTTCCTACTCTTTAAGCTGCTATCTGATATCTAATTAAATGATATCTGATATCTAATTAAATAATATCTGGTATCTAACTAAATGTTATATAGTTAAGTGTTTAGTTATCTTTATTTTGTCCGTAGATTACATGGATTTCTTTTTCTTTGTCTGTTTAATTTGTGAAGTTAGTGTCCTCTAACTCTTGTCCGTTACGCTTGTCCTTTGAATCCATGCAACACTCTCCCACCTTGCAAAAAAAGCTTATAGACTGCATATCGGTTCATCAAAGAAACAAAAAACAAGTTGCCATTATAAAGAACATAATGACTGACATGAATGAACGTAATGAAGCACTTTTTGTGTCACACGTAGAAGTCACCACTTTTGTTAATTGCCACAGTTTTTATATTCATTCAAATTTTAAATGCTCACAGTTTACTGGATCAGCATTTTTTTTATTTGAAGCCACTGCATACAGCAAGGTTTTACTTTTTAATTTTTTTTTTTTTTTTTACAAAATTACTGAAGGATTCAAGAAGTGATCCATTTAAAATGGATGCTTTCCTGTCTTCTGTGTCTATTAGAATTTTAGATCTTTTCCAGCAATTTTGTATTTGAAAACCACATCTAGCGTTTGGCTACTTCAGAGGTTTCATTGTCATTTGGGGGTTTGTAAACAAATTTATCCAAACTAAATAAAAATATAAGACATTTTACATGAAATGCTGCTTCTTGAAATTAATCTAAAAGATAGAGTTGCTTATGGGTAAATTCAGATGGAAGTATATATACATATATAACATTTTCTGTGTATAAACTTTAAAGGAATTATGAACAAAATGTAAAACAATAATAATAAGTATTGACAGAAACTCCACAGGACATGGAATTAAGTACCATCCAGCTTCAGCACTGCTACACATTCTTCTTCTAACCGCTAGGAGGTGGTAAAGTTGCAGTTATTAAAAGCCTAGCATAACGAAATGCACAGTGCCCACGTAAATATCTGACGAGATAAATATCTGCTTTTTATACTAGTTTATACTAACAAATTCAACCTGGAGTGGATAGCGGCCACAGTATTTACAAGATTTTTTTTAAATTATCCATACAATAAAATAATTTGGCATGATTTGAAGAAATCTGATGGGAATCCCAGATGTACAGTATTTAAAGGTGTAAATGTGGTAAAACAATCTCAGTAGTACACAAGGTTTCCAGAGGAAAAGTACCGTACAGATAATCAGATGTGCCAGCATAATGCTAACAAATGCACAGCCAATGAGGACCTCTGTCCGAAACTCAGTTTATCTGGGAACCTTGTGTGCTACACTGCGATTTTTACTACCGCTGCATACACGTATCCATGTAATGTCAGGATCGACGATATCCACCCTTAACCTCACGCTTCAACTTTTGAATGAGAGGCGAACATTTTAATTAGTAGCGTAAGACAACTTGCGCAAGAGGGCGTGTTTGGTTGGGCTGCCCGCTGCTCGCACGGCTGCTTAGGTCGCAATTACACGCCAGCAGTCCGGCGGAGCACCGGAGACGGGAGCGTTTCGCATGAGATGCAGCGCTACATTTTGGTGTGTTATTTTGGACTTTTGAATAGAACGGAAGCGAAAACTACCACGACAACAAGGTGAGATCAGAACTATGATATATTGTGAAGTATAGTTTATAGACGATACCTTTAGAGAAGGCTGAAAGAGTATTCAGCAGCAAGCAATTAAAATAGTGACCTCGCGAGAAGTCAAGTTTTCAAAACAGTGTTGTCTTGAATAATCTGAAAGATCTGAAAATGGGCGTTAGGTCCCTTTTTTGTTATTTCGTGTCCCGTCACATTGTAGGCAACTGTGCGGACTCCGATCCCGGATAAACAGCTTATTTATGTTCCGTGAAGTTATCAAACGACAGAACTAACCGAAAAGTATAGGGTAGGTTTCTTGAAGCCAACGGCAAACTACCGATCAGCCTTTAACCTGCAGTTATACGAAACGTTAATTATTAATTGCGTGTTAGCCTACCTGACTTGTCAGAATTCCAAATTAAACTGTCAATTTAAACTAGATGTTGTAGTCATGATAATAGCACATAGTCTTCAAATCCTGTAGTGCTGATTTGATCAGTTTCCTTGGAATATTACTTATTTTATGGAAATAATGTTTAGTAGTTGAAATGCATTTTGGGATGAAATCTGGGTTCAGCTGCTACTATGCTGAAGTATCACTATAACAACGGAGTCACACGATTCATTATGCTGTCAGTCTACTGGATTTGGTACGTGGTTCTTGATCATATCGGACACGTTCTTCCTTCTTTGATGTCTTGTTATTTCAAAGCGAGCACCATTGCTTAGGTGCTCCGTGTGCTCTGGGGCTCTTCAGGACTGGACAGAACCTCTCGCATGGAGACATTCTGGAGTCCGTAATCCGAACAGGCAGATTCTCTGATCCAGACATAAGGGGAACTGAACGATCACCATTCTCTTCCAATAATCTCATGCATTGCTGCATGACAGTGAGACAACTACAGCAATGGCATCGAAAGAGGCAGATACCTCCCAGCCAGACGCTGGTGTATTATAGAGAAATGGATCCCTATTCCAATCCCAGTCACTCGTTGTTGTAAATGATTCATGTTTTCTTTGGCACACCTAGTTGAACTCATAAACATTTTGGTTGCGATAATGAGTTGAAAGAGGTGCGATACTGTAACGCAAGGCCATGCGCCCCCACATCTGATTTTATTAACGTTTTTACTGTAGTGATGCTGAAGGCGTCACTTAAAACATGTTAATTTCATGTTAAAGTAAGACAAGGGAGGCAGCTACATCGAAACTAACTATTTGAAGTTGGATTTAGAGGCTTCCTGGTTCAGCTCTCTGGGTGGGGGATAGGGATATTTGACATATTGCTTGAAGGCTCTTGCAAGTACTTAACTACTTAAAAGTTGCCTAATTTTAAAGCAGTTAAACTTGCAGTTAAAAGTAAAAAGGAATATTCAAGTTATTTTAACTTCTCAACAGAGGGAATTAACTATAGCTAGGTAACAAAAAAGGAACAAACTAAAAGTTACAGTTAAAGGCTGAGAAAGTTCCTTGTGTTTGACAGTGTACATATTTTTCCAGTGAGAACACTAGAATGAAAAACAGAAAGATAACATTCATGCTCTTCTGCCTGACAAAGGAACTGCCCGTGTGACCTCTCGCCATTAATTTCATTTATAATTCATCTTTCACTGGCAGAAGACTGAGCTCTGTTACCAACACATCCTGAGTCAGTAAATAAGCCCAGAGTCACTTTTTTAAAATAAAGATGTCCCCTGTTTATTTTAGGCATTTATATATGCAAGAAAGCCATTCTGTGTAACATGGCTTGGTTGTGAGTAATGTTTGATAGTGAGTGTTTGGCGTGTCAGAGCCGGCCTTCTGAATGCTGTTTGTCATGAGATGAGTTGATATTAATAGGATGAGTTGAGTTGAGTTGAGAGATGAGTTGATATTAATAGGATGAGTTGATATTAATAGGAGCTTAAATTAACGGTGCTTCTGTCATTTATTTAAGTTCCTTTTCAAGTTCCTGTTCGGTTGCCCTAGCGCTACACAATCTTAGTTGTTCCACCCCAGTTGTTAAAGTTAATGAAATGATTGAATTAGTGATGGGTCCACTACAGTCCAAACTTAAATGAGCATTAGACCTGCAGAATGTTCCGTTTCAATGCAACACACAACGCTCTTCTCCTGATTGTAGCACATTCCAGTAGTGCTGATCTGAGGGAGCAGCTGTTGACGGTTTAAGATGAGTTCTTCCTGCGTGATTGCGCAGTGGAGAACTGACCTTTTAAAGTGAGTACGAATATGTGCGGTGTGACTGACAGCTGTTTAAAATGCGTGAGAGGTCTGATCAGACCTGCACGCACCCGAGCGGCAGCCGCACACGCCACAGTCTTTACACGCCACAGTCTCCACACGCCACAGTCTCCACACGCCACAGTCTCCACACGCCACAGTCTCCACACGCCACAGTCTCCACACGCCACAGTCTCACACGCCACAGTCTCCACACGCCACAGTCTCCACACGCCACAGTCTCCCACACGCCACAGTCTCCACACGCCACAGTCTCCACACGCCACAGTCTCCACACGCCACAGTCTCCACCGCACGCCACAGTCTCCACACGCCACAGTCTCCACACGCACGCCACAGTCTCCACACGCACGCCACAGTCTCCACACGCACGCCACAGTCTCCACACGCACGCCACAGTCTCCACACGCACGCCACAGTCTCCACACGCACGCCACAGTCTCTACACGCCACAGTCTCTACACGCCACAGTCTCTACACGCCACAGTCTCTACACGCCACAGTCTCCACACGCCACAGTCTCCACACGCCACAGTCTCCACACGCCACAGTCTCCACACGCCACAGTCTCCACACGCCACAGTCTCCACACGCCACAGTCTCCACACCACACGCCACAGTCTCCTCCCACACTCTCCACACGCCACAGTCTCCACACGCCACAGTCTCCACACGCCACAGTCTCCACACGCCACAGTCTCCACACGCCACAGTCTCCACACGCCACAGTCTTCACACGCCACAGTCTCCACACGCCACAGTCTCCACACGCCACAGTCTCCACACCCCGCGGCCGTAACGTGGCTCTTGCTTATGTTGTTGTTGTTTTTTAAATCCTTGACTTCTAGATTAGACTCTTGGTGGTTCCTTCACCCTCGAGTAAGTGATCTGGTCTGTTTTTTGTTTTTTAAGTCTGCTTCTTAAATTGATCACTTTTCACAAGCATTTAAGAGGTGCAGTTTCCTGAAAGGCCCAGCTTACTGTCCTGTCTATATATACTTTTTGGATAGAGTGGAAGTTATATATATATTTTTTCTTGTTTTGTAGGCATCCATGAAATTACATGCCTGTGATCACAGACTTGTACACAATAAAGAGCTGGTTTGAATACTACTGACAGCATGTACAACCTGGTTGTTATAACAGCAGTCTAGCCACATGTCTGCTACGTGCTTGCAGCTTTCATGTGCACTAGAGCAGTTAGCTTGTTTGCGCTTTTCTCCGAGAAGGAATTCAGAGGAATTTGTTGTCGGGCTGAAATTCCTGGGTCTTCAGTATGTTTTGCTTTGCTTGAGGTGCAACTTCCTGTTACACAGTGGTTACAGTGCACCTGTCCTCTGAGTTCAGAACCAGCTGTGACACCCCCACTGTTGTCATTGTGACAGCACGGCAGCAGAAAGCAGTTGTGATCTGTGTAAGAGCGATGCTGAGCCATGAAACTTGCCAGGTCTGCTTGCCTGAAGCCAGCAGGTGTGTGTGTGTGTGTGTGTGTGTGTGTGTGTGGGGGGAGAGGGAGGGAGGGAGGGAGGGAGAGAAAGAGAGAAAGAGTTTGTAGGGAATGCAAGCTAGTTTAATGGAAACAGGCTGAATGAGTGTGTTTATCTTAAGAAGAGAAGGAGTATTTGGAGTGTTTATAAAAGGGGGGATTGTGGGAAGGCAACTGTCCCTCTAAATCTCATCACATAAACTGCATTTGGGGAGGGAAGTGTTACCCATAGCCTGTTTCCTCTGGTGTAGCCATGAATGCCAGGTCTGTCCCTCCCTGTTGAACGAGAGAGACGGAGAGAGAGAGAGAGAGAGAGAGAGAGAGAGAGAGAGAAACATGTGCATGAGGGAGGATTGTAGAGGAATGGATCCTTTCTGGAAGCAAAAATTATCTAGAGTGAGTGTAGCCATAAACCATTGAAATTCTCCACATCTCTTCTCTCAGCTTCTGAAGGATTTAGCTTACAGCAATCAGTTATGTCATATCCATCACCTTATTGGTAAAAAGAAGCTACTTCAGAGGGAGATTGTGTTTATTGGCCAAATTTGTCAGTGCCTTTGGACATAGCAAAGAGTGGCCCATAAGCCCTTGAGTCTCCCATCAGCCCTTGACCTGTGTGTGCTCACCTGCAGTTGTGTTGGCAGAGGTTGCTACCATTTTATAATTCCTCTTGCCATAATAACACACTTCAGGCTTTCTGTGGTCTTAATGGAAATTTTACTTTCATTTTTTTTCTTGTCCACTCATGATAAACATTTTCATTTGGTGTCATTTCTGCCCTTTTAAGCAGCCTCCTCCATAGCGTTGCCCATTTAAGCAGCCTTCCCCATGGCGTTGCCCTTTTAAGCAGCCTGCTCCATATGTCCATAGGCCCTTTTAAGGTCACGCAGGAGTCTGAGAGTCGGAGGATCTCGCATGTCTGCTTTTCTTCAGCTTCGCTTTGAGCTGCAACTCCTGCTGAACATCCTCCTCACTCAGCAGCCCGTCCTGGTGCCCGGGGCAGGCTGGGCCTCAGTGCAGACGGCCTGACCTGTCTTGACCTGGCCCGGCCCGGCCCGTTCTGACCCGTGTTGACCCGTCCCGGCCCATCCTGTCCCGACCCATCCCGACCCGTCCCGATCCGTCCCGATCCGTCCCGACCCATCCTGGCCTGTCTTGACCCGTTCTGGCCCGTCCTGGCCCGTCCTAACCCGGGCCTTTGCTCATCTGGTTGGTTTCTGTGCCTTATTATTATTTTTTAGATTCCACATCTAAGGAGGACAATGAGGAGTGGAGACAAGAGGGATCACCAGAGGGATCACCAGAGGGATCACCAGAGGGATCACCAGAGGGATCACCAGAGGGGGCATTTTGTATTGGAGTGAGAGGAGTGACCCTGCTTAAGGACGAGAGGGGGTGGGGTGGTGAACTCGAGGTGCTGCCCCCTCCTGGGCAAACCAGCAGTGAGGATGAGGATGAGGATGAAGATGAAGATGAGCAGCACTGTGTCATGGCTGCACTTCCTGCAGCTACTGTGCAGCCTGACTGCCCTGTGGGCGTATCCCTTCAGACCGCCTCTGGACCTGGACGTGACTCCCAGGACCACTGTCTTCTACAGCGGTATGAACCAACCAGCTCTTAACTCCTCTCTTATCTTCTCTAGTTTCACTGTGTTCTTCCTGTGACTGTGACTGCATGATTCCATGGACAAACAAAGGACAGTTACACTGTGTGTGTGGGTGCGTGCGTGTGTGTGTGTGTGTGCGTGCATGCGTGGGTGGTTGAGAGAGGTGTGTGTATATGGTTTTATGTTTGATCATTCTACTTATATGTGGCTTTTGGGTGGTTTATAGTTTATAGGTGTACAAGTCGTAAACCTGTTATTTTATTGAAGAAACTCTTGTCTAATTTAAATTCCTGCACAATAACGACTGTACCGCATCGGTCAGAGTACGAGGCGACTCGAGATTTCCTTTTATTTCCTGGAGTCCTGCAGCTGCGGAGAAGGTGGAGCGTTGAGTGTTTAAACGCAGAGCGCCAGAGAGGGTGTGGCTGCCCGAGGTCTCGCAGGCTACCGAAGCAGCAGGGCACGAGGGTTACGGCACAGTCCCGGGGGGGGGGGGGGGGTCTTTCTGCAGAGGCTGTGGAACTTCTCTCATTCCACAGTCCTGCTGGGGTCTCCTGCTTCTGACCCACAACTCGAGCCTCCTCTCATGGAGAATGTGTTGGGAACCTTTGGATTCGCAACCAGACAAAGTTGATCTGGTTTTGCAGCATCCACTGATGTTTATAAGCTACGGACGACGTGCGTTTCTTCACCTTCAGCAGTGAGTGATAGTGCTGATGTAAATTGTAAGGGTGTGTGTGTGTGTGTCTGCATGTGTGGACGTGTGGGTATTTGTATGCAAATGTATGCATGTAATCTTATCTTACTATCATTCATCTCGGGATCCACCCACATTTGGCATCCCCTCCCTGCAACTCACCTCCCTGCAACTCACCTTCCTGCAGCACATATTCAACCTTTTTGTGCCAGCCATGGGTAAATCTATTCATTGAGTTACTTAGCAACTCCTCCAGCATTTACCAGCATTCATCACGCGCGTCTAGCAGGAGGTGTACAGACCTTGCCCGGCTTCACCTCCCACGTCATCATTTCATTTAGTGACCGTGTGTGCATAAGAGGAGGTTTGCAGGAATGAGAGACATCAAGTAGTCTAATGAGCACTGGACTTCAGGAGGAGAGAGAGAGAGGGAGAGGGAGGGAGAGAGAGAGAGAGAGAGGGAGGGAGAGAGAGAGAGAGAGAGAGGGAGAGAGAGAGAGAGAGGGAGAGAGAGAGAGAGAGGGAGAGAGAGAGAGAGAGAGAGAGAGGGAGTGTGTGAAAGATTATACACATGGTGGCGAATCTGTTTTATAGAGCAACAAATATGGAACGTGATGCAACACGATGTAATTTTGAGAGCTCAGTTCTGGTCACACTTGCGTGGGCCGGACTGAACCACAGAACAAAGATGAAACACCCATGACGGGGGTTAGATGTTTCCTTCTCAGATCTTTAAGAGATCATCCCAAATCCATCCAATACTGGACATTTATCAGTGAACCTTTAAAACCACTACAACACCTGTCAGAACCTGTAAATCACCCTCAGCTCCTTCGACCTTCTGTTGCCTCATGACGACGGACCGATGCCGGTTCAACATGCACAACCACCCAAAATATCACTGATGAGCCAACAGTGTAGAAGACACGTCCCTGAGTACAGCACAGGGGGGACAGCGTCTCCACAGGGGGGACAGCGTCTCCACAGGGGGACGTGCACTCGCCTGCAGTACCCGTCTCTGCACTGGCAAGCTGGCAAGATTCTGCACGACAACACACACACACACACACACACACAAACATAATGTCCTTTGTCCCTTAGAACCTGTTAATTGTTTTCCTGGAATAGCAGGGGTGTGGGGTGACTGAGGGAGGGGGCAGAGGGGGTGGGGAGGGGGTAACAAGGGTAGCTCGCCTGCTCCGTTTGCTCTGCTGAATTAAAGCTCAATGAAAGTGGACCAGAACCGGCCGGCTCGGAGGCGAGTGTGGTGACTGGTCACGGGCGTGTAACGGGGGGACAGTCAGCCGGAGATATAGAGAGTAGACGCATCATGTAATGTTACGATGTCATTTTATTGCAACATAAACTATGCCTTATGTTCAGTATCGTGGCATCATAAAACAGCCGCATGTTTTGAATTTCACTATGCTACAGCTATATTGCTGTACCCTTACCTTATGTACACGATTGATATTAACTTCGGCTAGCCGCAGTGCCTTGTCAATAAAGCTTTATTGACTTGAACAGGCCAGAAAATGAAGGTGAGACATAGATGGTTGAAGAGAGGCAGAATTGTGCAACAGAGGGAGGAAAACCGTGTTTGAGTGCAACGAAGCTGTGTTTGGTGGAGAGGAAGAGGAAGAACTCGTTTCATGAGCAGAGGACGACGACTTCAGGGTCCTTCCTGTAGATTTTTCTCTCAGCCCGAGCAATTACTTCAGCTCACAAAGAGGGACTGCACGGTATAGAGGAAACATTGCATTGTGATCATATTGGAGCATATTAGAACTGCAATTTGTCTCCAGATATAATCAAAACACATTTCTGAGGTATATATGAGATCCGGCTAAAGCACGAGCTGCTTTTTTATGAACAAAATTATTCATGTTGTTGGGATCGTGTGTGTGACTGCTGTGAATGGTCAGGACAAGCGCTGCACACAACACACACCTGTAACTCATTAAGGGGTTAGATGTATCAGTGTTTCTAAATAGCCAGAGAATGAGCTGCTTATTTGAGCTTATTGCTCACAGGTGAGTGTGTGTCTGCTCAGCATGTCTGCTCATCTCCTGTGGTCATGCGGGAGGGACCTGGTTACTGTCAGTACACATTCAGGTTGTTTACATTTGGTCTTCCTGGTTAATGCCAGCATAAAAGCCCTGGGTGACTGAAGATGACTCAGTGCTTAAAGGAACCATGTCCAGCGTGTAGCCAGTAATGGCCATGCTAATCTGCCCAGATGCTCTCACAGCTCCAGTTGCTGCTAGTTTAGTTCAGTGTTGGGTATGTGTGAGTGGGCAATGGTTGATGCTACAATGTGGTCTGGTTCAGTGGTTCAGGGCACAGTGTTCTGGGAGGAATGTCCGCCTGCCGGAGGAAGGACGCATGAACGGAATGTAGCTTCTAGCACGAACACTGCAAAAATACAAACAAAAAGACCTGCACATGTGAAACACACACACGCATGCATGTGCGCATACACACCCCCAGTTGTGGCTGTTAATTATTAAGGCTTGTGCTGCTGTGATCTTGAATAAAATGATTGGCTGAAATATCAAAGTGAATACTTCACTGTTTTTCTGCTGGTCCAGCCTGGAACACACACACACACACACACACACACACACACACACACACACACACACACACCTACACACACACACACTCTCACTCAAGCTCTCTTTTTGTCTTTTTTTCTTAAACTGAGATTTCAAATCAAATTCTTTTTGCCGTCAGTAGTTAACATGGAGCACTGTTCTCTCTCTCTCTCTCTCTCTCTCTCTCTTTTCTTTTGTCAAATATATATATATATATATATATATATATATATATATACAAATGTAAAGATTTTAATTGGAAATGATTGTAATTTATCCTTGATTAACTTGGAGCCACACACACTGATTCATATCTTGGACCTCATACCGACTAGCTAATTATCAGTGGGAGCTCTTCACATGAACAGGAAATGCTGCTTCGCTTTGGAAGACGGGTATGTGTGTATAGATGGGTGAGGAGTGGCTTATCTTAAACCTCCACTAAGCCGCTAAAGAAACCGGAATGTGGAGATTGTCATCAATACGCAGATATTTTATCTGAGAATAGTCACGATGTATAATTCAAGCCTGTGGTCCCGTGTGTGTTTACAGATCAGGTGTTGTAGATGGTGTTGTAGATGGAAGGTGTTCTTGGGGGTTGTCCAGGCTGGTTTAGCTACAGTGTGGGGGTTGTACTGTCTGTCTCACCTTAATCTATGAGTCACAGGTGCTGGATTACACACCAGCCTGACGGCAAAAAAAAGTTTATTCCTCCTCGTGTAGGACCCAGACACTGAAAAGGCTCACTGTGTAACCCTGTTCTACAAGCATGTCTAGAGTGGGGGAGGATATGCTGGCTTTCTGTCTGTGTTGACATCATCATTACATTTTACCTGAAGTTTTCTTCCTTTTGACACAGTGAAAGCTACTTTATAACTGCTGTCTGGTCTACAGTTCACTTATCATCACTTACCACTGCCTTTGTAATGCTTCTGATGTGGGCAATAATAAAACGCAGTGTGTCTGTTACATGTAAAATACAAGCCGGATGCTTGGAAGTAACACTAACTTTATAAAAAAAAGAAGCCCATTATTTAAGTTAAGCCACATTGTCAATTGTGATTTTCACCCCAATCGAAATTTACCCATCTGTGCAGTCAGAACACACACACACACTAGTGATAACTAGGGGGCTGTGGTGCACACGTGCCCAGAGCGGTGGGCAGCCCTAGCCCAGCGCCCAATTGGGGTTAGGTGCCTTGCTCAAGGGCACCTCAGTCATGGGAATCGAACCCACGACCCTCCGGTCACAAGACTGGTTCCCTAACCACCAGACCATGACTAAGTAATAACAGGCAGCGAAAGGTTTATCAACACAGAACAAAGGGTTCCATCTAGTTAATTCTTCAGTTGTATTTGTTTAAGTGTCTGCGTTTGTTCAAGCTTCCTCCTGTAGCGTGAATCACAGCCGGACAGGTTCCAGGTGTCCTGAGTGTGTTGGTGCTGTGGTGTTTCAAGCCCTCAGACGTTCTTTCTGACCGGTGGGATGTTTTTGATTCTCTGCAGCAGTCACGTTCTTTCAGTGCGAGTTCGTCTGGAGAGAGTGGAGGTCTTAAGGTCCTGTCTAGTTACCCACTGCTTACTTTTGTCCTGCGTTGTGTCCTGCTGTCCCACTGGGCATGTGTTTAGTGCTGCTTTGCTCCTGGTAGACCAGTTGCGCTTTGTTTGGATGGAGGTCTACATCAGGATGGAGGTCTACATCAGGATGGAGGTCGCTGTAGAGTATCTGTCACAATGAGCCCAGACTTGTGTTGTCTGATGGCAGGTGTGTTTGAGGGCACATTCACTGGGCTTCCTGCTCAGTTAGTAAGGACATACAGCACTTCTGAGACATTTTTAAGGTGTGTTTTATCACTCCCTCCCTCTCATGTATTAGTGTGATTTAATGGCTATGACTAAGTATAGTACTGAACTTTGAATTCCCTGTGATATGTTGCACATTGTAACTGCTGACTCTGTTCTGACTAATCTGTTTTTTTCTGCTTGTGTGTTGTATGCCGATCTATGTGTTATCTTGGGTTTGTTTTTGGATATGTTTGTGGGTCTGTGTGTGTGTGCGCACACCAATATTTGTGGTGTTCTATCTGAGATAGATTTGTAGATAAGGTTGATCTCAAGAACATATGCGTACTACTCACACCCATAGAGAATAATGGCGCAGTGTAGGGCGCAGTGTTTGTGTGGAGCGCTAAGGAAGTAAACCCTAGAGCTATGTCAGCTGGGAGGCAGTGAGTCACTACATTTACTCTCTGTGTCTCTGTCTCTGTGTCTTTCTCTCTCTCTCTCTCTCTCTCTCTCTCTCTCTCTCTCTCTCTCTCTCTCTCTCTGAAGCTGACTTCCCTCTGTCACTCTTCAGCTTCCTTTGACATGCTTCTCCCACCTGCTGATTGAAGACTGTTAATGACGATCGGGATGCAGAATACAATCTGTCCCTCATTGCACATAGAAGCGTTCCTGCCAGAGGCACCCACACAGGAGAGGAAGGGTGTGAAGTGTGTGTGTGTGTGTGTGTGTGTGTGTGTGTGTTGCTACGTGGCACTGCTTTTCCACCATCAATAGAAAAACATAAACATTCCCTCACCAGCAGAATGGATTTGTGTAAAGAGAATGTAAACATGACTACAATGGTGTAAATGCTCTACACACCTTGTACTGGAAAGGTCCTTCATACATGTGTGTGTGTGTGTGTGTGTTTCAGGTCTGTGGGGGTGCAGACGATTTAGTGACACAGCTGTGAACTACAGTACACTGCTCCTGGAGGAAGAGGCTGGTGTTCTGTACGTGGGGGCGAGAGGGGCTCTGTATGCCCTGCCTGCCTCCAACATCTCCACCTCCAGCCGCGCCGTGAGCACCACCCGCCCGCACCACACGCTTCAGTGTCCTTCACTAATCTTTGTCTTGTGATTAACCGTATGAGTCACGCACTCTGCCTACCTTTGCATGAAAAAGTGGTCAGAATAATGTAAAAAAAGATGTTTACACACTTGAGAAATCGGTACCACTACGTAGGAGATGCATCGCACGAGAATGTGACTTGATAAGATTATTATGTTAATATTTCAC
Organism: Brachyhypopomus occidentalis; assembly: GCA_020368025.1. NCBI lineage: Eukaryota > Metazoa > Chordata > Actinopteri > Gymnotiformes > Hypopomidae > Brachyhypopomus > Brachyhypopomus occidentalis. The sequence goes on from JAGXOD010001386.1 coordinate 2,993,584, forward strand.
TTGTGCAGATCGACTGGGAGGCGCCAGAAGACCAGAAGCAGCTCTGTTTGAACAAGGGGAAAGACAACATGGTCAGGGCGTTCCTTCTGCCGCCTTCACCCACACCTCTGCTCACTGCTCTCCCCATCACTGACACACCTCCGTTCCGTATTACAGACCGAGTGTTTCAATCACATCCGCTTCCTGCAGAGGTTCAACTCCACCCACTTGTACACTTGCGGTACTCACGCTTTCAGTCCACTGTGTGCATATGTTGTAAGTACGACCGCAGATGTTTAATGTGGTTTCTGATGTAACGCTGAGGTGTGCTAGAGACGTCACTCGCCTGGAGGGTTTAAGTGTGAGCGGTGTGTGTGTTCTCCTTTGCTTTCTCAGGACAGTGGAGATTTTAAGATCTCTGCGTTTGAAGAGGGTCGGGAGAAGTGCCCATATGACCCCGCAAAGGGCTACACGGGCCTGATCGCTGGTAAGACATTTACACATGGCCTTTCTGTGCTGTTTCCCACAATGCCTTTCCTGAATCTTGGACCCGTTCCTCCTGTCAGACGGAGAGATGTACACAGCCTCCCAGTACGAGTTCTGGAGCTCTCCCGACATCCGCAGGAACTCCCCGAACCCCACCCTGAAGACAGAGGACGCCCCCACCCGCTGGCTCCACGGTCAGTCCCAAGCAGCGCACGTGTCGCGCGACAAGCGTGTGTGCCGTAGCTCATCCGTTCAGGGTGCACGTGGACAGCCGTGTGCCCGTCCTGGGTCTCCAGCTCCACGTCCTCCCACGCACTGCTCACCTACAGTTAGGCTGCCTCCGCTGATCTTGTGCAGCCGTGTTTCCGTCTCTTCTGCGGCGGCTCGGTAGAAGCGCAGGCCGCTCCGTCAGCGGTGGAGGTTCTGGGTTGTGAGCGCGTGTCTCTGTTCCCTTACAGAGGCTGACTTTGTGGGCTCAGCACTGCTGAAGGAGAGTGTGAACAGCTCGGTGGGGGATGACGACAAGGTCTACTTCTTCTTCACGGAGAAAAGTGAGGAGCACACCCCGTTGTTCAGCCACAGCACGGCGGCACACGTGGCACGTGTGTGTAAGGTACGGCTCACATCCTTAACCTCCCGGACCCCAGATTCCCCCGTGATGGGTGTCGGGGGGGGGGGGGCTCTACAGTCTGAAGTCCTGGCCAGGAGGCGTTTTCCTTCAGAACGTGTCTTTGCATAACTGAAATGAATTTAGATTTTGTGAAATAATCTAATATGATCTTTATCTACTCGAATGATCAAATACCAGAATTCAATTCAAGCATTATACTTGAGCTTATATTCACAAACACACCTACTGGAATGGAGTGTGTGTGTGTGTGTGTGTGTGCTTTGTCTGCATGTGCTCGCACACCACTTCTCAGCAGGGGAAACCATTTGCCCTCAAAATGCTCTTCATTTCAGTGGGTCTCTCTGCAGGCCCTCTAACAGCAGCGCTGTTGCCAAACGCCTCTCTGGCTTATGCCTCTTTTGTCCAGAAGCTTCCTCCTTTACCGTCCAATCACAGCTCCAGCCTCAGATGACCTCACGCCCCGGGGTTCCAACCCGGCGCTCCCCAACCGCCCATGTCTGTTCTGTGTCTGTTCGCTTTGTCTATTCGCTCGTCGCGCCTCACGATGATGCTCCGCCTCCACAACGCACTCTTCGGTTTCCTGGGTAACGCCTTCCTCCCGCTGGAAGCTTAGTAGTGAGGCTCCCCTGGGCAGGATGCTCCGCTGTGGCTGCCATTACGAGCCCGAAAGCCTTCAAGGTCGGGAGGCAGCCGGTTGCTTATTTAATGCCGCAGTGACAGTGACGGGTTCGCAGAACTACAACTCCCATCATCCCTCTCCAAACTCTCTGCCTCCACCTCTAGTGGCAGGCGGTGTGCTGGGCTTTTGGAACCCGCTCGTCTTCCCCACTGAGCCCTCACTCGGCTCTGGGCCCATTTCACACCAGACATGAGAAGCTTGGGATATTTTTGACAGTGTTGCCAATGGGGCACTGCTCGACTTTTTGTGTCAGCTGGCTGTGTGATAAATAACTGGACATATTGGGAAAATGGCTCCGTCTTTGCGTTTTGGTTCTTGTTGTATTTGTTTACTGACGCAGGGCAGGTAACGGCAGCAGGAGGGAGTTCCTGCCCCGTGCCTGTGCTGACCCTGGCAGGACGGCAGCCATCTCCCATCTCGCCCCCCCCTTCCTCCTCCAGGCCACTGTAGGGGGGCTTTAATGAGGAGATTAGGCTTCATTATCCACATGCCTGCAGTGACACGCACTATAAACACAAACGTGCTGAGGCTCTGCAGAAAGTCAAATTACAAACACAACGTCCTCCGCAAATAAAACAGGATGTGCGTGTGAATGTGCTTGGCTTTATTTTACGCTTTATTTTAGTGTTTTTTTGGTTTGTTTGTTAATACTTGTTAATATGTTAATATGGCCACAGTTCCTGAAGAGAACTTGTAGGTGTCCAGGATGATTTTATTTTCAATTCTTAAACTTTTAAACCGCACATTAACAGGTCACAGTCAAGGTTTCCGTGTCTGCAGCTGCAGACACTAACAGGTATGCGACAGAAACGCCTAAACTTTTCACCTGCGCTGGACACTGTGTTCAGCACATCTTTCTCATGTACAACTGTAGACTGTAACCTGCACCTGGAAATGAACACAGCCACATACCCACCACATTCACCAGCGCTCAGTTTACAAACAAAGGGCCACTTTCAGTTCCCTCACGTCTGGGTGGAGCTCCGCTTATCCATCAGTGGCACGGAGACCCCGTCCTGGGGGAGGTGCTGGGGGAGGTCCTGGGGGTGTCTGCGTCTTTCTGGAGGCGTCTTTTTTGTGGCGTTGGTGTCACTGCAGAGTTGCCTGCGTCCAAGGCTGTCCAGTGGTGCTCAGAAACGGGCTGTGGTAGAAGCTCTAGTCGCTCCAGCAGACGACCCACCCCCTCCGTCTGAAGCTGTGGGGTCACGTGCTCCACTGACGTCCGGGGTGTTGGGCCTGTTTCAACATGGCGGCCCAGGGGAGGATGCCAGACCGAGCAAACGAGCATGCTGAGGCGTTTGGCAGCGAGTTCAATAAGTGTGTCCTCCTCTGGGGAGGCGGCGTGCAAATTAGATTTGCTCCCTCCACCTGACGGGATGTACAATGTCTTCCTTAAGGAAAAAAAAGCCCCAATCCAATCTGTTCTCATTTCCCACCATCCTGCTGACAGCAGAATGAAGCACCGTGCCAGGAGTGAGCGAGGTTGGGTGGATGAAGACACAGAGGCGCTCTTGCCTTTAAATGTGCTGCACATTTGGCTCGAGTCTCAGTTTGCACTAATAGAATTTAAGGTTAGAGTTTCGCGGCGCTGAAGAAACCTGAGGGCTTCACATGCTGAGTGTGTTGCTCTGGCTTGAGTGGAGTCTCAAGTGCAGGAAATGGTAAAAAAAAAAAAGTCTATGAAATGTTAAATGTTTGATCTTTTACGTATATAGCATCAATATTAAAACCTGTTCGGAGTACTTAATGGAGTCGAACACTTTAATTCCTATCATTGATTTTCTTTATTGATGCATTTAATGTGTCTGGTTGCATGCTCTGCCTGGTGTGTGTGTGCGTTGGTGTCTGTGTGCGTTAGTGTCTGTGTGCATTGGCGTGTGTGTGCATGCATATGTGTGTGTGTGTGCGCATGTGTTGTGTGTGTGTGTGTGTGTGTATGTGTGCGTTGGTGTGTGTATGTGTGCGTTGGTGTGTGTGTGTGCGCGTTGGTGTGCGTTGGTGTGTGTGTGCACGTTGGGCTGAGGTGTCTTGCTCACCTCCTCCGTGTTCGCTCCGCTCCTGTCCTGCAGCGGGACCGTGGAGGCCTCCTGACCCTGCAGAAGAAGTGGACGTCCTTCCTGAAGGCCCGCCTGGTGTGCTCGCTGCCTGCCTACGAGTTCCACTTCAACGTGCTGCGTGGCGTGTTCGTGCTGGAGGACAGTGGCTCCCACGATGCCGTGCTCTACGCCATCTTCGGCCTGGAGTGGTAAGCGTGTGGGCTTCCTGCATGCGAGTCCCTCTCTTTTGTGCAATCTGGTGCCTTTTATCCCTGGTGGAGATCCAGCCCACGCTCCCGGCTCTGACTGTCCGCCCCGGCCCGGGCAAAACCGCTGTCCTTGTGGAGGTGAAGCCGTGTGGGTTTGACCGGCCACTCCGGCAGCCGTGTGGGGAAGCTCGGGCCGGGGAGGCTGTTACTGGCGTTGACAGTCGGGGTGGCTGTAGTGCTGAGGGGCTCTGCTAGGGGGCGCTAGGCTGGGCCGTCTGGGGCGCTGCGAGGCTCCTACTGAGCATGCCCGCTCTGAACACAGAACATGGCTGACAGGCTCGCGGGCTGCCTGGAATGCGTGTTATCTTTTATTCATACGCCGATCGACCTTGCGGAGGAGATGTGAAAAAAAAAACCTGTGTGTGTACTTGTAGTCTGTAGCATCTACTGCTTGCTTCTCTATGCCAGAACATTGTATCTAATGGTTTCTGACTTCTTTAAAAAAATAATAATAATAATAAATAAATAAATAAATGTTGAGCTACGACGTTAGCAAAACGGTCCCAAGTGGCCAGAGCTGTGTATGAGGTGAGTGTGTTTGTGTCTCTGGGGTCAGGAGAAGCTTCAGTGCGGCTGCAGGCGCTGAGTTGGACTGGGGTTGGACACGTGGACAGAGAGGTGCGCAGTGTCCCCAAACTCAGAAACGATGAGGGAGAGATGAAAGAAGGGAGGATGGAGAGAGAGAGGGAGAAAGCAGGAGAATTAGCATGTCATCTGATCTGAGTAGTGGTTTGGCGTGACTCACAAGGTCCATTTCAACGCATGTTTTTTTTTTGTTTGTTTGATCTTTTCCTGTCACATGGCTACGCCATGAACTTTACCCAAAAGTGTGTGTGTGTGTGTGTGTGTGTGTGTGTAAGTGTGCATATGCCTATGCCTGTGTGTGCACATTTTTCATTGACAGTGTTTTGTGCACTCCTGTGATTCTGGGTCCAGGACGTCTGCACTGTCCCTCCTCTGTCCACTCACATCTGTCTTCACTGTCATGCATTTTCCTGTCTCGCTGCTCTGGTGCCACTCCCTGTCTCTGTCTCCACCCTGTCTGTCCACTTGACAGACGAGTGCCCCACAGCCCTTGATGCTGTCCGGCCCGGTCCACTCACTCCCCGCCGGCCCACTAACTTCCATCATCTCCCTTGCACACTTTTTGATACATCTGTAATGCATTTCCCAAGTTGCCATGGTTACACTGAGGGCTTCTGGAAGCTCTGGGCTAGCATGCTGAGACCTGGAGAATTGAAGAGATGAGGGGAAACTCAGACTGATAGAACACTGCAGAGGGGCAGAACTAGAGAGGTTCAGGAGTTATTACCAGTACACACATCTCTCTCTGTCTGTCTCTCTCTTCCAGACTGTCTCTCTCTTTCTCTCTCTCTCTCTCTCTCTCTCTCATCCCTTTGTATATCCTACCGCACAAACACTCAAATGGCAGCATTAACTCCTCCATTCTCTCTGACACTGTAGCAGGCAGCTGTAGCAGGGTGGGTTGGTGTGTAGTCGGCTCCCCTCCCTGTCCCCACCTCCCGTTTGAGGCTGCGCTGAGCGACTCTCTCCCTCTGCAGGACGAGTGTGAAGGCCTCGGCCATCTGCCGCTACTCCATGGCAGACGTGCGGCAGGCCTTCGACGGGCCCTACATGGAGAGCGCAGAGGACGGAAGCCCCACAAGGGCCGAGTACACGGGGAAGGTCCCGGAGCCACGGCCCGGATCGGTAGGATCTGTGTCTCCCTCTCTCACGCACTCTTCCTCTTGCTCTGTCCCGCACCCTCTTGTTGTCTCTCTCTACACACACACACATACACACACACACACACACACACTACCGTCATGCTCTGATTCGGCCAACTGGCTGACTCGGTGTGGATGGTGGTGTCTCGGGTTTCTGGAGAGGCTGTGTCCCTGCAGGACATGTGGGTACAGTACGGGGATCAGACTAAGGAGTACAGCGTCGGGGGGGTGCTCATGTCGTCAGGGCTCATTGCCATGGAGATTAGGAGCAGGCAGAAAAGCCCGCCTGAGAAGTGGCGCTGGTTTCCATGCCCTGATGTTCTGTAATGAGGGGCTTTGTGCTCTTGTGACATCTTGTATTTCAGCTTCAGTAGCTGTTTAGTGAGTCTCAGAATTTGTGAGAACAGACACATATAATTTGGCTCGCAGGCTGTTTTCGGCTTCCAGGACAGTTACCCAGAATCTACAGGACTTGTTGGCAGCCTGTTCATTTACATGCTTACGTGTGCTGAAGGCAGAGAAAAGCGTCATGTCGACATGCCGTACACAGTGAAGATCACATGACTGCAGTTTCAGGACTGGTTGCCTTTCCCACAGTGTATGTGGAAGCCCAGAGCCCACGGCCCATGTTAGCAAAGCTGCTGTGTGTTGGGATTGTGTAGTTTTACAGGTGTGTCGGGATTGTTTAGTTTTACTGGTGCGTCGGGATTGTTTAGTTTTACTGGTGCGTCGGGATTGTGTAGTTTTACTGGTGTGTTGGGATTGTGTAGTTTACAGGTGTGTCGGGATTGTGTAGTTTTACAGGTGCGTTGGGATCGTGAAGTTTTACAGGTGCGTCGGGATCGTGTAGTTTTACAGGTGCGTCGGGATTGTGTAGTTTTACTGGTGTGTCGGGATTGTGTAGTTTTACTGGTGTGTCGGGATTGTGTAGTTTTACAGGTGTGTCGGGATTGTGTAGTTTTACTGGTGTGTCGGGATTGTGTAGTTTACAGGTATGTCGGGATTGTGTAGTTTACAGGTGCGTCGGGATTGTGTAGTCTTACAGGTGCGTTGGGATTGTGTAGTTTTACTGGTGTGTCGGGATTGTGTAGTTTTACTGGTGTGTCGGGATTGTGTAGTTTTACTGGTGTGTCGGGATTGTGTAGTTTTACAGGTGCGTTGGGATTGTGTAGTTTTACTGGTGCGTTGGGATTGTGTAGTTTTACAGGTGCGTTGGGATTGTGTAGTTTTACTGGTGTGTCAGGATTGTGTAGTTTTACTGGTGTGTCGGGATTGTGTAGTTTTACAGGTGTGTCGGGATTGTGTAGTTTTACAGGTGTGTCGGGATTGTGTAGTTTACAGGTATGTCGGGATTGTGTAGTTTACAGGTGCGTCGGGATTGTGTAGTCTTACAGGTGCGTTGGGATTGTGTAGTTTTACTGGTGTGTCGGGATTGTGTAGTTTTACTGGTGTGTCGGGATTGTGTAGTTTTACAGGTGCGTTGGGATTGTGTAGTTTTACTGGTGCGTTGGGATTGTGTAGTTTTACTGGTGTGTCGGGATTGTGTAGTTTTACTGGTGTGTCGGGATTGTGTAGTTTTACTGGTGTGTCGGGATTGTGTAGTTTTACTGGTGTGTCGGGATTGTGTAGTTTACAGGTGTGTCGGGATTGTGTAGTTTTACAGGTGCGTCGGAATCGTGTAGGTTTACAGGTGCGTCGGGATTGTGTAGTTTTACAGGTGCGTTGGGATTGTGTAGTTTTACAGGTGCGTTGGGATTGTGTAGTTTTACTGGTGCGTTGGGATTGTGTAGTTTTACAGGTGCGTCGGAATCGTGTAGGTTTACAGGTGCGTCGGGATTGTGTAGTTTTACAGGTGCGTTGGGATTGTGTAGTTTTACTGGTGCGTTGGGATTGTGTAGTTTTACAGGTGCGTTGGGATTGTGTAGTTTTACTGGTGCGTTGGGATTGTGTAGTTTTACTGGTGCGTTGGGATTGTGTAGTTTTACTGGTGGCTTCTTATGGTTTGCTCCACAGTGCATCACAGATCAGCTCAGAGCCAGAGGCATCAACTTCTCCACCGACCTACCAGACGACGTGCTGCACTTCGTCCGCCGCCACCCTCTTATGTCCAGGCAGATCCTCCCTCTGGAACTGCGCCCCCTACTGTTCAGGAGGACGGTGGACTACACTAAGATCACTGTGCACCCAGTAACTGCTCTGGATGGCCAGAAGTACCACATGCTCTTCATTGGCACAGGTATGCTGAAGACGGTTGGCTCCTCATTAGTTCAGATATGTCCGTTACAAGCTCCATCACCGCGTGAAGACGACTCATGGTGTGATGGTCCTAATGTGTGTGTAGCGCGAGAGGTTTCGTGTTTCCTTCCACTGACCGCTCATGTTCCGCAGACGAGGGCTGGCTCCAGAGAGCGGTGGAGGTCAAAGGTGTGCTGCACATTATTGAGGAGCTGCAGATGTTTGAGGAGCCCCAGCCCGTGAATAGCATCGTCGTTTCTCCAAAACAGGTCGCTAAACCAATGGGTCTGCGTAGAATATTGACGTGTATGTTGACCGAGCTGTGTTGCTTGTGTTGCTGAAATTGAGTTTCCATCTATTTTGACCTTTGACCTGTAGAAGAGTGTGTATGTGGGCTCGCCTTCTGCAGTCCTGCAACTGCCCCTGTCCACGTGCGGCAGGTACGCGTCCTGCTTGGACTGCGTGTTGGCACGTGACCCGTTCTGCGCGTGGGACGGGGAGGAGTGTGTGGAGATCTCCTCGCGCACAGACAGGTACAGTGGAGCACAGATACATGTTCACTTCTTTATTAATGCTAAGCTCTGTAAATCTAACTGTGAGGATTCAGTGTCGTCTCCCGTGATCAGGGCAGCAGGACTAATCTGGGCTATTGTTATATGTACAGATCCAATCTGACTCAAGACATCGTGAATGGGAATAAGGGCTGTGAGGAGTCAGCAGCAGATGGTATGAATATTAATCTCCTTTTGTATATCAGACATGTGGGCCCAGAGCCATCACGACAACAGTTGCTGGAATCTTTGCTTAAACGCTGCATCTGTTTCTCATGTGCCATTCTAAGCAGTAGGGAGCTTGAGTTTTATTCTACAGTAGATCTTCTGCATCTAGATTCTCATTATATTGACATGCATCTTTAAAAAAATTTGCTTATTTCTATTACATTGATGTGTATGTTTTATTTTTGTTTTTATTTACTTACTTTCTATACAACACAGCCCACAGGTTAGCTGTAGAGATGCTCTTTGTCCAAGAAATATCTTATGCTAATCAAGAAGCTATTGCTACATGGGTAATCTTGCTGTTGTAATGTTCTTGGTCTAAATGTGATGGGGTACAAGTGTATGGGTGTGTATAACCCCGTCCAACGGCGTGTTGATGAGGAGTGTGTTTGTCCCCAGCGCCGGCGATCCGTCGCAGTCGGGCCGTGATGGCAGGCGACGACGTGCTGCTGCAGTGTGAGTTGGCGTCCAACCTGGCCCTCCCGCGCTGGACCCTGCTGGGCCAGGAGCTGCAAGGCTACGGGCTCCGCACGGGCTACCGCATCGGCACCGACGGCCTGCTGGTGATCGGGGCGCGGCCGGAGCAGAGCGGAGAATACGCCTGCTTCGCCCTCGAGAACGGCGTCCGCGTCCTGGTCGTCGTCTACGCCCTGAGCGTGTGGCAAGACCCGCACGCGGAGCTTCCCGCCGAGGCGTCCGCACCACCCCTGATCACCAGCCTCCACCCACAGAATGCGCACCCTGTTCCCGTCCCGTTGCCCCCGCGTTTGGACTTCCTGTCCCCGAGGAACAAGGAGGCCATGTACCTGTCCCTGATTACCATCCTGGGCGGACTGTGTCTGGTGCTGACCGTCGTCCTGCTCTACGTGGGTTTCTGCGTGCGGGGCAGAAGGGGCAAGTACTCGCTCCGCATGGCCGCCCGCGCGGAGCGGAAGAGGAACGCCCACATGGAGCTGAGGACCATTTCCAGCCACTGCAACGGCAAGGCGGACGCGCCCGACGGCCTGCTGCACATCGTGCCTGGGGAGGCCTGCACGTCCCCCAGTAGCGAGCTGCCTCCCGCGCCTCCCCTCCCTCCCGCGCCTCCCCCCAACCCCGACCCAGAGTACTCCAACGGCCTTTCAGCCACCCTGCCCAGCGTCTTACGCAAGATGAACGGAAACAGTTACGTGCTGCTCAGGCAAAGCGACGGGGACTCCACGTCTCCACTGTACTACTCATTCACCGAGGAGCTCAGTCGGATCCTTGAGAAAAGGAAGCACACGCAGCTGTGTAGCAAACCTGATGAGAGCTCGGTGTAACGCTCCGGGAACAATATAGCGCCCCTTGTGGTGTGGCGGTTTAATTACAAGTTTGTGATAAAATATGATTCGTTTAAAGCCCAAACTGCACTGCAGGTGAAATGGAAAATGGAAAGACTGAAGAAGCCATGTCGCCATGACGCCATGTCGCCATGACGCCATGTCCTTCAAGCAACATATCAAGCCAGCACTATTTAGAGCTGAGACAATAGTCACAAATTTCTGTTCAATGCCATTTTAACATATGGTGACGTATTACAAAGAAAACTGAACATGGAAACGGAACAAAAGCGGTGAAAAGCACAGCGGATAATCTACCTCTGAGAAATGTGGAGAAACGGTAGCTGTGTTGGGATTCGCTGGGGGGGTCATGGGGGGGTCACGGGGGGGGGGACACGGATGGTCCGAGCAGTGCCACAACAGCAGACGCTTTATCAGAGAACTCTGTCTCTATGGTGACGGTGGCAGTCGAAGGCCTGCACTGCAACACACGGGCTTGGCACACTGACTTCTCTTCGCGTTAAGGCACCACTGTCTGGAACGACATACAAGTATTTACATGCACATTTGGACCTGACTGCTTTCAAGCAATACTGCTGAGACGCACCACATGTTGAGTTGCTCTTGTTGTGAAGTCCTATTTTTTATTTCTATTTTGTGTCGCGCTGACTACAGTAATCTGAACTAACGAAGCTGCATCGTTTCATGCCGAGTGGAAGCTTGTTTTTAGCCTGATGTTTCCTGAGAGATGAGAACAGTATTTACTTCAGATGCACTTTAGGGGCAGTGAGCGTGTGACATGAACGATGTGTGACCTGTTCTCATGGAGATGGACAATGTTACGGGGTCAGAAAGGACATTCTGGAGCCAGGAGAAAATGCTGATCCATCCAGATTAACACCACCATTGGGTGAAAGTTGAACGTGTTTTACTAACCACTATATGAATGTGATGACTAAACACTTCCTACAATGGAGATGCTCTTAACCCAGTCAAAATGAAGCATACAAACAAATTGTGATCCTGCCCCGTTAGTGGCTCATACCCACTCTGTGTTGTGTGGCTAGCTTAGGTTACCTTTGGGCAGAACCAGGTGGTTCCCTTATGACTTCACTGGATCTCACCTGCCAGTTCACCATGGCAACAGAAGTAAGCTGCAGTTGACCTTCTGAGATGATCCTCTTGACTCTGATTACTGCCTCCTCTTCCAGGAATCAGACAATTAAAACAACAGTGACGAATTGGGCTTACGTGGTCAGGAATTGTGGATGATCAAAGTGAGTGTCCCGTAGTTTTACTATAATATATATTTAGAAGACAAAGAGTAGAGTGCTCTTGTGATTTTACTGGTTAATTGAGTTACTCGCTTCCAGTAAGTCTGTTCCTCTTGTGTAAATGTTGTTTCTGGATGAAGCCCATGTTGGGCTGTGTGAGGACACACTGTCCTGTATCCTGGGTCCTGACAGACACGAGTCCTGCTTGTCCTGAACGCAAAGTGCAGTGAAGCTAAGCACAAAACATCAGGGCCACAATGTACAGACGAGATGGCCTGTGCTGATAAGTGGAATATCTCTCCCTCTCCCTCTCTCTGTCCCTCTCTCTCTCTCCCTCTCTCTGTCCCTCTCTCTGTCCCTGTCTCCCTCTCTCTCTCTCTGCCTCTCTCTCTGTCTCTCTCTCTCTCTGCCTCCTCTCTCTGTCTCTCTCTCTCTCTCTCTCTCTCTCTCTCTCTCTCTCTCTCTCTCTCTCTCTGCCTCCCTCTCTCTCTCTCTCTCTCTCCCTCTCTCTCTCTCTGCCTCCCTCTCTGTCTCTCTCTCCCTCTCTCTCTCTCTGCCTCTCTCTCTCTCTGTCTCTCTCTCCCTCTCTCTCTCTCTCTCTCTCTCTCTCTCTCTCTCTCTCTCTCTCTCCCTCTCTCTCTCTGCCTCCCTCTCTCTCTCTCTCTCTCTCTCTCTCTCTCTCTCTCTCTCTCTCTGTCTCTCTCTCTCTCTCTCTCTCTGCCTCTCTCTCTCTCTCTCTCTCTCTCTCTCTCTCTCTCTCTCTCTCTCTCTCTCTCTCTCTCTCTCTCTGCCTCTCTCTCTCTCTCTCTCTCTCTCTCTCTCTCTCTGCCTCCCTCTCTCTCTCTCTCTCTCTCTCTCTCTCTCTCTCTCTCTCTCTGCCTCCCTCTCTCTCTCTCTCTCTCTCTCCTCTCTCTCTCTCTCTGCCTCTCTCTCTCTCTCTCTCTCTCTCCCTCTGTCTCTCTCTCCCTCCCTCTCTTTCCTTCATGCGCTGTATCTCCAGCTCACTCCTCACTCGCCCCCCCTCACCCCTCATATCCACTCTAGCTATTCGACTGGTTGCTCTAACGAGAGGGGCAGACGTTGACACCCCCCACCCACCCTCCCCCCCCCCGATAGCAGCCCTCTCAGACATCACGTGAGCCTGAGGTCTAGTCCCAGCATGCACTGCTCCCCGTGCCCAGCCCGCCACTAGGAGGAGGCCGTGCGATTGCATCTGGCATGCTGAGGCAAGTTTGGCCGACGAGCTGCTTTTTTGAAAGTGGGTTTAATCCCAAGGAGAAGCAGGAGGGAGAAGCAGGAGGCGTCATGGCGTCAGAGAGAATGGAGATCAAAGGAGAGGCGGGCAACCGAGTGTAAAAGAAACCGAGAAATGAGCGTTGGACCCGTTCAGCTTTGCTTTATTGTTCAACACGTTTAGAACCGGTGCACCTTGTTTTGTTTAAAGGGCTGATGGATGGATGTTGAGCGCTGTGCTCCGCAGAGTCCGGATGCAGGAGCGTATGTGCCACTGGCTCCCCTCACAGGGCTGCCCTTGGGACGGCTGCGATCCCTGCTCATGTGCAGAACTGTATGATGATGTTTGACGTGTCGTTATTTGTGTTTTTGTTTGTTTGTAGGCTTATGCTTCACCTCATGTGCTGTTCTGATGACATTTGCTATCGAACCAGGATTAGCTCATCTCTGAGCAGAGGGTTAGCAGGTGGTTTAACACAGTGGTGTTAGTCTGCTGATCCACACATACAAGCAGAGATGGGATTTTATTGGGTTTGTTGATGAATAATTTTACACTGAAAAGTCTGTTTGCCAGCTATGCATCTCCACTGTGGATGTCATTACTTCAGAAGATTGTACAGTCGTGATCTTCATATTTATTTTATTATGTAGTTTTTGTTCATGATGCATGCATACGCATGTTATTTTTTTTAAATTCTGTAACAAAAAATATAAATCTGCCATAAAATGCTCCATTTACTGTTGGTGCTTGTAGCAAAGTCTGCATCCCTGCTCAGAGCTCGCGTGACGAACAGACTGCGTTCCCCGGGCGCTAGAGAACGTGGTCATCTGCCTCTCGAGTGGTGGGCAGGAGTGTGTAGGCTGCCTCTGACCTGCATGTAATGAAGCCGTTCAGACATGCCTGTCACCACGATGAAACAGACTGAGTGAAATCACTGTCACCCTGTGCTATGTGTTCAGACATGACCAGACTCACCTACACAGATTAACTATGGATATGAATATGGCTCCGTTCATCTGCTTATTTCCGGCAGGATTATGGAGTGCGCCTTATTGGTTTACTGTTAATAGCCCCACTAGTATTACTGGGTCATATTGGCAGGAATGAGGATGGATAATGTGTGTTTCCTAGGTTTCTCTGTCTGCTGAAGACTCCATTGTGTTATACATTTCAACCTTCGGGCTTGTTTTGTTTTCAACACCGTAAATGCCAATCCCAATTAGCAGTGTTGATGCTGCCTTAGGTGTTTGTATGAACATTGCGTGTTAGTTTATTCTTCAGGAATAATAATACAACAAAATGTGAGCATTTTCTAGGCAAGTGAAACCTCACCATGACCTTGGAATTGCCTGCAGGCTCTGAACACACATCACCTGTGCAATGCCTATCGAATTTCCTCACCTCAGATTTCAACAGAAGTGCTGTTGGCTAAAAGGCATCTGCCCTGTGTAAGACTAAGACCAACAGTCCCCAGTGCTGAAGCTGAGGTGATAATGGAGGATGTCTAAACAAATGGGGCGGGAAGAGGTTGGTCTGCTAGCTTTTATGCATGTGGGTTGAATGGTTTGTTTGCCGGACTCTCTGTAGGTCCCTACACACTCTGTCCTCTACACACGCCTGCACATGTGTGTTTGCTACATACTGCCAAATGTTTTTTTTATTTATGTTTGTTTGTGTGTCTTCACCTCCCGGCACGTAACTGAATTAACGCAGTCGCTTCTGCATAAACCGCTATCACCCACACGCTTTTAAATGCACCTTAGCGGTGGCTCGACGCTCCTGTCTTGAGCTTCTGCAGCTGAGCTGATGTAAGAGCAGGAGCTCCTGTGCCATTATCACTCCATCCAACTACACCTTGCACTCTGCCTGGGTGTCTCGCAGGGCCTGGACCGAGTGAAATCTCACGCTGATAAAAGCCTCTCTGGGAACTCTGAGAACCGTAGTGAAGTTGATTCTAATTAGGATGCGGTCGTGGGGTGTCTGTGTAAAGCTGCTGTTATCGGCTGGGGTCGTGACCTCTGAGACGTGCCCAGGCCTGACTCATGAGTGAGACGGCTCTGTTTAACTCCTGCAGTAGCCATGTAGGGTAAGTCATTGAGATTCAGCCTTGTAGATCCGCGTCCAGATTTGGCACGGTGGTCTCTGTGGGGAAGGGGGCGGGGGGAATCACTCATGGGCCGTCACAGCTGTCAGTCAAATTGCTGTTACCTAGTAACTGGATGCGAGGGCATGTGTAGTCTGTGCCTGAGGGACGTCTGGATAAACAAGTCCGCCACAGAATTTATACAGTCACAGGGCTGCTTGAGCATAGCAAAGCCTGCTCTGCTCAGGACTCTCAAAGTCTGACAAGCCCTGCACGCCCCCCGTCTCCGTCTCTCTCTCCTCTCTCTCTCCCTCTCCCTTTTTTCCCTGCTTGTCACTTGCAGAATGCAGTCATCCAAGCTTTCGACATGCTGGCTGATTTGTGAGTCACACTGGAAGCTTCACTCGTTCCCATGCAGAGGCCTCCGCACCCACACGGCTCAGTGAACTTCTCTTGGGACTGGTTAAGGTCACAGTCCAGTGGTGAGTGGCGGGGGGTCTCGAGCCTCCCAACACTGCGCTGGAGACGTCACACACTCGCTCACCTCCGCAGGTATCGGTTACGGGTCTGGCTGTGCAGCACAAGGCGATTCAGGACTGCTTCACTGCCACAGGCAAAACACACTCTGGAGGGAACCGCAGACACTCGTATAGTACATACTTGTTGCTAAGCAACCAAAAAAAAAAAAAAAAAAAAAAAAAAAAAAAAAACCTCCTCATTTAGATCTGTACTATGGACGTCCAGGACATGCTGGACCCTGCAGGAGAGGAGAGTCTGAAGGCCAACCTTTACGTGATGGACTGGCCCAGATCTAGGCCACTCCAGACCTGTGAATATAGAGCGGGCATTGTGTGTCTTCTAATCCCACACCAACAATGTCTGTACATTTTCATTGTCAGTAAACCCTCCTTTGTTACCACAGGCGATAAAGAAACAAAGTGCGATATTTTCCGTTGCGACAAACCAAACAGATGAGCATCGGAAAGGCGGCTCGCGGTCGTCACTCCTGTTTGACTGTCGAACTATTTTACCTGCTGCGGGATTTAAGTCGGGTTTTGTAAGAGGTGTTTTTTCCCTCCTTGGCCGCATGTGTAATTTCTTATTGTCAACACAGACGCCACTATTCAACCAGAAAAACCAGAACACCTCCGCACTGCTGTCATTTTCCCGCCTTCATTTAGCACGCCTGCGTCATGGCAACACAACCCATTCTTTCTTATGTAAATTTACATAGGTCATCTATCGCCATAGGCTGTGATTATTACACGTTTTTATGCATTCCAATAGTGTATACAGTCTGAACTGTGCAAACCATTTCACTGAAAAATGGCTTTCTTTTATTATTTCAGTTATGTTGCAACTACTTAGTATTAAACTGCAATCTGACAACACAAGCCAGCCAAGAACAGATTCATCTTCTACCTCTTAAAGGGTCTGTTGCTTTTCCTTCACCATTAGGGCATCTACGAGCCAAATATCTACCTCTTCAAACAGCTTCACCTGTTGTAGTTGGAAAGAACCCCTCGTGTTCACAATGTTCTTGTGGCGCCATCTACTGAATTAATACTGTAAGTACAAGTTCATGAAGTTAGATAGGAGTGCACAAAAAGCAGTCAAAATGTCAACAGTCCCCACAACGCTGTCAGCACTGTGTCCTTGGTCGACAATGTCCACACTGATCACGTGCGCTTTACAGCAGATTATATAGCACCATGGAAACCAAACATATACTTGTCTGTTTTATTTGCAGTAATCATGCTTGTGAATTCATTTTCTGTAAGGTAGACTAGTTTTCAGACACTTTCAGAAATAACAGCTGTGACCATTTTTTCTTTATACTTTCTTGTGAATTCATGTTGAATTCATTCATTCATGTTTAGATCTCGAATAATGGGGAAACTACTTCCTGGACACAATACTGGACACATTTAGCATTCCAATCCATACCAGCTCACGCTAGAGGGCGCCAGAGCACTCTAGAGGATGGAAGTTCCACACGTGAAAGGTTCCATGTAATACTCACTATTATTACAGACGTACTGAAATCGGTCATTCTCATACAGGATATTTAATTAGAAACAGCATGTCATCATGTGCTAGTTATCTTTTTTAAGATTTTAAAAGCCATTTGTTGCACCTGCATATTTTTCCACCAGGTGGCAGGAGTGATCCCGTGGTAGTCTGACCCTAAGAGTGATTTGCACCTTTAGGGCTGATCACATAGAAACGCAGCATAAGTCTCTTTCCTTGTGTAAAAAGCACCGTGAAGGACAGAATCTGGACTAGAATTAAACCTGTGATTGGTCAACTGGGACATGCGTCTGCTGACTGGAGGCTGGGGGCCCTGTGTTTACACATGCAGAAGTGACCTGGGACCCGGCGACTCTGTTGTTTGGATCATTCTGAAGGTGGACACGCAAACAGTTTTCTGGGAAATATTTTGTCTGATTCCAAAAACAACTACACATGGTATGAGAATTCTATCACGTATCTCAGATTCTGAACAAAACACAAAAGCTGTCCTCAGGACTCAGCAGATGTGTGTTATTGTCCATTATTCCTCATACTTAAATAAACTAGTGTGAGTGTCAGAACAGTTCACAGTAAAATGTGTGTATCTGATGCAGACTGAGACTGATTGGAAAAGGAAGATTAACAGTGATTTTGAGTAACCATGTGATGACCGTGGCTCTCTTCCTCATGGTCTCTCTTCCTCATGGTATCTCTCTCTCATGGTCTCTCTTTCTCATGGTTCTCCGAGGTGGTGATGTTTTTGCCTCTCAGTAATGTTCATGAAAGGTAAGTCAGTGCTAAATCAGCGCTAAGCCCCAAACCCAAAGCAAAAGCTTACTCCTGAATTTCTTCTGCAAAGTACTGAACTTTTAGTTTGATGATCCCTCAAAAAAAATCCTGCAATCAAACTCGTCTCACACACACACACACACACACACAGGGTGTTGACCTCTGAGCTTTTGTACCACATAGGTTTATCCTACTTACGTGCACACACATGTCAGTATACACACACTCTGTCTCAACCTTCGTTCCCGGGAGCTGATACAAACGGTTAAAGGGAAGCGTCGCTAACTCCTACTACTGAACTGCAGTTTCTACTTACATCTGAACTTCTCCCTCTCTTACGAAGACATCTGAGTATGAGGGTTCCATATATATTCAGATCTGAACTCCATGGAGAACGTACTGGGAGGAAGTATATAATCACCACTCACTCACGTATACACACACGGCATCATTAACATATACATAACATAGAAACAGCCCCAGTGCAGCACATTGTCCTAACAGTTTCGTCCTTATCACAGACCAATTGATTATTAACATTTCTTATCTAGCATGATCAGATATAGCAGTATGTGCTCCTGTAGCGGAATTCACTGCAGTTGTTGTAAGCCAATCACAAAGACAACAAGGCTACTCAATGCTATTCTGCCCTTCTTTCTAATCTATTGATCTAACACTCAGCACATGTCAAAGATGCAGTCATCACAGAATGGCCAAGATGGATACACAAAGATCCTGTTCGTCTTTCTTTCATCATCATCTGAATCCACAGATTTCCCAGGTCAAATATCTGACTAACATTATTTCACTGGTGTGGTTTTATAAAAGCTGAAGTAGTTTTGGCAAACGTGGAGCCCCGGAGGGTTTTAGCATGAGCTGGGCGTATTTATCTAGATTAATGTAGGATTGTTATCTTGGTTGTTCTTTCCAGGGTCCTGACCAGTATGACCCCTGGGCCCCACTAATGAGCACTGAGCAGTGGAATAGTGACCTGTCCGGGCTCCTGGCAGATGGGCAGGGACAATATGACTGCTTCTTGCGTGCTGGGGGTAAAGAATTCTCATGTGCCTGTGGTCCATTGTCTCTGGGTCCTATGTAACACAGTCAGAGAGTATGCACACTTATCATTAATGGCCCAACTACCTGCATGTGGATTGTGTAGAAGTATCACGTTCCTTTATACACATTGTTTAAAGAGGTTTGGGGGGTGAGAGGGGCAGGTCATGGGGCTTTGTCTCTTTCGCAGCACTACCTGATTAAACTCCCATTCATCCAAGCTGATTCAGACTTGCAGACTCCTTAGGATTTGAGCAAAGAGCCTCGCAGAGAAAAGGCTCCAGTGCGGGTCCCTCCAATTCTAGCCTGAAACTGTAGAATAAACCACAGTGGGCTTGAGTTCTCCAAGGGGTTGAAGAGTGAACACCGCAGGGAATTGTGGGGGCTGGCGAGTGTAGTAGCTGTGAGGCACTCAGGAGAGGGGGGGCAGGTCAGGGTCACGTGGCCCTGGAGAGCCCCCACCTGAACCCGGGTGGAGAGGTGAACAAGCCTGCATTAGGAGTGGTGGGTTCATGATGAACGTCAGATTTGACTGAGAGATGAAGAGAGCAGGAAGGTTGAGAGGAAGAGGAAGATGGACCAGCTGCAGTGCACAGAGTCCTGATGCTTCCTCTTCGTTTCCTGTTATCTTCCCCATGTGAATGTGACCCTGCAGATGGTGGTGCCAAAGACAGACGCCATACATAACATAACGCAAACAGACATGAACACGTGCAGGTAAACATACGTGGCTGAGGCTCGTCACTGTTCCTGCTTAAGTCATACTACATACAGCATATATGACCCCACATTGCACATTTACAGAATATGAATGGAATCCAAGTGCAGTTATGCATATGTAAAGTCATGCATATGTAAAGTCATGTATGCACTAACATTTAATTCTAACCACTTATACATTTTTACATGCATATTTCGGTTAAACCAGTTTCATCTCTGCTTCTAGTTACCAACATATGCCGTGTGTGCCAAATCCACAGCCTCAGACAATTCCACTGGGGTAAGACCTAAATAAGAGAGTTATTTAAATGAACTTCACTCAGTTCTGTGAGTCTGCATTTTTTTTTTCCTTCAAGGATTCTTCTATGTGGTTGTAAGTTGGTTGGAGGTTGTCAGAAGTCATTGTGAACTACAGGGGAAAGGAAGTGGGCAGCAGAAGCAGTGTTTCCATTGGCCCACAGAAGCAGCGTTTCCATTGGCCCACAGAAGCAGCGTTTCCATTGGGCAGCAGAAGCAGCATTTCCATTGGGCAGCAGAAGCAGTGTTTCCATTGGCCCACAGAAGCAGTGTTTCCATTGGGCAGCAGAAGGAGTGTTTCTTTTCTTGTTTCCCATGCTCCTCTACACTGATCATTCACCACGCTAAAGTTTATGTGTGTGCTTTCAATCGCAATGAAGGGGTGTGAGGTGGCGGTGAAGCCGCATATTATGGAGTTCAGTGAGAATTATCCGTGGTGTCTTATCCGTGGAATTTGGCCCCATGAACTCGTCTCATGGGGACTCACCCAAAGCACATGCAGAAGTCCTGAAGTGGCTTTCAGGCCAAACGTAATCCTAGGCAGGTCGGGAGGGTCGGCCGGCCCGTCTCAGCTTTAGAACCTTTTCCTCCCACTATGCTGCACCAGAGCTGCTTGTATTACACTCCACTGAAACATCTGAACACAAGCCAAGGACCGTCATTTGGAACAAAATGAGAGTTTATATCGATGTGTTCGAGTAAAGAGTCATTCAGCCAGTTAACGTCAGGACATAAAGCTACTACTTGAACATGTCTAACGTACTGTAAAAAAACAAATCCGTTGACTTTTATCTTCCTTTGTATAAATCCTCTTCCCCAGGCCACATCGTGCTGTCTTACTCTCCCTGCTCCGTTTACAGATGTAGAGGTATCTATGCGGGATCCACTACTACCGCATTTATTTGGCATATGTATATACACAGATGTAGATGTAGTGAGATTTATGGGTCTCCAGCTCTGGAGTTTGCTGCACAGAGCCATCTGGATTCACTGAGCTTTACATATTTGATTTCTTACTTCACTTTAATAGCCTAAATGCCTGGATACACCAGATCTTCTGGAAGCCCTTATTGGAAGATGAAACAAGTCAGTCCATTGTTTGCACAGTTCTGATCTAGATTTCCTGTTGGATCTTGTTTACTCCTGATCCCTGTGACCGACCTGAGAACCTCACTGAAGATGCGTCAGTCACAAATCCCAGGGGCCCCTGCACACAATTATTAAACTCGTGGCAATGTTGTTGTCGCAGTAAGCAAGTGCCAGTCTGCCACTAGCAGCACTAACCGCAACAGAAGAGTGCTCCTGTGCTTTTAAACACATGCTCGTCCTTCCCAGTCTCCTCTGCCTTTGTGCTTTTTCGGGCTGCGTGCTATTTTAGAACACCATGCCCCCACAGCAGGACACGGTCTGTTGTATTCTCCATTTTCAGTTAATTATTATTCATTGATCCTTTTTAAACTAGGACATCTATAATTTGCTATTATTGATGTGTTATAATGGCAGGACACTGCTATGGTGCTGTAGTGAAGGAAGCCTTGTGAGAGAGTGGTCATATAGGTCTCAAATGTAAGGACTGGGCCGTGGGTGGAAGAGACGGATCCATTCGCAGGCGGTGCAAATACTTGTGTTTAATAATAATAGGCAGATATATATTACAATACTCATATAAGGGCACGGGCAAAAGCCCGGCAAGGGCAGGGTAGGTTTTCAGAGAGGTCGTAGGACAGGCAGGGGTCGGTACACAGGAGGCTGAGAGAAGAATCAGGCAAAAGTACAAAAGGGGCAAAATCCAATTAATCCAAATCCGAGACAGGCGCAAGGTACGGTACACGTGGTAAACTAGCAGACAGAAGAAACGCTTGGTAAAGTCACACAGAAACATGGAGCAATACTTCGCACCGATCTCATAGTTCATAGACCTTAAGTAACACTGGTAATCAGGAGAAATCTGATTCAGGTGAGTCAATACTCTGGCGAGGGTGCCCTCTGGCGTTGCTGGGTGGTATGCGTTGTTGGCGCCCTCTGGTGGTCTTGGTTGCCAACCGCATCCCTGACATCACCCCCCCCTCCTACGGGCGGCTCCAGCCGTACGTGCCGGTCGGCGGCGGGGGCGTCCGCGGGGTCTCGGCGCCGGGCGATCAGGGTGCGCGTTGTGAAAGTCTCGGAGCAAAGAGGGGTCCAGAACGTCATGGGCGTCTACCCAGCTTCGCTCCTCGGGCCCGTACCCCTCCCAATCCACCAGGTACTGAAGACGACTGCCCCGCCTCCGGGAGTCCAACAGTGAATCGACCATGTAGGCTGGTGACCCGTCCACGTCAATCGGAGGCGGCGGTGACAGCGGCGCATCGCCAGACTGGCCTGTGGGCTGTGCGGGCTTAAGCAGAGAGACATGAAACGTAGGGGCGATGCGGTAGTGAGGTGGGAGCTGTAACCTGTACGATACCGGGTTGATCTTCTTTATCACAGGGAATGGGCCCACGTAGCGAGGGTTCAGCTTCCGGCAGGGGGTCCGCAGGGGAAGATCACGTGTGGAGAGCCATACCAACTGGCCCGGGCAGTACTCGGGAGCAGCACGGCGGTGACGGTCGGCATGCAGTTTTTGTGCTCTAACCGCTCGCCCTATACGAACGTGGGCTGTCTCCCACGTCCGCTTGCTGCGTCGTAGCCAGTCGTCCACTGCCGGAAGATCCGAGGGTTCTCCCGACCAGGGAAACATGGGAGGCTGAAAACCTAAAACGCATTCGAAAGGAGTCATTCCAGTGGAGGAGTGGGTGAGAGAGTTCTGGGCCATCTCTGCCCAGGGCAGGTAGCGGCTCCATTCCTGTTGTTGCCCGCTACAGTAGGAACGAAGCATCCTTCCGATCTCTTGGTTTAGTCGTTCCACCTGGCCATTACTCTGTGGATGATATCCAGAGGTTAAACTGACCTGTATTCCCAGCTTCTCACAAAAAGTCCGCCATACTCGTGAGGTGAACTGGGGACCTCGATCGGAGACTATGTCTTCTGGTATGCCATAAAACCTGAATACATTTGAAAAAATGGATTCGGCGGTCTCCATAGCAGTCGGGAGAGCCGTTAACGGGATGAGCCTGCAAGCTTTTGAAAAACGATCTATTATAACCAAAATGCATGTGTGCCCATGTGACCTTGGCAGATCTGTAATAAAATCTATGGCTAAATGCGACCACGGTCGTTTGGGTATCGTGAGGGGCTCCAGCAGACCCATCGGTCGATTTCGAGGCGTCTTGCTCTGTGCACACACTGTGAAAACCTCGACGTAAGATTTCACGTCTGCTGCTACCCCCTCCCACCAGTACTTCCGGAGCACTAAGTCTAACGTGCGTCTCTCCCCTGGGTGGCCCGAGACTGGAGACGTATGCACCCACTGTAATAATTCTTGCCGCAAACTGTTAGGGACATAGAGTGAGTTAGGGGGACAGGCCGTGGGGGCTGGCTCCTCCCTGTGAGCTGCCCGTATCCTATCATCTAAGTCCCAGAGGATGGGACCCACAACCATAGAAGCCGGGAGGATAGCCTTGGGAGGGTCGTGAGAATCCGGACCGTCATGCATTCTTGAAAGGGCATCTGCCTTCGCATTCTTAGATCCAGGCCGGAACGTTAATGAAAAATTAAAACGCGTGAAAAAGAGTGCCCAACGGGCCTGCCGGGCGTTTAGTCGCTTAGCTGACTTAATGTATTCTAAATTACGATGATCTGTCAGAATCAGAAAGGGATGTGCTGCCCCCTCCAACCAGTGTCTCCACTCTTCCAACGCGGCTTTTACTGCCAGTAGCTCCTTGTTGCCCACGTCATAATTTCTCTCCGCGGCGGTGAGTTTGCGAGAGTAAAAGGCACAGGGGTGGAGCTTAGGTGGCGTACCTTGTCTCTGCGAGAGCACTGCGCCCAGACCGGTGTCCGAGGCGTCAACCTCCACCGTAAATGGCAGGTCTGGATCAGGGTGTGCGAGGATGGGCGCTGAGCAGAATCGTTTCTTTAGTCCTTCAAACGCGTCCTGGGCTTGGGGAGACCATAATAGAGACTTAGGTGAACCCCTCAGCAGCGAGGTGAGCGGTGCGGCTACTATGCTATAGCCCCGAATGAAACGTCTATAAAAGTTCGCAAAACCCAGAAATTTTTGTAGGTCCTTTACTGAGCGAGGACGTGGCCATTCTTGTACCGCCCGGACCTTGTTGGAGTCCATTGCCACGCCGTGCTGACCCACCTTGTAACCCAGGAACTGCACTTCAGTATCGAAAAACACACACTTTTCCAGTTTCACGTACAGGTGGTTTTCCCGGAGCAGTCGGAGAACTTCCTTCACATGCTGTATATGCTCCTCCCTGGTTCGTGAATAAATCAGAATATCATCTATGTATACAATAACGCATCTGTCCAGCAGTCGACGAAACACGTCATTCATGAAAGATTGAAAAACTGCCGGCGCATTAGCCAGGCCGTATGGCATTACCAGGTATTCATAATGGCCTGAAGTTGTGATGAATGCGGTCTTCCACTCGTCCCCCTCCCGAATTCGTACCAGATTGTAAGCGCTTCGTAAATCTAATTTCGTGAAGATGCGTGCTTGGCGCAGTTGTTCGATGGCGGCTGGTACTAACGGTAGGGGGTAAGAGTGCTTAACTGTCAGCGCGTTCAGTCCTCTATAATCAATACACGGACGTAGTCCCCCGTCCTTTTTCTCTACAAAAAAGAAACCTGCGGCCGCGGGGGATACGGAAGGCCGAATGTACCCATGTTTTAAAGCCTCTGTTACATATTCCTCCATTGCTCGAGTTTCTGGAAGCGATAGGGGACATGCCCGCCTTACTGGGGGAGTGGTCCCGGGCAGCAGCTCTATCGCACAGTCAGACGGGTGGTGAGGAGGCAGTAGTGCTGCTTTCGTTTTACTAAAAACATCTGAGAACTCTTGAAATTCATTCGGGAGTGTTATGGTTTCGGAGATCGCGGGGCTTTCTATGCTCGTGGTGTGTATTGTCAAACTTAGGCATTGTCCATAGCATGCCCGGCTCCACTTTAAAATTTCCCCCGTCTTCCATGAAATTGTTGGATCGTGTAGTGCTAACCAGGGATAACCTAACACAATCGGATGTTCTGGGGAGCGTATAACATAAAATGAGAGCTGTTCAGTGTGGAGTACTCCTACCCTCACTGTAAGAGGACGCGTACGCTGTGTTACTGCTCCAGTGCCGATAGGTTCCCCATCTATCCCCTTCACTCTCAGCCCCTGTTGACAGCTGATCAGAGGAATAGAATGATCCATAACATAGTGTTCATCAATGAAGTTGCCAGCTGCTCCGGAATCTATCAGGGCTGAAATCACAGACGTACAATCACCCCACAATATCTTCACGGGTACCGTCATTTTCTTTATAGGCACATCTAACGGTATTGCTGCACTAACCTTAGAGGCGTTCCCGGTCCCATACAAGGCTGGGCATTCCGTCTTGAAGTGACCGGCCTCTCCACAATACAAGCATAGTCGATCTCGTATGCGGCGTTGTCTCTCTGCCGTGGATAGACGGGTACGACCCACTTCCATGGGCTCAGGCGGGGGCAGTGTGTTGTGACTAGTGGCTGGGGCGTGGGAGATAGTTGGTCTACGTGAACTTAAAAGATTGTCCAATCTTATGGACAGATGAATGTACTCTCCCAGGGGGAGACCATCACCCTTACAGGCCAGCTCAGCTCTGAGAGTGTCGGTGAGGCTCTGCCGATAGACTGTGAGGAGGGCTTGGTCATCCCACCCGCTGGCGGCTGCGAGGGTACGGAATTTTAGTGCGTGTTCCGCGGCAGAGGATCTCCCCTGACGGAGACGTAGAAGTTGCTCTCCTGCGTCCAGGCCAGATGCTGGGTGATCGAACACTTCTTTAAAACGCTGTATATAGTCTTGATACGATCTGTCGGGAGTCTCCTGGCTCGCCACAGCGGTGGCCCATTGTAATGCCTTACCGGTGAGGAGAGAAGTGATAAACGCGATCTTCTCCGAGTCGGTCGGATAGGCGGTGGGCTGCATTCGGAAATACAGGGAGACCTGGAGCAGAAACCCTTGGCAGTGACCTAAGGAACCGTCATACTTCTCGGGGAGAGCTACTCGAACCGTAGTGCGTCGACTCGCTCCGGAGTCCGGGACGGAGGACGAAGGCGCAGGAGTAGGAGGTGTGGGAACTGACTGTGTGCTAGCGAGGGTCAGGTTTTGCAGGCTACGGGAAATGTTGGCCAGGGAGTTTGCGAGCTGATTGAGAAGCTGTTCGTGGTTGTTCAGCCATCTTCCTTGGTTCGCTATAGCAGCCTGAATCGCCGACATACCTGCTGGATCCATTGTTGGCGAAGTATTCTGTAAGGACTGGGCCGTGGGTGGAAGAGACGGATCCATTCGCAGGCGGTGCAAATACTTGTGTTTAATAATAATCGGCAGATATATATTACAATACTCAGAGAAGGGCACGGGCCACAGCCCGGGCAGGGCAGGACAGGCTTCAAGAGAGGTCGTAGGACAGGCAAGAGTCGGTACACAGGAGGCTGAGAATATAACCAGGCAAAAGTACAAAAGGGGCAAAATCCAATAAATCCAAAACAGAGACAGGCACAAGGTTCGGTACACGTAGTAGACTAGTAGACAGAAGAAACGCTTGGTAAGGTCACACTTAAACATGGAGCAATACTTCGCACTGATCTCAGTGTTCATAGTCCTTAAGTAACATCTGTAATCATGATAAATGTCATTCAGGTGAGTCAGTACTCGGGCGAGGGTGCCCTCTGGCGTTGCCGGGTGGTATGCGTTGTTGGCGCCCTCTGGTGGTCTTGGTTGCCAACCGCATCCCTGACAACAATATGGGAAGCTCTTCCATTTGAGACAGTCCTCTGAACTACGTGACACCTTAAAATAGCTTCCCACTGTGTAGTTGTTTATAGAATAAACTTGTGGCTTTCCCCTACGGGCTTTAGCCTTCAGCCTTCCCATGATGTAATAATATCCTCCTCTCCCTCCTCTGATTACAGCTCATTCTGCAAACTTTTCAAACAAGGCCAGATGGATGCTTTATTCACTCACCCCAGTGTCCTTTTAACTACACGTGATTGTCTTAGTCGGGATGCAGGAGTGAGCTCGGCCTCCACTGGGCTGGGGCGTAGTGTGCTTGGGTACATGGAGGTGGAGCAGGTGGAGGCAGGCTCTGAAAACAGATGTCTCCAAGCCTCCGAACCCCTGTGTCTTCATGTCAGTACAGTGGGCAGAGTGCACCAACATGGAGCCTTTTATCCCCAAAACAAACTCTTGCGAATCCTCTGTCCCTAAATGAAAAGTCCAGTTTTGTCCCCTTGGTGTCTCTCTGTCTGCTCTTTGTTCCCCGGAGACATACCGCATGTCCCCATGTCCTCGTCTTCATCATTCCATCACTGCTGCTGTTGCCCTTTGTAAGGTAAAGTGGGGCCACACTATGTGGTGATATGCGCTAGTATACAACCAGAGTTCATCTGCTAATCTCCTTTCATGTAACAGAAGTGAAGAAAATAAAGACAAAGGAAACTGAATGTCAGCATTTTCCTTCTGAATTCCAGGAACACTGAGGTGCAAAGTTACAAGTGGCAAACTGGTTTTCTCTCTGCTAAATCTTGAAGGGTTATTTGTAACACTCAAAACTCCGGTAGCGTAGCCATTAGTCTTCTAATCAGGTGTTTTTCTTCTAATTAGGTGTTTTTCTTCTATTTACATGCTCTAGAAAGTTATTAAATACATTTCAAATAGTACAGAATGCAGCAGCCACAGTCCTTATAAGAGCTAGAAGGTTTGACCATGTTAGTCCTGTTCTGTCAGGTCAATTTTGAATTGACTTTAAAGCTCTGTTGTTTACGAATGTTAAATGGTCTGTCCACAAAGTATCTGAGTGAACTCACTGTATAGATTAACCCACTTTGCCTACTGTGATCTCAAAATTAGTTCCTAGAATTGGTAGGATTCCAGCTGGAAGGAGAGCCTCATAAAGCATCAGCCACTCAGCGTTCGTTCAGGACTCAGACGCACTCTCAAAGACTTGTTTACTTAAGCTTTTGGGTGGCCTCCTATTTAGTAAAGATACAGAGCAGGACACCTCTGTAAGAATTTTCTGGTGATCATTGCTCATTAGGGACCTGAACCAAAACATTTGTACGGCTTTTTTTGTTGTAAAAAATACTATATAAACAAATTTCCCTCGATCTGATTTGACTCCAATGCTCTAACACTGTTTCTGAAGTTGATGTCCAGAAAAGGAACTCCCTCTTCATGGTGACGTCTTCAAGAGCAATACGGAGAAACTCGGGGTTGTCCTCACATGCACTGGGCCGCACCATGATGGTGAAATCCTGCATTTGCACTTCCACCAGTGTCCTCCTGAGACCCGAAAAATTCCCACTGACGCAAATCCATCCGTCGCATTTCTGTCACTTTGATGATGACGGCAGTGTTTTGCAAGTCAGTCGCCAGAATACCACTGAGTCTTAGCCAGTGCTCAGCGTGTGTGTGTGGGGTGCAGCGTGTGTGTGTGGGGTGCAGCGTGTGTCTGTGTGTGGGGGGTGCAGCGTGTGTGTGTGGGGATGCAGCGTGTGTGTGTGTGGGGTGCAGCGTGTGTGTGTGTGTGTGTGTGTGTGTGTGTGGGGTGCAGCGTGTGTGTGTGTGGGGGGTGCAGCGTGTGTGTGTGGGGATGCAGCGTGTGTGTGTGTGGGGTGCAGCGTGTGTGTGTGTGTGTGTGTGTGTGTGTGTGTGTGTGTGTGGGGTGCAGCGTGCGTGCAAAGCCTCCCTGGAACGTGACGCGTTGCCCCTCACTGCTAAGCGCCAAGTGAAACTGCTTCTGTGCTTCTTTTCCGAGTGTGACTCGCACTCGCAGAGCTAAGGAGGTCCGTCCTGTTAAAAGGCTCCAGTTGTAATGTGACGGCGAGGAAACGTTCCACTGTGTGCTGCCTGCCTTTGTGACCACAGCTGCAGAAGGTTCAGGGGCGCCTTTCACTGCTGCCACCACGCCAGCCAAGCACAACGTTTTCACAGCTGTTGGGGCTCCACCCCCCCTCGGCTGAGGAAGACCCCACGGCCAACGTCACGGGCCAGCTGAGAGTGCCATGTTAGGCAGAGGTCGAGCATGCGGCCCAGTCTTAATCCTGGATCCTTCCACATCATCTCAGCCGCTCTCTCTAACCCTGGTGTATGTGCAGGAGAGGGAAACCCCCCCCATAACAGCCTCCTTCCTCTGTGTCTTGGTGGGAGGGGGGTGTTCATGAAGCTCGGTATTCATGTCAGAGGACGCATGCTGTGGAAATGATTTATGATGATCATGTGCCCTTGTCCTATTGAGACCATAAAGGGAATGTGTTGCAGGATGCCAGATAACGTCCCTGGACGTGACCTCAAACATCTGCAAGTTGCTGCATGTGAACACACATACATATACAGGGCACACACAATTGTTTCTGTTTATATATGTACATACAGCTCCCTACAGCTCAAACCGTTGCTAAACTGTTAATTTTATCACATGCACATAATAATGTGTTATCTGTGTGATACTATATATTATATATGTGTACTGTTATGTGTGTGCGCGCAAAATTATAATCAGTTTTTGGAAAGATAAGTGCTACAGGTACAGGTACATGCTACAGGTTCCTACTACTAGGAGTGGCGCTAACGTTAGCTTGCTAGTACTGGTCTGGATTTAGTACTGGTCTGGATTTAGTACTGGTCTGGATGAATCAGTCTGGTTTTTGTGCCCCTTTGGAACATCATTATTTAGCATTAGCATGACTTAGAGTACTATTAACGCTAATTAACGTTCTTTAAGAGAGAATGGAGACATTTGAGAGTCACATACTGCCCCCTGGGTAATGTAGTTTGTAGGGTCATTATGAATCGCTCAGAACCTGATGTGGACAGAGCAGAAAAGAGTACGCTGAGCTTGTGAGACGTGACGTTAACCAAGAAAAAACGACACGCCACAGAGTAAAACGTACAAGTGGCGGTACCGCCGTACCGGTACCGGCCCACTTGAGCACTGTCTGCACCAGATCCCAAATCCCAGAACCCAGAACCAACATCTTGGTGGTCATACGGCTGTTAAAGAGATGTAAACACATCTGCTTACGCCTCTAAGTGCGTAACTATGGAGACGGTCGGAACCTCCGTTCATTTCATTACGTGTCTTAATGTCTCTGATATGCGATAGAAAGTATGATGTGATACTACTGAGCTGGCATGCTGCTTGTGGGTGTACGTGTTGTGTGTTTGTGACGTGTGAGATATGTAAGTTGTTGTGTAAGGTTATCTTGTTTATTGTCATCTCTCTCACTCTGTTACTCTGTGCTAAATGGGATCATGACGGGATGTGTCCCAATTCTTCAATCTAGATGCTATCTTCCCTATCACAGCCACCACAGCATGTTCTTATCTCTTCTTATCCACTTTATCTTCCTGCCCCCTGTGTCCTTGCTGTAAGGGCTTTTGACCATCCACCTTTATCAGCATCCTTCTCTTGGGACATTGGAGGACAATCTGTCCAGCACTTATTCTATTAAGGCCACAATTCCCCCTCCCTGTCTCTGGGAGGTCAGGGTGCTCTTACCCCAGAGATACTATTTTGATGTTAATCTTGCTTTCACGCGACTGGGAAGGCCTGACAGACGCAGGAGTACGAGGGAGGTGAGTCTGCTTGTGTGGGGTCCACGGCCGCTTGCATGACGAGCATTCACGTGCCGTCCTGTAAAATACCTGGAAATATGTGGCATGGGTGTGTAGAGTTGACCTGGGCTGATGGTGGGGGTTTGTGAGAGAGGATTTTTGCGTATGTATGTATGTGTGTGTGTGTGTGCATGTGTGTGCATATGTATGTATATGTGTGTGTGTGCGTGTGTGTGCATGTGTGCGTGTGTGTGCATGTGTGTGAGTGTACAGTATGTTTACATATGACTGTCTCAGGTCCTCTGTGTCCTCAGTCATTTCAAACTGAGTACTCCCTGCCTCTTTTGCCCCTGCACACAGCAGGGTGGACTTACATAATAGAACACACACGCACACACACTACACAAACACAGAAACGTGCTCCTTCATTCAAAACCTTCACTCCTGCTGCGTTGCACAGATTCAAATTTCTGCATGTTGTCTCTGTCAAATTCTTATGTGGGTTTTTGACAGAGTTTACCATTTTTTCCAGCTTTCTTCTGTGTTTGAGGTGATTTACTTTCCCAAACAGTGTATCAAATGTAAACACTACGTTTGTCTTGCAAAACACTATCACTTGAAAACTGTAACCCACCCAGACCATTAGATGGTTATAATATAGAGTCTAATGTAGTGTAGTGGATGACTGTTAGATGTGCAATGGCATAATCACGTCATTTTGGCATGAAAGTTATTCAGGCCAGACACTCTTAGATGTACATGTACACACTCACACACACACACACACAGACACTCTTACACAGTCTCTCAGCGAGAGAGACACATACACACACACACACTCTTACACAGTCTCTCAGAGAGAGAGACACACACATTCACACACACACACACACACACACACACACACACACACACACAGAATGCTTGAAAGCAAAGGCGCTTTTGTCATAGCGCTAGTTGGATAGGAGGCCTAGTCAGGCTACTCCTGCGGATTGAAAGGCTGCTTAAATTAGCCACACAATGGGCCTACTCCACATTGGGTCTCTCTGAGCTAATCTGCTGTTGCTAGCTTCTCCACTGTCCCCTGGCTGTACTGACACAGGGCCACACAGGGAAGCCATCACTTTAAGTAAGCAGGTGATCCTGTTTTAGTCCCACGTGTAGCTACGGCATCGGCCAGAGTGTAGCAGGCCACTAAGAATCCTTCAGATTTGCTAAAATAATTACAGTACAGCATATTCAAGCAAACTGGTTTCAGTTGAAAGATGGGATATTTGCAATTCCTTTGAAGTCAGTGGAAGGAATAATGAAGCTCCTGCTGATGTGTGTCAGAGTGGACAGTTTGTGTGCACACCTGCATGGCCTCACACAGGAGTTTGGACACGTGTCTTGCACATAAGCAGAGTCCCAGCCTTATTACTCTTGAATCTTGCATGTCATACAGGAAGTTTAGTTACTCTGCACATTCGCATCCCCTGTCTGGAAGATGTGTTATATATTATGAAACTTTATTACCAGCAAGACTTTTATTTTGTATTACATTTATGACAGTTGGGAGGACTGTGATGTTCACTGTGGTGCTTTTTATGTGGCTCCGAAGACAAGAGCTTTGGGCTATATGTGTCTTTTGTGTGTCGCTATTTCAGACCTGCTTTCTATGACCATAGATAGAACATTAACGTCACTGAAAAAAACACTTAATTCAGAACAACTTGTAATGTCTGCAATGCCTGTAAAGACCATCTCCTTACTTTGCTTACACCAGTTCCCTGTGTCCTATTGCTTTTGGCACACCACTTCTCTATGCTATGCTCTTCCGAGAGGGCTCAACAATCAGAATTGAAGCAGTGTAGTCCTCTGAATGTTTTAGTTTAATGTTCACATGCATCACAGTTATAAATCTGCTGAGATGATGAGAGCATTAGGCATTTGGTGATGACGTCCATATTTAAGAATTCTCGCGTGTGAGATGTTTGGTATTTACTTGGTTTGTACCCCGTGGCTGTTACGTCTGCAGTTAATCTTTTTCTTTGTTCAGTGTGTGTGTGTGTGTGTGTGCGCGTGCGTGTGTGTGAGTGTGAGCACTTTTCTGTATACACACATTTATGTGACAAAATGTGACAAAATGTCCTTTTCATAATGGCAACTTGTTCTATTTTTAAAATTTGTATATTTACCAAACCTTTAACTACTCTTTCTCCCTCTCTCTCCCTCTCTCTCTCTCCCTCTCTCTCTCTCTCTCCACCTTTCTCAGATGTACACTGCTGACTGTGCTTACCAGAATAAGGTGGCTCAGGTTTCCTTTCTCATTTGGAGGAAGTCCATAAATCCCACCACTCTCCCTCTTGAGAGACAGGTTTGTTTTCAAAGACTAAAAATGTGCTACAGAAGATGAGTGGGGTTACGGGAAGACACTAGACAGGGAGATGAAGAGACTCCATACATATTCTTAAAGGTTTTGGATCCGA
Source organism: Brachyhypopomus occidentalis (assembly GCA_020368025.1). Lineage (NCBI taxonomy): Eukaryota > Metazoa > Chordata > Actinopteri > Gymnotiformes > Hypopomidae > Brachyhypopomus > Brachyhypopomus occidentalis. The sequence goes on from JAGXOD010001386.1 coordinate 3,026,300, forward strand.
TGATTAAAATATTCATTTTATTTCCAACATTCATGTACATATTTTAAATTAACATTGGACATTTTACATTTTATTTTATTTACAAAAGGAAAAGCACTTTTCTGCTGCATGACATCTATCAATTTATTGAGCACCAGTAAACGCTCTAACCGTAATTCAGAGCACTGACAGACCTTTAGCCACAGTGCAGCTCCAGTCTTTCCCAAGAAAAAAGTGACCTGCCTCAGGTCAAGTACCTCAGTTTTCCTCTGGTGCAGCTTAATTTCTCACACCTCATGCCAAAGATGCTATACATAAAAACCCAACTCAACAGCTCTACTGCCCCTGATGTCTGTGTGAGCAAAAATTTAACAGGGCTCTTCACATCTATGGGAGACACGATGATGCTGAAACCATTGCTGTATTTCAGTGTATATGTTTACTAGTAGGAGGGCTAAAGTGGAGACCAGTATAACAGAGGGAGACAGACTGGACTGGCCCATAGCTGTAGGTTCTTTGTCCACACACGCTCTGAGAGGCACTCGGAGGACAAATGGTGGCGTCTTGCCAGTGAGCGCGTGCACTACCGTACAGTACGTCTGACAACGTCTTTATGGTGTGGTTCACTGATTTTAATGATTTTTGAAATATGCAAATAATGCCCTCGTCTGCCTACCATTTTGCCCCGAGGCCAAACAGTTACATGATGTCAGTTTAACAGAACGAACTCATCTGAACCGAATGTTCTTTATGTTTTTGAGTTCATTTTGGATCTGCCATGATTTAAGCAAGGCTCTGGTCCATCTGGGTAGAATGTTCAGGTAGAACTTCGGGTCAAGGTGAGACATCATTACTTTATTGTATTCAATTGTGGACATAAAATATGTATTTGTGTGTGTGAGGTTGCATGTTAAGGGTGGGAAACATAATTGTCATTTCAATAACCAATTAGCATAACCATTACTCCTTTATTACGTAAGTATTTTCAGTTTTAAATAATTAAAAATCCAACTGGGTCTACATTTAAAAAGATTTTTAGTTTAATTAAAATTTTATGACTGTCCTTAATTAATATCTGGAGAATTAGCTCTTTGGGTGTAGTCTAATGGTTATGTTTAGCATTATCCAGGTGTTTAAATGTTACAGGAAGTTCTGAAATGAAGCGATGGTTTTGTTGCCCTTTTGAGTTCCCCTCCTGAGCCCCCTGCAGATTTTCTCAAGCTATTACTAACAGAGCAGCGACAATCACAGCCATATTACTGATCAGGACCTGCTCCATCGTTTCCAAACTATACACATTTACCAGGGTAACTTTGAGACAACTGTGCTACCACACATTTTATTAAATATCTACTCAAGAGGTGATAATTCCTTGGAAATCCCCCCAGGGTGATTTTGGTAAAGCAGAATGATGTGCTGGGTTTCCAGATCCCAGCTGTGCTGTTTGCCATCTGTGGCAGGGGCTTCCAAAGACACAAGCAACCCTGTTCTCACCAGGGGCGAGGAGAGCCTCAGGGTTCACGCACAGGGACATGGAGGCTCTTGAGAATACCGTGTGACAGCCTGACTGTGTCTGTGGTGGACGTTTTCATGGACGTGCTATACTGACGTCCACTGTTCCTGCTGTTGTGGCCCAGACCTACAACCACAGTGGACATCAGCAAATTGAAACATATAGTCAGAGAAAATCAATAAACTCAACATTGTTCGAAAATAAATTGTGTTGACAAAACTGTGATTGCATTACCGGGCAAGCTATCAGTTCCATTTTTATGCAATGCTTAGGAGAGTGTTTATTGGAAAACATTAGAAAAGTATATTTGTGTTGGGAAGTACAAAATGTCCACACAATGTAAACAAACAAAAACATTCTATTGCCTACCCCCCATACACACACATACACACAGAATTCAGTTCTCATTTACAATTAAGTCATTGTTTCTATAGCACCATGTTAAGCAGATCTATTCTCAAAGCTATCCTCAAAGATATGTCACATCTCGAAAATGAGTTAATGTCTTCGTAGCTGACTCAGGCTTGACTGGGTGGTAAACTTGTCACACGGTGTTGTATGTCACAGGTGTTCGAAGATAGAATATATCCAAAAAAATATGGGACAATTGCAGATCTTGCAAATATTTGTTTATTAGCAAAAATGACGCCTTAAGGTGTTGGCAAGATCATTACATAAAGCACGAGGTGATTACGATCCCATATGAGACATATTTAAATGTATTGACTACTGTTTTAAATGATCTAACTTTTCCATATCGTACGTCGAACACCCCCCTGTATTCTAACCCAGTCGTACCCTTGTCGCCACAGATCAACCGTACAGGGACCCAGGCGGTGCACGCTGACCCGCGCGCGTCTGTACGCAGAAGGTTCGGGGCTGGGTTTCGCGCGAGGCGAGAACGAAGTCAGTCTGTGCGGAGCATTGATCAGTTCCAGCAGAAGAGTATTTTCCTGTTTTACTGTGCCTCTGCGTTTCAGAGGAAGCACACGTTTTTCACCGGTTAAGAGGACAGTAATTGCGCGTCGCTGCACCGAGCCCTCGTTTGATTTAGCAAGCAGCTGAAACAAAAATACGGAGAATCCGTGGACACTATATTTTCGGTGTTCTTGTTGAACTGCTTAGTACTACATATGGTACGTATACCCAAATTATATTGTTCAACTTTTCTGGAACTTTGCGTGCACCGCGTACTAAAGGACTGTGTTTGAATTAGCCGTTTTTGTAGCTGGTACATTAAAACTATCCTATTAATCCTCGGATCCAAACTCCTTCTTTCAGGTTACACATTGTTTAGGTTTAAGCCTTTCGATTGTGCGCGGTCGGTCATTGCAATGTATTACCTAAATATTAAGTATGCTGTACCGTGCATATTTTCTAATGTTTAAATTTGCATTTACCAGCTGTGCCTGTGTGAAAACTGTGCTGTGTACTTTAACAATGTTTCACAGAGGTTGTCCTACATCGAGATTTACGTTCAAAGCGCAGCGTTTTCCTTCTGTTTCGCACTTTTCTACAGTGTATATGATATATGCATATTCATGCATACCTTCCCATTCCTAATCCATAGTTTCATTTGGGACGCATAGTTTACAGAATGGGACACGTATTCCAGCGCCTACAGAAAGCCACAATTATCTTATAAGAATGTGCTATGCTTCCAGGGTGTCGTTTGGAAAACAGTTAACAGAGGTTTTTTTGGTCATATTCGTTCTTTGGTGGAACTAGGTCACCATTGTAAAACGCGTTAGGTTTTATGGTGGAGATACGGTGGAAGCAGTTTTCCTGTTAAGTACTGGTTTGTGGGGATCCTCTATCACCAACGGAGGTCAGTGCTATAATCAGTGGCCATACTCGTTCGCCTGTTATTGTTTTCACAGTGACGTGTTAGTTTAGCAGCCTATGTTGTTTTATCTGAGCTAACATACAGTGCGGGTCAGTATCAAGACTTTTGTTGTTTTTTGCCTGTTCTCCAGAGAATAAAAAATGTAAAATTAATGACAAAGATTTAATGCAGAATATCCGGTTTAATTGTAGGGAGTTTTACATGTACATCACATTATATTGTTTGAATGTAAACATGACACGCATTTTTTGCGCAGTCCCATACTTGATGGAACCTTAAGTTATAGGACAAATTGCCTATAGCATGTTGCTAATCCTTTGCATTCAGTATCTCTATCCCCACTCATATCATCACAAGCTTGGCTCATTCAGGTTATATACTCTTACCATTATGCAGCTGTTTTCATGTTCTACTTGTTTGTTTTTTTTAAAGCGTCGTCCTCAGCGAGCAGTAGTCATACTCATCGGGACTGACGTTAACGGTCATCTTGGCCTGTCAAGAACGTTCCACTTCTTACCTTTGAAAAATTCCGTGGCTGCTTTAGTGCTTTATGATGGAGTCATTGTCTATCTGTAAAGTTAAGCATCATCCTCTTGGTTTGAGGCTGTTGGGTAGATCTGAGCAGTTAAGACACTTCTGGTTGCTTCAGAGTCAACCATGCTACTGCCGTTGGCAGTGAAATAATTAAAAAAGACCGGTAACCCTCTCCACTGGTACTCATACAGGTCTCTGCCTCAGAGTTGCACAGATGAGTTTCACAGATGATGGCTCATATGTCCACAAAACTTTGTCCCCGAGCTCCACAGACTTTTAACATACTTAAAACAAACTCTGACCTGCCTTCTCTCAAGCTTCCAAGTAATTTCTATCTTTCTGTTTAAATCTACTCAGCAACACATAATACTTTTGTCCTGACATGAACACGACTTTGTTGCTTAGTTGAGACCTTACAGTGATGTTCTCCATATCAGTCTCCATTCTGCTCATACAGCCGGTCAAAGGAAACCAAATGTCCAATTTCTTGTATCTCTTTAAATGGCTCACCTGCGTAGGCTCACCCCTTTATGGTTCACCTAATATAGATATAAATACACACTAGCCCATATTATTTCAAAAGTTATTGCACGCTGAGCAGCTCCCAAGCTGACAGCGTCCAATTATTTATAGATTGCACTGTATAGTGCGTAGTCTTTGAGTCTCTTTGACAAGCAGGCTAGTTGCCAGGTTTGTTTTCACCAGGGCAATCGTTGTCCGTCACCCAAGTGTGTAGTCAGCAGGACCCGGTGTGACTGAGGGAGGGTGACAGGCCCTTGCATGACTTCAGCTGGTGATTGATTGCTTGTGGAAACTGATTGACACAGGCGCTTACCTGGTTGCAATTTTTGCTTTCAAAACTTTAAAGTGTCATAATATTAACCAGTCAAGGTTTTTTTTTCTTTCTTTTTTTTAGTTTTCCATGATTAGACAGTAGATAATGTAAGTTAATTTTTAACGAGTGTTTAATGCTGCGCCACCAGTCAAACTCCTTCCCTAGGAATGGTTGTGTTTAACTCTACTTACCTGACCTACTTAACCTATTCCCTTTAACCACCTCGGCTAAGCAGTGCTTCCATGACACTGTATTACCTGAACACACAAAGTCCTTTATCACGGGGCTCTTTCTGGAGGCATCTCTGCAGCACGAGATGAAGGATTAGGCCATGCCTGGGAATGCTCTCCATCCACAGCATCAGAAAGATGTAGCTCACACTGCCAGGGAAGCATCTGTGGTCCGACAGCCTCTCTATAAGATACATTCCAGAAGGACTTTAGACGGCGCTTAAGCGATAAAGGGATGCTCAGCCTGCATTCCCAGTAGCTTAAGTCACTTTTACTGTTCTGCACATTTACTGTAGAGACAGTAAAGCTTTTTTTTCTTGTGAGCAAATGAATGCTAGACCCAGCTGCTCTGTCTGGGTTCCTGCCCCTAACACACACACACACACACACACACACACACACACATACAAAGGCTACTTTTACTGTATCGCACATTGTGTCTTTGATTCCTGGCAGCGCTCCCTAGTTGTGAAGTGCATGAAGCTGTTTTCGTGCCGCTCACAGGGCGCTAGCGGAAGTGCCATGTGTAGTGAAAGCACAGGCGTGGGTATCGCACACTAGGACACAGAGAGGGACTTGGCAAAGAAGGACAAAGAAGGACAAAGATCTTAGCAACTCATAAATAATCCAAAAGTTTAAACACTTCCTATAACTTTGTTCCTTTTGACACACTTTAACAACCATGCAATGCATTTTTCTTATTTTGGCTTAACAGTTCATTCTGGATGCTCTGCATGTATGGAAGATTACTGGCTAACTATGTGACCGTGTTTCTTGTATCAGTAGATTTAAGTCTTATATAAATATATTCAGTGTCAGAATATTCTTGAGGTAAGGGCTACAGGGCCTCTGGAGCTGTTTTGTCTGATGTGTCTCCAGTTCTAAAGTTCCCTGAAACTCTTAACATGTGCTCTACCTTTATAAGAATTACTGTCTGCTTTTTGATGGAGCTAAAGTGCATCCTTTCAACGAGAGATGAAAATGGAAATTGTTTGAGACCCGTAATTCTTCTTCTTAAATCGTTTTGCTCCCAAGAGTAAATGTTCATGAATATTTTATGTGGATAGAAACAGAGCGTGTGGCTATGATAATGCTGCGTGTCACATATCTCCTGAAGATGTAAGGGAGCCTTAAGATGTAAGATGTCGTATGTAGTGGAGGGACTCATCTCACAGATGATTACTGCATGTGTGCAGGAGATGGCGGCTGAGGCAGGAGGTGGGAGTGATTAGTGATGTTAGTATTTCGTTTTTTCAGGCTTACTGAGAACTGGAGATGAAACACACTGGACATCTTCAACAGTTCAGCAGAACATGAAATCAGACACTTGAGGCTGATCGCTGCCTCGATGAAACTAAACCCCTCCCGGCTTTTATACGCACGTGCGTTATAATACAGAATGCAGAGCTGTTGGACTGAATAGTGTAGAGAAAAATAGTAGGAAAACATTCGATGTTAATCTGAAATGATATTTGCCACCTGGATTATAAATTAAGATGAAGAAATGTCATTTGAAAGTATAATGCGTCCAGAGATATGGCTGCACGGTGTCTTCTTTGATTAGAAACACAAAAATACTAAAGTTACAGAAGTTATACCATAAACTGAGACTGTTTGTCTTACACTAATTAATGTAAACCGTGTAGGAGAAATGTAGCATTGTATCCTGGCAGTGTGAGGGAATTAGTTTTGTAGCTTTACTTTTCTCTGGAGAGCATTTCTAGTTTATCTATGTACATCAGCACAATCATTATTGCTTGTGTTTAATGGCTATGTCGTTAGATATACTGTCTATATGTTTTACACAGTATGTTGTTATTGTTTTCATGTGATTCAATGAAAAGTAAGTTGTTCCTGAATTTAGGCTACTGATACTGAGGTCTGGGTGAAGAAGAGGAGGTTAAGATTCATGACCGTTGGCTGAACTTGAGATTAAGCCGCTGTTCCACAGCTCCACGTACAGAGCGGTGAAGGATGCCCCCGTGCTAGTCCTCACGAGGTCCTTAATGTCGCCTGGACCTGGTGTGTCTCACAGCACTTCCCACTTATTCTGTGGTCATTTGACTTGCTGGGAGAAACTGATGTGACTGGCATTTGAAGCACAATCCTCCTTCAGCAAATGGGGTTGACTGCAGTTCAGTGGGCCTGCTTGTGAAGCGAAACACTGAGGGAGTCAGGGGCTCGTGCTGAGAAGATGCCCTCTCCCCACTTCTGAGGCAGCAAAGTTAGTCCCTCTAGTTGTAGCTCCCCTTTCCCAATGATCTGAATATGCACAGCAGGTTCTATATGTTTAACAGTTTGAGGACTTGCAAGATCAAATTTCGTCACGAGAAGAAATAGTATTTAGTTGAGGAGCAACAGTCATTCTCAAACACCTTCTCAGATGCATCCAAATATGCAGGACGGCCTGGATGTGGCCATATTACATAATATATTGGAACGTTTGGGTTTATGTAACTGTAGTTTGTGACGTCTCCATGGTCCAGATTTGCAGTGAGGATGGTTGTAATGAGGGCCAGACAGAGAGGACAACTGTGAGAGCGCCACTGGAATGGCCTGCTTTTCATTACGTAGGAATCCACCCTGTCAAAGGGCGCTGCGAGCCCAGCACTCTAGTACAAACATTATGGAAAGAGTCAGTTTTGTGTTTATTTTGATTTATGCTCAATGTTTGAAAGCATTGTCTCTGTCGCAGTACCCCCACAGGTTTTCAGCTCATAGTGGCTTTACGCAACCTATCCCACGCCCTGTTGTAGTTAAACTTTGAATTGAGCTCCTCACCATTCCTCACAACACTCCTCACCACTGTTCACCATGCCTCACAACTCTACAACACTCCTCACCACTGTTCACCATGCCTCACAACTCTACAACACTCCTCACCACTGTTCACCATGCCTCACAACTCTACAACACTCCTCACCACTGTTCACCATGCCTCATAACTCTACAACACTCCTCACCACTGTTCACCATTCCTCACAACTCTACAACACTCCTCACCACTGTTCACCATGCTTCACCACTCCTCAACAGTCTTCGACACTCCTCACCACTGTCGTCTCTCCTGCCATCACAAGCGGCTGCCTTTCAGCTTACGGACGACCCCTGCTGCCCTGTAATTAGGAGAATAAACATTTGCACAGGACATGAATGCGGATGAGAAAAGTTGGGTTGCCAAACCGCTCCAGGAGATCTGGGCGCTGCAGCTCCTGTGGTTCGTAGGGGCTTTACCGACACGTGATTCTTGCTCCGTGTCTCCGGCCTGTCATCACCCTCTTGGCTCCAGCGCTGCCACACGGGCAGTTTTAGAAATAATTTAAAAAACACAATTTTAGAAACCAAACCAAATGTGCTGTGTTTACAGCATACATGTAATATAATTTACAGAATACATGTTTATCTGTAGCACATCTTCCCATTTGTCATTTCAGCTCGGTTAAGCGTTCTTGGCCTTCACTAATACTTTTGTTTGCCTGAAAAGATCTTGCAAAGGTGATTGTATTAAGTGGAACGTGCTGGTGTAAACCAGGCAGGTATGTGTGGCTGGTCATGTGCAGAGGCAGTGCTGTATGTAGCTGTCCCATCCAGGACGTCCAGCCTGTTCGTACGGATTAGCCAAGGTCACGCAGATGACCCCGTGTAGCGCTCCTGCCTGCCTCCATCCCTCCATCTCTATCCCAGGCCCTCTCCCCTGAGCGTGTGTGTGTGTGTGTGTGTGAGAGAGTGCAGTGTTTGCTCACAGCGAAGCCCCAAGCCCGCGCGGTAGCCACAGTAGAGCTTGTTGACCCCCGTGACCCCAGCCCTGTTCCCATGTCGTGCGACATCCACTGTGGTGCATAAGTCAGTGTGGATATTTAACGAGGTAATGGATCAGGGTCAGATGGTCAAGGCCTTGGAACAGAGCCCTCTGTATGCTCCATTATAGCAGCACACAGCTACACTGCAGTCCGTGTGCGTCTCCGACAGGCCTGCACTGCTGGGGGAATGAGTGGATGGCAGTGTTTACATGTAACGACTGGGACAGTTTCAAGGGCCCTAAATGAAGCTCACATTCTCCCAGACGTAGCGCTGGCTCACTCTCAGGCATTGTGTATAGGTAGAAAGACCACATTGTGTTTTTGCACAAACATGACCCACCGTAGGGCTCAATGATTTGGGAAGTTTTATCTAATTGCATATGCAGTATTGCGATTTAAATTGTAATTTTTTAAATTGACCCAAATTCATATATCTAATAATTATCATAAACCTAAACACTGTTTTACCATCCAACGTGATGGTTCTTAAATTCTTAAATATGTCTGGCCACTAGCGGTCATGGATTATTCAAATAACATGACAGAAAAAGACAAGCATATCTACTGTGTGACTTAAGACCTGAATGGTGACTTCCTGCACTCAGTGGAGGAAAGTTGGTGAGGGTTGGTGATGTTTGGTGAGGTTTCCACCAGACCAGTGGATCTTCTTGTGGGTGTCATCGGGTCTGTTTCCATGGCATCGTAAAAAGTGCTATCAGCAAGCCTGCAGAAGCTGCCAAGTGACCTTTTTGGCGTTTCAGGGGAGGCTGCCGACCTCTCTGTGCCCCTGTGACATGAGATCCCCTGTAATAATCAGTTAATCAGATTCAGTATCTTTCAAGTTCATTTTGATAAAATGCAAATTTTATGATAATTACACTGTAACTGGCAATGTTACTCGTGTAAAATGCATTATCTCCTACAAAGTCATCATTGATGCTTGCATAATTAGTCTTGAATTGGGGGGTAGAGGAATGATGTACTTCCTGATTGGCTGGATCGCTGTATTTTTCCTGGAGGTAGCCAGGACATGATAGCCAATGTGTGGTCTGTGCCCTCGGGATCTTCTGCAAGAGTTTTTGTCTTTAAAAGGTAGAGCGCTGGTTTCCGATATCATATGCTGACATATTCTTCTCCTGAAAGTGCATTGACTCTAGCACCTGTGTGTCTTGCCAGGTAAGCACTAGATGGAGTGTTGTCCATCCTAGCAGCACACAGCACATGAGTCAGAGCCTTACTTTGCTCCATCACCCTTTCAGCAATGTTCTCTCTGGTTCCTCACCTTCCCACTGGTTCCTCACCTTCCCACTGGTTCCTCACCTTCTCTCTGGTTCCACACCTTATCACTGGTTCCTCAGCTTCTCACTGGTTCCTCAGCTTCTCTCTGGTTCCTCACCTTCTCACTGGTTCCTCAGCTTCTCACTGGCAAACACATCTTTCAGTCCAGTAGTGATGTTCTCAGCCGTATGGTCATGGGGAAAGTACGACATCGCTAGACTCCTTAAATCGAATTCTTCAGTTACCATGTGAACAGTCGGGCTTTGGTATCGTTCAGCTGTTCAGCTCGTCTGCGTCTACATCTTTGTTTCTACGCGTGGCGTGCAGTTGTGCTATAGCAGCTTGGCTAAAGTATGTGGGAGAGGAAACCCGTTATCTTTTATCGGGTGTTTGGAGAACGTTTCAGAAAACCAACTTGAGACACTTAGGCATCGGCACCATGCCTTTAGCTAAGTACTTGGCAAAAACGTCTGTTATCGCGAGCTTTTTTCATATGGCGGGTTTGTGAGAGTGGATCGTGAGTGCCGAGAACGTATGTTAGTGAACTGCGATTAGTGCATGACACTGCCAGATGGCCTGCTACTCTGAGCCCCTCTTCCAGGCATGTGACAGCTCACTGAGTTCTGCGTACTGCCCCGCGTACTGCCCCGCGTACTGCCCCGCGTACTGCCCCGCGTACTGCCCCGCGTACTGCCCTCACCCTCTCTTTCTGTGTCTGTCTGTCTCTCTCTCTCCCTCTCTTTCTGTGTCTGTCTCTCTCTCTCCCTCTCTTTCTGTGTCTGTCTCCCTCTGTGTCTGTCTCTGAAACTGCTTTCAGATGGAAATGGGGAAATAGTGGAATCCAGTGAACTACCTCTTTCAATTGTGGCTTTTTACAGATTGATCACATTTAGCCATACTTGTGGGCATATGAAGAATGTTAAATAGCTGAGTTGTTTTTTTTTGTTCTAAAGTATCTCTCTCATCTCTCCTCCTCTCTCTCCTTTTTCCTTTCTTTCTTTCTTTCTTTCTTTCTTTCTTTCTTTCTTTCTCTCTCTCTGTCTCTCTCTCCCTGACCCACTCTTTCTCTCACAGTCTCTAAATCTGTCTCTCTGTCTCTCTCTTTAACTCCCTCTCTCTGTTTGTCTCTTGCTCGGCGTCTGTTGTAGCGTGGAGTAAAGGTGGAGGCTGGGTGGTGTGGGGCGGCCGCTGCGCCCTGGTGTTGTCACGCTCTCGTTTCTGCACTCGCGTTGTTGCGCTGCTGTTCGGATGTTTTGACTCTTCTGCAGATTTTGAAAGATGACTTTTGGATGATGATGATGCTTAAGCTTCCAGATCAGGAATGTGTGTGTGTGCGTGTGTGCACGCGTGTGTGTGTGTGTGAGGATACTGCGATACTAATGAAGATATAATGCTTTGATGGTTTAATCCAGCATGTTCACCATAAAAGCAAAATAAAAGTTTCTGCACTCATCCAGTATTGTGTGTGTTTGTGTGTGTGTGTGTGTGAGGGTTAAATGGTTTTAATACAGTTTTTATACCTTGGTAAGCCTGGTCTCTGTGTGTGTGTGTGTGTGTGTGTGTGTGTGTGTGTGTGTTTATACCTTGGTAAGCCTGGTCTGCTTCACCTCATCATTTCTGCTGATCACGGTGCTTACTATAAAATGAACAGCAGTGAGAAAACATCTTCATCCTCCTCCTCCTCATCCCCTCTGGTTCTCATGTGTTTGGTCCCAACACAGTACACAGTGCTGGGGGTGAGAGAACTTCAGTCTGACTTCACCTGTCCGAGGGGATTAGCAGAGAAGTGGGTCGGGCTTTAATGGAGCATTTCATCGTCCATCAGTGTAGAGACAGAGACAGTGTGGAGAACAAACCAGGGCAGCTGGGAGAGCTTACAGCCTGAGTGACACTTTGTGTGTGTGTGTGTGCGTGTGTGTGCGCAAGTGCCACTGAATTAGTAAGAGTCATTGAGTGGTGCTGTGTTAGTGTGTGTGTGTGTAAAGCTCCAGTAATGAGTTGGAGTGACTTGATTAATTTTGCACATCTCTGTACAATTATTACAGTAAGTGGTGATTTAAGATTTAAAGCTCGATTTCGTGCCTGCAAGGCCTAAACTGGACCTGATCCTTCCGACTTGATGGCAGCTGCCAATGGCCCAGGTGACCCCACTGGCCCAGGTGACCCCAATGGCCCAGGTGACCCCCCCGTCCGTCGCTCATGGAGGACAAACAACAGACTCTTAGCCTGTCCTAGCAGCCTGCCAGGGGAGTGAAGTGTCCCTCGTTGTCTTCACACATATGAAGACTTGTCTCTCTAAAAATCCCTTACATTAAACCTGTATGTGCACTTAGTTTGTACAATGTGTGTTGTATATAGTTGTGTAGTGTTGTATTGTATAGTGCTGAACTGTGTTGAATAATGTTGTATTGTATAGTGTTGTATTAGCTGTCATTCTAGATGTTAGCACTGACACTTTGTTCGGGTGGCATCTCGGTTAAAGGTATTTTTGGACTCTAACCTATTTGTGCCAGATAAAGATACTCCACATAGACAACGAAAGCACTTTTCTAAGTTTCTCTGGATAAGAGCGTCTGCTCGGTGCTCTGGATGGACCGCTCTAAGGGCGTCTGTTAACCGCTCTGGACGAGGGCGTCTGTTAACCGCTCTGGATGAGGGCGTCTGTTAACCGCTCTGGACGAGGGCGTCTGTTAACCGCTCTGGACGAGGGCGTCTGTTAAACGCTCTGGACGAGGGCGTCTGTTAAACGCTCTGGACGAGGGCGTCTGTTAACCGCTCTGGACGAGGGCGTCTGTTAAACGCTCTGGATGAGCGTCTGCTCAGGGTTATGAGTGTAAATGCTGTGAGCCCTGTGAGCGAAATACTGTCTGAAACAGCCTGTGGTTTAGTTGTTAACTTCAGGTTTTTCCACAGATCCAAACACACACGTCAGGATCAGGGCAGCATGGCCAGGACGTGGGTTCCATCCTGCAGATGTGAGCTGTGACCACCACATGCCGTCGCTTGGTCGGGGAGCCTTACATAAGGAGCACTGGGACACCAGTGTCTCATTAGGCTTATATTCTGGCTGGAAACCACAGGGTTGAGGAGACACGCCACAAGGCAAAGCCACTCGATGGCCTCTTTACTGTGGACACAACCCCGTAATGCCATAAACGACTGGGTCGTAAATGCAGTTTAAAGGGGCCCCAGTTAAGGTGTGGGTGGAAACGAGTTTTCTGCCCCTGGCTGAAGGGAACTGAATTCTCCTGTAGCAGTGAAGGCCCTAGTGTGACGCGGCTGGGCTGAGAGCGGCCCTGTCAGACCTGATGAAGCGTCACAGTGCTGGGTAGCAGAAGATCAGAACCAGATCCAAAACGTCCCCAGTTCAGTGCTTATGCAGTCAAACTGAATTGGGTCAACGCTGCTTTCTTTTTTTATGTTTTGTTTATATTAAATCACTGGCATGTTTTTGTTTGTTTACTTTTTTGAGGGGTTTTGTATTGGTTCTGTTAATGAAGCAAAAAGGAGAAGAGAAGATGTTGACTGTGTCCAGGGCCGAGTGCGTGTCCAGGGCCGAGTGCGTGTCCAGGACCGACTGCGTGTCCAGGGCTGAACTAGACCACAGCTGCTGTGTATCCTATAGCCACCCCTTTGATAACCATTCTCTGTGTCATTCTCTGTGTCATTCTCAGTCTCTGTGTCTCAGTCTTTCTCTGTGTGTGTTTGTCTGTCTCGCTCTCTCCGCTGTCTCTGTCTCTGTCTGCCTCTGTCTCTGTTACATAATCATGCTCAGTATGGTCGTTTGTTATTAATCTATATTCTTCACAGAGATGTGAACACAGATGCATCATTTATCTCTGCAGGGTTGAATGCTGCTTAGCTGGTATTTGCTCATTTGTAATAGTTTAGTGCTTTGGCAGTTGTCCATGGCCTTATGTAACTCATACAGTCATTACATACAAAATTAATTATCCACAGAATCAATAGACTGGATGGCAGTTCATACACATTTCAGACACCATCGGCATGATGGTCAGTGATCTCATCTCCCACCTTTGACATGGGAGTTCTATATAAGAAGCATATTCTACCTCTACAGAACACCGTGGGATCCGCTGACATGTTGAAACAGGATTGGAGGGATGCAGTGGATTCTGCCCCTCTGATTGGTCTCTGTTCTTGGGTCTTGTGTGTCCAGCGTGTGTCGTGACATCGAACGGTGACACAGGAGTGCCGTGTGAGGCGTGTTGCGACACGTTCTGTGCACTTCTGCCATGCGGTGCATTCAGAGCCATGAAGCCCTTCACTTATGGAGGAGCGCTGCACATGGACCTCAGCGCTGAGCTCTGTAAGCAAATAAAGACACCGTAAATAAGACACTTCGGTTTGGTCACTACGCTGAGGTCTTAGAGAGACAGAGAGAGTAAGAGAGACTGATACAGAGACAGACAGACAGACAGAGAGGTGCTCTGAATTCAAACTTTAAAATAAACCTTTTGTGCTGTTTATTTCTGTGTTTCTCAGCGAGCATTAAGAGCTCCACTGTTGTAAAGCAGTCATGCGCTGGCCCATGTGACAGCATGTATGCCACAGGCATGTCCATATGCAACATTTATTGTTTAGCACTTTCTGGACTGGCCTAAACAACCCAAATGTCATTCATTTGTAACAGCAGTACTGAAAGTTCTAACAATGTGTTTCAGAATCTAGAATAAATGAAAATATGTTCCCTTTAAGGCCTCTAGAGGTTTTATTTGTTAATAAAAAATGTAGAAGTGGAACATAAATAATGTCCGTCTGGTTTAGTACTGTATCCCCACAGCCTCTGCTCAGACAAATGCACGGCCTTACACACCTGTGTGTTCATCAGGGCCTTACACACCTGTGTGTTCATCAGGGCCTTACCACACAGGTGTGTTCATCAGGGCCTTACCACACAGGTGTGTTCATCAGGGCCTTACCACACAGGTGTGTTCATCAGGGCCTTACCACACAGGTGTGTTCATCAGGGCCTTAGGACACCCGTGTGTTCATCAGGGCCTTAGGACACCCGTGTGTTCATCAGGGCCTTAGGACACCCGTGTGTTCATCAGTAGATTACATACCTCATACATTATTCTAGGCCTGGTAACAGTAGATTGCAGCTTATCTGCACTTTCTCACATACACACACACGCACACAGTGTTCCCAGTGTTTAGCAGTGTAAAATGTGTGGACACTGGGCAAACTTTAGGTCTTCAAAAACATGAAGCACTGTGAGCCCCTTCTTGTGCTTTTTAGAAGAAAGAAGAATGGCCTCTGGGACTGTAGCAGATTTGCTGAGTGTATGCTTTGGTGTCTGTGCTTATACAGTGTTTTTAAAGAATAAAAAATGCTAGTGGTGTAAGGTTTTTTTGCTTATTAGGTTTACTGGGATATTTTCACTGCAGATTCCACAGGACTACTCTCCTAAGTCTGACAATGCGACCCCAAGGGTTGAGCGAGATCCCAGAGTTCTGAGCAATGGCCCCGACGTTAAAAGACGTTAAAGGTCCAGAACGTTGGCTTCACGAATCTTCGCGAGGCTCCCGATTTCCTGCGCCTCAGGCCAGGTTCCTGAAGGCAGGGGGGGCGGCGGCCAGGTTCCTGAAGGCAGGGGGGGCGGCGGCCAGGTTCCTGAAGGCAGGGGGGGCGGCGGCCAGGTTCCTGAAGGCAGGGGGGGCGGCGGCCAGGTTCCTGAAGGCAGGGGGGGCGGCGGAGGCTGGCCAAGCTGGGTTAGAGCTCTCGTCAGAGGGCCGTGAAGGCAGCGCCTCCCGCCTCTGCTGCATTAAGTCATTACCGGCTGGAGAGCGGAGACGAGCTGGCCGCTGCAGGGACCTGGCTGCCGATCCGACAAGGCTGCGATTGTTCGGGCTTGGCAGACGTAGCTGGAACAAGCGATCTGCCTGGCAGGGTGCAGTTCTCTTCTCCACCTCTTCTCCTCTGGCTCATTCGCGTCTCCACATTTGGTCTGGGTGAATATTTTAATTTGGCCTCGTTCTCTTTCCTTCTCATGTGCCGTGACTTGTTTACACAACCTCGTGGATGGGGTTTCGTTGTCAGATGGGATTGCATTGTCAATTCATCATATCATTACATTGCCCAACATCCCTGCTATGACATAGAGTTGAAAACAATGTGTTTATCTTTACACACAGTACTGCACAGAGCACTTGAGAGAGGGACATAAGGAAAACATTTAAATGAAAATTCAAAAGAACGGTTGAAAAGATAACATAAATGCAATTTACCCTTGCTATAAACATTTTACTTCAGTGATAAATAAATTGGACTGGTGGAGAAAATACAGTGGTAATTAATCATAAGGCTATGTAAAACATACAGACGTGAATCTTTATCAGTATGAAACTACGTGAGGTGCGTCTGCTACAATCCACTGTTCATGTATCTGGGCAGAATGAGGCAGAGAAGGCATATGTTCTGATTTGGTATTATCATATGGGAATTTAGATCATAAGGACCCTGCTCTTGTGAGTGTGTGTGAGAGAGAGAGATGACTTTGTCTTGCTGGCCTTGCGGGTTGAAGCTCTTCCTCTTCTTTTGGCCTCCTGCGTTTTTGCTCTGTGGCTTTGCATCTTGTTTTCTGGGCTCAGCTAAGCAGCCTAAACACATTTGGCTCTTTTTGCTGCTTTTACAAGCTCTGAGAAAGTTACAAAACAAGCCTCGGCACCCGGGACAGATGTCTGTGTTGTGCCACGGGGCTGTGCTGGTACTACAGAGTATTGCCAAAGCCTTCCGAGTTAGATCCTGCCTGCTTGTACCTCTAACGACTGTAACAAGTTCACTTCCCCTGCCTTTGAGCTGACGGTGTGAGAGATGGGAGAGAAGGGGGTGTTGTTTGAGAGCGTAGATGTGGAAGGGTTTGAGAAGGACAGAGCGAGTAAAAGAGCATAGGGTGAAGGGTCGGGGGTTACGGGGACGGCCTGGCAGGACACCACACCATCAGCAGCCACTCTCACTTACAGCCTCCAGCACTCCGAACCGTTTTGGAAAAACAGACAAAGTGCCTCGATCCACTGAGCAAGAGCTGGAGGGGAAAAATGAGCCGAGTGTCCCGGGGTGCATAACAAAGCAGCCCCACCCACACACACACACACACACACACACACACACACACACACACACACACACACACACACACACATATTTATAAAGGATGTGTGTGGAAGCTTCACTGGCTGAACTAAGGCACGCTGGCTGACCCTGCGGTGCGTCCGATCCCTCACGCTGCTGAAAGGCTCCAGCACCTCTGACAGTACCAGTACCTCTACTATACCAGCTAAACCATCCCAGCACAATATAAACGAGCTGTTTCATGTAAGACTCGCTCTCGGTAAGGATCTTTGCTACCATTATAGACTTTAGTAATGTTAAAATCATTAAAAAAAATGGGAAATAAAGTAAGATAATGAAAATATTAAAGAAAAGTGATGTGTTAAATGATGGGAGAAAAAAACGCGTGCAGCTCTTAAATACGAATGAAAGCTGGAACAGAACCTCAGGGTCTCTATCCTGACTTGTCCTCCCCCTGGTGGTGTGAAACAGAAGTGCTGCTGGGCAGTGAGGTAGAGCAGTTCTCTGAGCTCCAGACCACTGCCCAGGTTCCTCAAGGCACTTTTGTCTTCTCATCGTAATGTGTTGGCAGGTCTGTGGTGACTGTGGTTTGCTGTGTTTCCTGAAGCCCTCTCTGCTCACATCGGTGTTCGGCTTCTCATGTCTGGCTCCGCCTCTACCCTAGTCCTGTCTCTGTGTTTTTCCGTTCCCTCCTAGTTGTTTGTAACTCCGCCCCTCATTAGCATTCCCAGGTGTGTCCTGCTGATCTTCGTTTGTATTACGGCCATGTTGTTCGTGCCTGTAAGTTACTACTGTATGATTGGT
Source organism: Brachyhypopomus occidentalis (assembly GCA_020368025.1). Lineage (NCBI taxonomy): Eukaryota > Metazoa > Chordata > Actinopteri > Gymnotiformes > Hypopomidae > Brachyhypopomus > Brachyhypopomus occidentalis. The sequence goes on from JAGXOD010001386.1 coordinate 3,044,215, forward strand.
TTATTTTTTGTATCATGTCTGACTCTTAACGTATTTGACCCCGGCCTGTCTCCAGGACCCTGATTTTGGGCTGCCCATTAAACCTCGCTGTACCCAGAACATCTGCCCCATCGTTCCATGATGCCCCAGGCGCTACACACTCTTCCCCTCAGTCCCTCAGTCCCAGATCATGCTCAGTGTGTTTTCTCACACACAGACACACACACACACACACACAAAAGGAGAGGGCAATGCCGGTGTCATTTAGTCAGCGCCATCCGCTGAATTTTAGCTGTTGACAATCAGCTGAGATCATCAGCTCAGGAATCTAAAGATGAAAAAGAGATATAGGGTGTATTCAGGACACAGCTTTAGCTCTGCTAATGTAGGTATACATGGCCGTGACCCGGAAACTGTCCTGCTGTAGTCCCGTGTGGTGTCCCGCTCAGCCACTGGTGCAGATCCTCCTGAAGCTGAAGGTGGTGTGGAGCTGTGTAGGCGCAGTGCTGAGTCTGGAAGAGGCTCGTGTAGCCGAGCGTCCCACTGCTGTCTGTGTTGCCAGAGCCAGGATGCCTTGAGCGTAGACACAGACAATGCAGGAAAAGAAATGTGCTCTTTTTACACTACACCTGGACCTGCTTTTAAAATAATCCTTGTAATGGTTTTAATTGATATGGTGAGTTGAGCTTCATTCAAACAAATAAAATAAGATTAAGGTTAAGAAAAGGTTGTCAGACAATGACATGGTTACTGCTCAGACGTACACACTGATTAAACGAATGCAAATTTATTATTCGTTATATTTGATTGTTCAGTTGTGATTTTTTTTATTGTCCTCTGGTCATTGAACTCTCATTCTCCTCAACCTGCACACTAATTTACTTTTTCACTTGCTGTGAGCTAAAGGATCCTGTCGTGCACGTATGTGATCCAGTGCCCTGTTGGTCCCATCAGAAGGCAATTTAACTTTCAGGGATTCCTAAAGGCAGCGTCATAAATCCACTCTCGCAGCCACCTGATTGGCCCCCGATGCCACTGCGGTCTAGTGCTGTGCTAGCAGGAGATCTGTGGCAGTAACTGCTGAAATAGCGATGGGCATGTTGGCGTGGTGCTCAGATCACAGCAGGGTCTGCTTATGTAAGAGGACGTAACGCGTCAAGCGTGTGTGGAGAGGTGGAAGAGAGAGGAAACAGCAGAGAGGAGAAATGTGGAGGAGAAAGGAGAACAGGGGAGCGCCCGAAGAGATGCGACTTGAAGCGCGAGCGGATAAGGGGGAGGGCGAGGAAGCAGGAAGGGCGGGAGACAGCGGGAGGTGGCAATGGCGGCTGAGGGGCGGAGATATGGAGCTAAGGGGGCGGGGCTTTGAGATGCCCATGGGATCCTGCTGTTGCGCAGATAAAAGACAACACCATGGGGGTCAGCGACGGTGGCACTGCTGGCTCTTTTATGAAAATGAAAACGCTAAAGCCGGCGCAGAGGTCACGAGCGTGACTGCATGGGTTGGTGGGTAATCCGATTCTCTGAACTGAGGCTAAACTGGGCAGAGATCTGTACTCCTGTAATCGAAACACAAGGTCATAGGAAATGGAAAGGGTTTGTTCACCATTAGCACTGTGATCATCATCACATCAGCGTTAACGGAGGCTCAGTCCCACCCCTGATTCTGTGTGCTTGGGTGGTGCTGCATTATGGGAGCCCTCACTAACCCAGCCCAATAATTATGCATTCACATTCTCCAGTGTGCATTTGTAAATGGGGTGGAATAGAGTAACGGAGTGTCAGGTGTCTTATTGTCTGCATGTGGCTGTTTAGCACAAGCTGTCTGGGTGGGGGGGGTCGCGTCAGAATAGAGGAGGTGGCTAGATGAGAGAGGGGAGGTGCATGCCTCTCCTCCATTGCCTCTCCAGACTTCCTGAAGCCTGGTCTTCGCCATCTGTCTCTCGGCAGGTCACCCCCCCCCACACACACACACACACACCTACACACTCACATACACATACAACAGAGGGAGTTGGTGCTGAGTTAGGGTGAAGGGCTGACGTTTAGGCTGGGTCCCGGTGGACAGGAGGGCTCCACCATGCTTAGAGCCAATCTGATGACTCACCCACCTAATGCACCGTGGAGCTCCTACGCTTGAGAGCTGCTGCTCTCATCAGCGGGAACGAGAGCGCCTGTGGAGGCCGGTTAGGCGGGAAAGCGTCTGCAGTACGTGAGCGGCTCGGCACGCAAGGGTCGCGATGATCGACCGACACAGCGCGAGTTGTGCAGGGGTCGATGAGGTCATGGCAAAATCGATGGACTGTGTTGTATCAGCTTACAAGCAGTTGCAGTGCGATTGATTACAGATCAGTGTTTCACTTGCTCCTGGGTGCCCCCCCCACACACACACACACATGGAGCTGCAGGGTCTGTGTCTGATTTGGATCATGTCATTTATGTATTTGAGGCAGTGTGTGTGTGTGTGTCTGTGTGTGTGTGTGTGCACATATTGTGATGTATTGTCTTCCCGTGTCCTTTTCTGTCTCGCACTCTCTCGAGTGAGGACAGGACCGGAGAACTCGAGAACCTCCATCTCCTACACAAGTGGTGCTGCAGTAGTGTGCATGTGTGTGTGTGTGCAGGTGTGTGTGTGTGTGTGTGTGTGTGTGTCCATCCATGCAGCTCAAGGAGATGTGTCCCACTTTCCGAGGTGCAAGCAAAAAATAAGATGTCGTAATGCCCCCCCCCCTCCTCCCCTTTGGCGGGAGCGTTAAATCCCGCGGGACACAGGCGGGGGGGGGGGGGTTGGGGGAGGGGTCAGCTCTAGCGCACGCGTCCCAGACAGCCACGATGCTTCATGAGCACATGTGGCGTGAAAGCGCGTGTAGCACACCGCAGAAGTAGGATGAGCAGGACAGGGCCTGGCCCAGCGCGGGAGAGCCATGTGTCTGATGTGCAACGCGCAGCCGCTCCTAGTGGCCCGCTGCGGTACTGCAGCCTGCAAATCGAAGGCCGGGTCAGGTTGCAGGATGACTCTGACTGGGTTCTGTGTGTGTGTGTGTGTGTGTGTGTGTGTGTGTGTCTTAGTGCTCACATCTTGGCTGTCTTATGAAGTTATGTTAAACCCAGTGATCTGGCAGGCCTGCATAGGGTCAGGAGATAAGCAGCAATTGCAACATTGTTTTAATAAACTTTTTCCTTAAAGTGGAGTAGTGTGTGTGTGTGTGTGTGCATGCGTGAATGTGTGTGTGTGTGTAAGTGCATACATATGGTGTGTGTACATGTGTATGTGCATTCATGTGTGCATGTGTGTGTGTGAGTGTGTGTGTGTGTGTGTGTGTGTGCACACGTGCATATGAGCGAGTGACCAGTGGGGGGCAGTGTGCTCCCCTCCTCACAGTGAGAGTGAGGAACAGATGTGCTGAGGAGCTTAAAGCCAGAACAGCTTCGCCCAGGCGGAGTGAAGCTTCACCCATGAGCTCCTCCCTTCCTCTGGTCCTGTTCCAGCTCTGGTTCAGCGTCCTTGGGGGAAGAGTTGAAACTCGGGAGAGCTGATTCATCCCCTCCACCCTGGCCATGAGCTCACCATGCTGCCTCCCTATCCGAACTGCTGTGTCTTCACCTTACAGGACACTGAAGAGCTGAAGCACATCTGTCAGCTCTTGTGTTCACATGTTTGGCAGATCACAGGAGGACACAATGGATGCTTGAAACCCTCGATGATGCGCAGTGCTTCAGATATTCATACATATGCGTGTGCAAATGTGTTTGTGCCATGTCGTATTTGGAACTTCATGCTTTCCCTGTAGAACTGGTAGAATGTGTATAGAACGGGCTTCAGCATGGGTTAACCCCTGGTTTGTGTGTGTGTGTGTGTGTGTGTGCGTGCGCGCGTGTCCACAGGTGTGTGTGTCAGTATCTGCAGAACTGCTCTGGGGATGTGCAAAGACTCCCGTCCTGAATCTCCACAGCCTATAGGAGGTCCAGCGTGGATCACACAGCAGGGTAAGACTCGCCTCTCTGTGTCTTCCACTGCCTGGACCTGCTTTATGAAACCCAGCATGCACTTCCCAAGCTATAAGAGCTATAAGGGCCCCGTGTTTTATCATGTCAGTGTTTAGGAAGCGTCTGTGAAATGAATTTTCACTGGCTGACTGAAACCAATCAAGCCAAAATGGAAATAAAACTTTACTTAAATGTAAAAGAGTGCAAATTAAACGAGAACCCTGTTTGTGCTCCATTAGCTTGATGGTGCTGTATGAGAATGTGTGTGTCCTCTCACCTGGCACCGAGAGTTCGGACCGGGCCCGTTAGCAGGTCTGATCTGGACATTGATGGAACGCAGGCAATATGAGTGTTGGTCAGAGGGTCAAATCTGACCCTCATCGTAAAATTTCAATTTAGCTGCTGGCTTCCCCCTTTGAAGTATATTTCCCTCCACTGTCAGGCTGGTGATGGTGATGGATCACCACAGCATTGCACGACAGCAACAGTGGGCTCAGGGCGGAGTTTATGACATGCAGGCGGGGCGGCGAGGTCAGAGGGCAGCGATCGGGTGGACAGTTTTGTATGTTGTAGAGCAGTGGGGGGCAGGGCTGGGACACCCAGGAGCACCCAGGGGTGGCGTGAGAAACCCCGCGCGCACTCGCCCGAGGAACATGCATGTGACTGACAGGAGATCCCCTGAGCGTGTGTGTGTGTGTGTGTGGTCTCCTTGACATTTGTCCCACCCCCCACTCACACTCACTCAAACACAGCTGTTCCTTTCTGCCATCAGCAGGCTTAACCTGGCACCTCTCGCTCTCTCTCTCCCTCTCTCTCTCTCTCTCTCCTCTCTCTCCCTCTCCCTCTCTCTCTCTCTCTCTCTCTCTCTCTCTCTGCCTTTAATTCACTTGCTCTGCTTCTCCCGCTCCTGTTGTTTATGATAGCGGTGGAATCTGACACACACACAAACACACACACACAGCTATTCATTTCACACCACCCCAGCAGACTCTTTTGTGTTTGATCCTCTCCGTGGTCCGTGTAGCTGTTGTTCACACGCTGCGCTCATGACGGTAGTCACTGGACATGTGCAGGGCTTTTCCCATGGTGCTCAGCGCCCAGCTCCAGTCCACCTCTGCTTCGTCAGCGCCGCCACACTGGAACGTATCGTTTTCCCGTTGACCAGGACCAGCTGTCGTCAGACGTCTCAGAAATTACACAGGTCCCTGAACAACAAGAAACAGCGATGTCGTCTATCCAAAATACTCCCAAATCATATATCTTTTGTCATCGTGTCTTCAGATGTAAATGTGTATGAAAAAAAATGCGAGTATACGACAGTGTGTGTATCTGCTTGTTTTTATGTGACCTCAGGCAGGTGTGTGTGTGTGTGTGTGTGTATGAGAGAGTGTGTGGAAGTGTCTGCAGGATCAGTGGGATGTGTGTGTGTGTGTGTGTGTGTGTGTAAGTGTCTGCAGGATCAGTGGGATGTGTGTGTGGACTGGACAAACGTGCACCTGCGCGTCTGTGTGGGGACATCTGTGTTTGTCCGTTCGGTTGATTGTCCTGGCTGCCGCTCCGGGTGCTCGCAAGGCTGGGAGACGCTGGCTGGGCGGCACAGACGCCCGCCCTGGCCCGCACTCAATGCCACAGGAACAAAAGCCCAAAGCATGCTGGGAGTCAATGGAAAGTGAACTTGCGGGTGGGCAGAGCGAACAGACTCTAAAATACTGCCTGCTCCCGCAATTCTCCTGTGAAGATTTACTGAGAGTGCAGTTTGTGTGTATGTGTGTGACAGTGCACTGTGTGTGTGTGTGTGTGTGAGAGTGCTTGTGGGTGTGTGTGTGTGTTTTAATAGGTGCCACGTGTTACCTCGTTGCCCTGTCCCATATAAAGCGTTGATGCTGATAGTGTCCCTGACTGATTTACCTCCTGTTTCCCTCCATTGTCCTGGATGGTGCGTCCTCCTTCCCTCTCCCCACCCTTCTGCTCTCCTCTTCCAACCCCCTGCTTTCTCTCTCCCTCTCTCCCTCACTCCCTCTCCCTCACTCCCTCTCCCTCTCTCTCCCTCACTCCCTCTCTCTCTCTCCCTCTCCCTCACTCCCTCACTCTCCCTCACTCTCTCAATCTATCCCTCTCTCTCCCTCCCTCTCTCTCTCTCTCTCTCCCTCCCTCTCTCCCTAGTGTCACCAGTGCCTTTTGATTAAGCTGTGGGAAACTAATAAGATAATGGTGACAAGTTTTAGTTCGATTTTTTTCCTGGTTCTCGATGTCTCTGTGTTGTGATGTCTCACATATCTATTTCATTTGTCTTGGTTATTTTTCTCATTATTCTTAACCTGCTAGCAGTCGATGAAAGGTGACTCACTTTTAAAAACTTTATTTTGTCATTCCTTGTCACTTTGTCATTTCTGTCTTACTGTAATCATCACTTTTACTCCAGTGTTTGCAGTGTTTTCATGTTAGAGTTGGTGTCTCTATCGAGAGCTAAGTGGAGGTGCTGTATGGGATCATGTTAGAGCTTCAGGTCTGCTTCAGTCTGTTGTAGGCTGAGCTAAGTGGAGGTGCTGTCTGTCGTAGGCTTGGGATCTAGTGGCTTCAGGTCATGGTCAGCAGCTTCAGGTCTGCTTCAGTTTGTCATAGGCTGCAGGTCTGCTTCAGTCTGTCGTAGGCTTCAGGTCTGCTTCAGTCTGTCGTAGGCTTCAGGTCTGCTTCAGTCTGTCGTAGGCTTCAGGTCTGCTTCAGTCTGTCGTAGGCTTCAGGTCTGCTTCAGTGCTTCAATCTGTCGTAGGCTTCAGGTCTGCTTCAGTCTGTTCAGTCTGTCGTAGGCTTCAGGTCTGCTTCAGTCTGTCGTAGGCTTCAGGTCTGCTTCAGTGTATTTGGACTGTGGACAAGTGTATTTGACTGCTCACTAAAGTTTATACTGCCTGTTAAAATGGACGTTCTTTGTACAGGCAGATCATGTTCTTGAATGACCTGAGCTTTTAGCTCTGTGTTTGATGTGTAATGTCTGTCCAGAGGTTCTAATCTTCCACCCGTGTCTCTCCCCTCTTTCCATTCTATGAATGGAAGCTTCCTGAGGAACACCAGGCTGTGTAGCATTTGCCTCGTCCCCTTGTCCCCTAGTCCCCTAGTCCCCCTGTCACCTTGTCCTCACTCTTCTTTAGCGCAGATGGGAGAGGAGAGGTGCTGCTGTAGGGTGCATCACGCCTGATTACGCCATTCAGGGCATTCTTATTAAAGCTGATTTCACACTGGGTGACTCCATAATTGCACCAGAGGGATGGAAGTTTCACCTGCTCTCTTTCTCTCTCTCTTGCTCTCTCTCTCTCTCTCTCTCTCTCTCTCATTCTCTCTCTTTCTTGCTCTCTTGCTCTCTCTTGCTCTCTCTCTCTCTCTCTCTCTCTCTCTCTCTCTCTCTCTCTCTCTCTGTGCCACTGTACATCACCATTACTGAGACTCTGTGTGTGGGCTTTATGCATACGGATGTGTGTATATTTTTGTGTAGTCAGGGGAGTTGAGAGGTTTGTGACGTCAGTATTAATGATTGACATCTTTTAGCTAAAGCTGCTCTGACAGTGTTGGATGGATAAACTGAAGATGTTTACCAGATCAGGGCCATGGGGCACACACACACACACACACACACACATGCATGTGCAGACTGGTGTGGACTTTAGATTCTTGCACTGATACAGACATGCACAGACTGGGACTGAGAGAAGGAGGAGAAGAGAGATGTTTTGGAGATCTGATATATGTTTCACTCAACCTACAGTATATGGTTATGTAATCTCTCAGAAAGTGTTAACTGAGATTAATCCCTATCCAATTCCTATGAGGCTCTGGCCCCAAAACCAGAACACTTAGACAGCACATCCTATTTTCATGCATATCACTGCTGACTGGTGTTATCTTTGTAGGGTTTGTGGTGGCATCTGTTAACATTTTGTCTTCAGTAGGAAAGTTCACAGTTCAAGTCAAAACCCTCCATGTGCAGTGCGCTGTGGACCTCATCATGGCAACAATACCCCCCTCAAAACACTCCCACCCACCAACACCCCCACCCACAACACCCCTCCCCCCTAGCAACACCACCATTCCTCTTTGTCCCTCTTTTTCCCACATAGCCCTTCAAACCCAGTCGTGGGGTTAAGTGTTTGGCAGAAGCACGTGAGGGCATCTCTTTTGTGCAAGTGTGTGAGCTTGATGAGATGGGTGCTCGCGTGTTGGAGCAGAGTGCAGCTCACTCGTCTCCCCAGTGCCATCGATTGGCCTGAATCTGCATCGTTCTGTGGGAGCTCAGCAGGGGGGGTCAGAGGAGACGCGATCCCCATGCACACCCCATCACGTGCACGTGCTACCTCCCCCAAGCACTCCTCTGACCTTTGCTCCTGTTTTTAAAAAGATGTGTGTGTGTGTGTGTGTGCGCGCGTGTGTGTGTGTACACACTACAGTGTGCAATATCAAGTTAAGCCTGCTGGCGAGTTTATGTGTAGTTCATGTTCATATGATATCGTCCCTTGAGGGCCCAAGTGTGTGTGAATCACTCAGATGCTCATGGGTCACCGTGCTGATGCCCCCGTGTGTGCAGCCACCCCCCCCCACACCTCCCCACACCCCCTACCCAGTGCAGCCACGCCCCCCCACAGCCCCCTACCCAGCACAGCCACGCCCCCCACACCTCCCCACACCCCCTACCCAGCACAGCCACGCCCCCCCACAGCCCCCTACCCAGCACAGCCACGCCCCCCCCCCCCCCCCCACACCCCCTACCCAGCACATTTTCGTAATGGTATAATGGTATTATTTCTCTTGTCTCTTTATTAAGATACAACTAGGAAATGCGTGAAATATGTACACACATTGGAATTAATTAGCTAAAGTCAGTATTTAGTATGACCTCCTTTGGTACTAAGCGCATCTTCCTTCTTTCCTGAATGTTTTCTGAAGTCCTGTTGTACAATCTGCTGTATTACGCCTGGCTTCTTTCAGCAGGATCCTGCTCTTGTTCAAGTGGAAGGGGAGATCTCACGGTGGGCAGAGGTCATGACAGGAGTGTCCAGACACTGTTCTTCACTCCCCTCACCTCTCCAGGGGGACGGAGGTGACCTGTGGGCTGCTTGGCGTGGAGCGCGCTCAGAGCAACACCTCGGCTCTCACTCGCTGATCCCTCCAACGCCACAGCTCAGCTTTTGTGTCGTCCTTTCATATTGCCTGTGGTGATTGGTGTCAGTTTTCTCCTGCACTTTGATGATGCGTGTGGTGATTGTAGAGTAACACAGACGGTACAGCAGTGCTGTGCTGCTGTGACCACATGTGCTGTCCTCCCAGGGGATCGCGTGGTCCACCTCTGTGCTCCAGCTTTCTGTAGAAGAACGTTGTGCACCAAAAAGACGAACGTGAAATTAGATTGAGAAAGAGGTTTATGAGACAAGGAGAACGAGAGAGAGAGAGAGGTAAAGGGAGAGAACGAGAGATAGAGATAAAGGGAGAGAAAGAGATAGTTAGACAGAGAGAAAGAGGAATAAAACAGACGGGCCATCATCAGTCATATCACAGCAGCAGATGAGCGTCGGAGGTGAAACAGGAAGTGAGCCCCACCTCCAACTTTCTAGAAAAGAGTAAAGGAAAAAGAGGAAGAAGGAAAAAGGGTGAAAAAAAGGGGGAGAGAGAGAGATTGTGTGTGTGTGTGAGAGGGAGAGGAGAGAGACAGAGAGCGAGAGAGGGCAGTCAACAGGCAGAGAGAGACTGAGCCCCAGCATGTGAAGGGATTAGATGTGTGAGGGGGGGGGGGGGGCTGCACACAAAAGTGAGAGGGGTAGGGGGCGGAGCTAGGACAGCCCAGCGGAGGGGTAGGGGGCGGAGCTAGGGCAGCCCAGCGGAGACGGCGCAGAGGAAGGTGCCTCGCAGCCGACGGAGCAGCCAAAGAGAGGAAAGTTTGATGAGAGGAGGACAGGAGGAGGTGCAGGGAGAGAAGAGCAGTGCGTGTCTGCGTGTGTGTGTGTGTGTCTGTGTACTCGTCCCGGGAGCATGTGAGAGAGCGAGAGCGTGTGTGTGAGTGTGTGAGACGGAGAGAGGGGGACAGTGAGCAGCGCTGAAGATCGGGCCAAGCAGCCCGGGACTGTGTACTCAGTTTGACTCCAGGGCACACGGTGGAGATACAAGGAAGCTGCCATGCAGAACACTATGGGTATGTGTGAGATACTTTACAGCCCACACACACACACACACACACACACACACACACACGCTCACAAGCGAGCATGGTCTTATAGAGTTCAGGTTTCTGCCAGTCTTCTAGAGACAAAGCAGTTTGAAGTTATCGGGATGAATGATTAACTTTCCGACCCTAGTGGAGTGAACAGGCTTGAGTTGAGACATACACAGTACAAAGGAGAGAAGCAGGGAGCCACAGCAGTGTTGTCAGTGCTCTTTGATGGAGACGGGCCTGTGTTTAGCAGCTGCTGTTTATGACACCAAACCCAAAGGTCTCCTAAACTCTGCGCTACCTGAGTGTGTGAGCACATGTGTTTTCACTGTAGCGTGTGTGTGACTCCTGCATGAGGGGATCCTGAGAGAGTGTGTGCTGTCTGCTGCTGCTGGGTCTCTCTCAGTGGTGGGATCTGCAGTAATGGATGATCACAGGCTGACCCATTTGCTGTGGGCTGCTGGGAAAGGCTGTGTTTTGGGAGCGTTGCTTAGGCTGTAGGGGCCATTAACATGCTGGACAACAGGCCTAGATGTGCCAGTCTCTCTCACACACACACACACACACACAAATCGAAAGGGAATAAACATTATTTATTCTCAAATCGCAAAGAATATCTGTGACGTATGTAATGCAACAGCACAGAGTCAGTACATGAGTGCCAGGCACATTTTCTGTTGTTTTGAAAAATTCTTCTGAGGCAACCTGCAGAAATGTTTGTTGATGTGGTTTGACACGAGTATGAAGTTTCCATTGTGTTTCTTCTCAGAGTTTACTTTGACTGGAATGTGTGGTCTGACTCAGCTTAATGGTGGACCTGTGTACAGTGTGCTAGCCTAAAATAGCATAGTCTGTCAGTATAAGTCAGCGGCATGCTAACATTGCTCTAACCAGATGAGCTCACCAGAGGTGGGGGTAGGGGTGCTTACGTCACCAAGCTGGAAAATAATAGATGTGTTAAATCACTCTCATATGTGAGGGCTTTGAAATGTGTCCTTATACACTCCTGTTGTCTGTGTCTGTTTAAGGAAGTTTGGTGATTGCCAGAACCTCGCCATGCTGGTTTAAGAAATCAAACCCCCGTTCAAAATGGCCACTGAGAGTCTGATATGTGGCATAGTTCTGCACGGCAGCGCACATAGCAAGGGGCTATCTCTGCCTCTGAGGTCAAAGGAGGTGGACAGAGGTCCTTGGTTAGAGACCAAGGCTAGAAAATTTCAGCAAATTCCTCTCTCCCCCCCCCCCTCTCCTCCTCTCCTCCCCTCCCCTCTCCTCCCCTCTCCCCCCCTCTGCAATATTTCCGTAAGGCCCAAACTGCAGACCTGTGTGTCTGTGTGTAGAGTGAGCAGCCATTATTCTTGGTCCAGGCTCAGCTGAGTGTCTGGACCAGAACGTTCCATGCCACACTTTCCCTTAGTCTGAGCTCGCCTGGAATCTGAGGGGCTGGAGCAGCGTTGGTCCACAGACCCTTCCGGCTCTCCTCACCAAGGCCCGTTCACATGTTTTCAAACCGAGGACATTTTGCATTGCTGTCTGTGGCTACTGCATACTTCACTGCATACGCACTTTCTAAATTATATATTCATGTCGGCATCGTTTGACTCAGGTCGACCTAGTTATGTAAGAGATGGTGTGGAAATCCATTTATCCTCAGGTCGCCTCCTCCGTGCCACTGAAGCCTGAATTTATGCACACTGCACCAAGTTCAACTCGTAGTGATCATCATGAGGACAAATAGTGCTTGTCGTTACTACATAAAAATATATTTCAGTATAAAATGGTTATGTAATAAAGTGGGTGAAATCGAGAAGCAACACTGCAGGCTGTTGATGTGCTGTGGTTGGATGAAAACTGTGGATCATGAAAGGTCCTTAAACCCAGCTTTAGTTGCCCAGACATGGCTGTGGAATAGAGATTAAGCTCACACACATTCCAGGCCAAGCTGTCAAACCATCTAACTGAGTGTGAACAAAACTAGTTTCAGAAATGGCTGTAAAATGGCTGAATGAACATCACCTATGCCTCATGTCCCCAACTCTGCTGTGAAGTAGACAGATTTGGGTCTCCCCCTCTCTCTCTCTCCCTCTCTCTCTCTCTCTCTCTTCCTTTCTTGCTGATTGCAGCTGATATCTAATATGGTCATAAACGCTGCTCAGTGACCCGTCGCGGTGATCTCTCCGCATTGAGAGACAACATTCCAGCGGCTCTTTCCCATCCGCTCGGCGGCGTCTCGGCACAACGAACGTTCTAGAGGCATCAGGCGGCAGAGGCATTAGGGTGGCGTGACCACACCCCCTCTCCTGGCCAATCCTCTCGCCAGTCGCTGCCTCTCTGACCGCTGGCCCTGGATAAATAACCATTAGCGGTTGGAAAGCCATGCTGTGGCACTGTGGAGTGGCGGAGGGCGCGTGAGAGACAGCTCTAGCATGGCGGCTGAGCGCAGAGCCCGTATCTGGTGACCCTTCACCCTTACAGGCCTCTCTGAGCCTTGAAAACACAATTCCCAGGTGACAAATGTCCAGAATGCCCAGGTGACCATGGTTTCAAACTGAGCAAGGAAGGACTATGGGAAGAGGGTCATTGTGGGTGGGGAAATATCCAGCGTGAGCAACGTAGGGTTTAGGAATACCTACGACACCCCCATGCTCTTACACACACTATTTCACATAATTATATAGAGACTTGTAAGCAGGACTCCAGGTTCTGTATGCCAGGTACTGCAGTTTGCAAATAAACCACAGTTCATATTCTTTTATAGCTATAATTCTTTCCTGCTCTAAATATATGCTGACAAGCAGCTAACCTTCGTATTGACAGCATGTGGGAGAGAGATCACCGGAGCTCACCAGACTCCAGCAACTCCAGCACTTCTTAGGTGTCTCTCTGGCAGGGACCTGGGTGGGGACGGCATGGGCCAGCGCCACGGGGACCCGATAGCACTGCATGATGGGAAAAAGCTTTGTCTGCAGCGTTGATTAGCGGGGTCACGTCTTCCCACGGTAGAACCGCGCAGGAGACGTCGCCAACCGCGTCTCAGTGGACGGTGAGGAAGTGGGCTGGGGGCTGGGGGGGACACATGGTGGAGGCTGGTGGTGGAGGCTGGCGCTGAGAGGGTTGGCTGACAGATGCAGCTGCTACACCACCCGTCCTTAAGCACAGCCCATGTGCTCTGAGACGTAGAAGAGCGTGTGAGACGCAGAAGAGCGTGTGAGACGTGCCGTAGCCTGTGGCTCTCCTGGTCTGTTTCTCACTCGCTTCCTTTCATCCACAACCAGTACAGGCTGCTTTCCTGGACACGAATTAGGCCCTGTTAATTAAGCCGTGAAACAAGCTAAACTATAATGTCACTGGTGATTCATCACCGAAGGTTTTTAGCCCAGGTTTACAACAATGCCAGGCCCAGAAAATCGGCTATACGTGTCATGCAGGCGCAAATGTTTTGTCCTCTTTCTCTTACTTTTGATCCTGCTTAGCCTCCTAAACCCTAAAACCCCCCCACCCCCCCACGACTTCCCGCCTTTTCCTCTAGTGTTGTGCTTCCACCCCCAGGCTAGACAAATGTAGGCCTCAGTGCACCATGGCAACATCCCCAAACAGAGCCACAAGCCAAAAGGCTGAGAAAGCAACAGGTTGGCAATGATTATAAAAAAAAAACCCTTAGTGAGCCAATTACCCTTGTTCTACAGGCTAAGTTTTTAATTTGATCCAGCGTTTCAACAAAGAAGTACAGGACCAGCCGAGTGAGGAGGAGAGGCTGTAAGGAGTTAACCCTGGCTGTGGGGGATGGGTCACACCGGCAGCTTCGAGCAGGGGGGGGTTGAGGCTTTTCTGCAGCATGGAGCTCGATCCTTTCTGCTTGTTCCAGGCTGTGCTTTGAGAGGATGCGTTTTCAGGCCTTTACGTTTGAGAGGTCCCAGTGTGTTTGTCTCAGCTCAGCGGGAGATCACACACTAGAGGAATTCGTGACTCGTCACTCTGCCCTTTAGCATGGATTGATGATCAATCCCAGGATTTGACCTATTCGACTATTTTATTTTTTATGGTTTGCTCAGATATCAAGCGAGATGCTGTTTACTTCAAAATCACACCCACACGGAGTAGATTATTCTTTTCACATTCATAAGGGCAGCCCTGGCACAAGGAAATGTTGTTTAATTAAGGACTTTTGCGGCTGCTTTCTGACGTACTTTGTCCAAGACACACAGCTCCTGAGCGCAGATCACTTGCACTGAAAGGAGACACTCTGCCTGTCTCTGTTTGGTCGAGGTCTCCGCGTCACCAGGCAGCTATGGGGATTTTCCAGATCGAGTGAAGACGGCAGCTTCCCCCTGCCTGCTGCCGTCCACATGCGATGGACACGCCTCTCCGATGCCCCGTAACGTCCCGTGGACTCCACATTAATTGCAGTTCCCACAATTGGGAATTGGGAATCATTGAGAATTCGTTTTATTCTAGAACTATAGAAAACTGCTGCCTAAATGTGCTCGTTTGTAATGACTCTCTAGCAAGTACGTAAAGCCCATATGGATGGTATGTGAAAGGGTGGGAGTGAATGGGAGTCATTAGTACTTCAGTCAGACAAGCTCTATGAACTCTGGCCAAAGCCGTATTAAACAGCTCCACCCAAAGCTTTGTGGCAACCTCAATTCCTGCTCTCTGTTCTGTCTGCGGCTCCTCCGCCGTGCTGCTGTGTCCTGGTGACCTGTCTCTCTCTCTTGCTCACGCTGTGCAGAACAGGTGGTGCATTAATGCAGTCAGAACCGCAAAGGTGATCAGCCGTCTCAAAGTTAGACTTCTGCACTAGATACCCCACCCAAGAAAAGGCACTGTAAGACTGCACCGAACGAGGTGTGCTGTTTTGAGGGCATGCAGATAGACTTCAGCTGTGCAGAGATCTACTCTTCCACAGTTCTGTGATGCAATTCTTCTATTGTAACTCTTGTAAATGCAATGTAAGTGTGCCATATTTGTCAATTGAGATTTTCACCCCAATTTACGCATTGAGAACACACACACACACAGTAGGGTGCACACAACCCCACCCCGGGTACCCACAACCCTCCGGTCACAAGACCGGTTCCCTAACCATCAGACTATCACTGCCCGTCTTCCACAGCTCTGTGATGTAGCTCTTCCACAGCTCTGTATTGTAACTCTTCCACAGCTCTGTGATGTAACTCTTCCACAGCCCTGTATTGTAATTCTTCCACAGCTCTGTGATGTAACTCTTCCACATTCCTGTATTGTAACTCTTCCACAGCTCTGTGATGTAACTCTTCCACAGCTCTGTGATGTAACTCTTCCACAGCTTTGTGATGTAACTCTTCCACAGCTCTGTATTGTAACTCTTCCACAGCTCTGTGATGTAACTCTTCCACAGCTCTGTATTGTAACTCTTCCACAGCTCTGTATTGTAATTCTTCCACAGCTCTGTGATGAAACTCTTCCACATTCCTGTATTGTAACTCTTCCACAGCTCTGTGATGTAACTCTTCCACAGCTCTGTATTGTAACTCTTCCACAGCTCTGTGATGTAACTCTTCCACAGCTCTGTATTGTAACTCTTCCACAGCTCTGTATTGTAACTCTTCCACAGCTCTGTGATGTAACTCTTCCACAGCTCTGTATTGTAACTCTTCCACAGTTCTGTGATGTAACTCTTCCACAGCCCTGTATTGTAACTCTTCCACACAGATGTAACTCTTTCTGTGATGTAACTCTTCCACAGTTCTGTATTGTAACTCTTCCACAGTTCTGTGATGTAACTCTTCCACAGCCCTGTATTGTAACTCTTCCACAGTTCTGTGATGTAACTCTTCCACAGCTCTGTGATGTAACTCTTCCACAGTTCTGTGATGTAACTCTTCCACAGTTCTGTATTGTAACTCTTCCACAGTTCTGTGATGTAACTCTTCCACAGCTCTGTACTGTAATTCTGTGTTTTCTGTCCTCATTCTCACTGCTAGAGGAACAGTGCAACTAATTATTGAGCCTAATTTCTGAAACAGGTCTCCTCCACATTGATGAATAATTCATGCGTAACATGATAACACAGTGCTCACACTTCCACCCAGAGTTTCTACACGAGGCAGCAGGCTTAGATGCTAACAAAGACTCATTTGGTTCATTTGTGTGTGTTTATGAGCCAAGGTTTGTGTATCGTTCCCTGTCCCTAGATAGGAGTTCTCTGGGGTGGGCCAGGGTTGTGTGGCACGAGCAGGACACAGATCCCTATCTCTCCCTCCCGCTGATTTACACCACACACCTGCTGCTCACTGATGTGTAGTGTGTGTTGTGTAGTGTGTGTTGTGTAGTGTGTGTGAGCGACAGAAATACACCGAACAGAGAGTATGATGATGAGGAGGAAGAGTCGGCTTCTCTGGAGAACAGGAAGGTGTGTGTGTGTGTGTGTGTGTGTGTGAAAAGATTTGGATGGAAGGAAAAGGGCTTGAGGACGCAGGAAACAGCAACAAAGCAAAGTGGAGAAGGAAGAGGTGAGAGGACGGATGTGAGGACAGGTGAGAGGACGGATGTGAGGACAGGTGAGAGGACGGATGTGAGGACGGATGTGAGGACAGGTGAGAGGACGGATGAGAGGACAGATGAGAGGACAGATGAGAGGACAGATGTGAGGACAGATGAGAGGACAGGTGGTGTGGTAGACAGGGTGACTCACAGCTGAGGGGTCATATGTTGTGTGTCCTGTGCTGGAAGTGCACACAGCCCTGTTTAGGACACAGTGGTGTGGTAGACAGGGTGACTCACAGCTGAGGGGTCATATGTTGTGTGTCCTGTGCTGGAAGTGCACACAGCCCTGTTTAGGACACGGTGGTGTGATTCATTGAGGGATCTTTCGCCTCTTTATTCTGCTTCTACTGCATAACACTGCGTAACACAGCACAGGTAGTTTGACTCCTTTCACTTGATGGAACTGTATATCGTGTATGGGACACACATATCATCATAATAGCAGAACGTAATTATATTTCCAGCGTTTCCTTACCATTGATGGTGTGTAAGTAGAAAAAAGGGAGTATTTACAGAACACAGAAAAAATCACTACTTTGCTGGGTTGTACTTTACTTGCGTGTGCTAAATTTGTCGTGCGATATTTGAGCTCTATTTTCATGAAAGTTTGCCTTGAGAGATAGGTCACATATAACGACCTTGTGTCTGTGTTAATGAGTTACTAAAGCAGGGAGCACACATCTCCAAAGAGTGAGCCTGTGTGAGCCTGGATGTTGGCACAGCAAGTTCAGGCATTTGCAGGACACCTCCACCTTCATGGATGATGTGTCCACGGAAAGGTTCTTTGATCAAGATGTGAACACGCATTAAATGACCCTGGCCCAACAGCAGCAGCGCATGCACCCCAGTGGGATTAGCGCCGTGGGGATTAGGGCCGCGGGGGATTGGGCGGCGAGATCTAGGGCATGGATGGTTCCCGCGCTGGACTGGCATCTTGGCTGCAAACCTCCACCAGCTTCCCCCACAAGGCCGAGCAGGAGGTTCATACCTTGCCGCTAATCCTTTCCGGCAGCGCCGGAGCCATTACGACTTATGGTAACGGGATTTGGGCGGCTGGTCCTGGATCTCACTGTGACTTTGATTAGAAACATTTGCAGTGGACGGCCACTTCACTAACTCACTGTCGTAACGTTGGAGATGAAAGACCAGGATGCAAGGTCAGTTTTATCTGGGCAGCGATTGGCCAGTGGGTGAAATGGTACCACATTGTATGCGAGAGATTTACTCCATTATTGGAGTAAATTATTATTGGTTCACACTGATGTTCTTTCTGGAAATGGGGTTGAGATGTTTCACTCCATCAGCAGCACAGTATGAACGTGAGGTGGAGTGTTTGGGTTGTGACGAGCAAGAACCAGGATCTTGAGGACAACCTGAGACTGGAGGTGGGGGGCACGAGTCCACCCCACATCCGGGCCCAGAGCCCGAACTCTCCAGAACACAGAACACAGAACTCTCCAGGGGTGGTGGAGAAGCCAGACCATGAGTACCCACTAATCTTATTATCCCAGGCATAGTGTGTTTGGGTAGGGGGTTGTGTGTGTGTGTGTGTGTTGGGGGCAGGGCGCTCTAAGGCCATGTTTGGGGAGAGGCTGGGCAGACTGTGTGGGTTGGTGGGTGGGTTTAGCAGGGGGGAGGGGGAGCCGAGCATGCTGTGAGTGAAGTGACCCATGATGACACTGGTCTGAGACGCCAGGGCAGCGATGGACCCTGTTTAAGGCTCCACCCCTTTCTGACCTCTCTGCCGACAGCTCTTTCCACAGAGGGAGGTGAGCAGTCACCCTTATTTGTTTCGCAAAGCTTTAGTGTTGCACAAAAAAGTGAAAGGGGTTTTGTCTTACACTTCTGTAAACACTGCGTTGTTTTGAAATCGGAGTGAGGTTTTTCTGCTGTGCTGCAGAGATGTGTGAAAGGTGTGTTGAGGAGAAACGGGGAATTATGCTTCGACAAACACAGAGCCACAAATACCTGATATGTTGGAGGAGTGCCAAGACCCAGCACCATGTAGAGATGAGCACCATGGTGCTCTGGCTACACCATGCTTTCCCTCTTTATACCTCCCTCTCTCTCTCTCTCTTTCACTTTGCCTTTTACATTTGTAAAGTTGTTAAGCAAAAACCAAATCCTTCTTTTGAGGTACAGAATACAGACTTCATGTTAGCTTAACTGCAAACTCGGCTAATTTGACTGTCACCAACAGACACTGGGACACTTCAGAGATGGATTATCTTGAGCAGTGTGACTGACAGTAGGGTCAGGGTCAGCCACGAGCCTCGCTAATCATGGGAAGTGGTGCCATCCCACGGTTAGACCTGTCACTTCGACCCCAGCAGAACCCGTCCTGGAGCAGCACCTGGTATGGGAACAGCTGGGATCCATGTGCACAGACCCATCACGGAGAGCGAGCTGAATGCGCTGGGCTTTAATCCAACAGCTCAGTGCTTCCTGTGTATGAGGGTATACCAGCATTTCTCTGTACTCACTACATGGCTGGAAATGACACTGTTAGAAAGTGTCCCACAGTGTTACATGGTGACCAGGTTCTTTTTGTGGTGTGAATTCGGCACGAAAGGCCACGAGGTGCCCAGATCTCAGAGTGCCAACTGTGCTGCTCTTATCTTTCCAGAGTAGAGGGAACATGTACTATTGTTTCTGCACCAGAGCTCTTGAACTATCTGTCTTTGCCATAACATTTATTAACATCTAAAACAGATGACTCCATATTATTACAAAGGGGAATGAGCAGATAGAAACTGTGTGTCAAGACTGGCAGAGTCTCCAAGAACATGACAGAACCCCGAAACCTGTTTCTGCTTCCACTCTCTCTCTCCCTCTCTCTGATCTCTCTCTCTGTCTCTCCCTCCCTCTCTCTGATCTCTCTCTCCTTCCCTCCCTCCCTCTCTCTCTCCCTCCTCTCTCTCTCTCTCTCCGTCTCTCCCTCCCTCTCTCTGATCTCCCTCTCTCCCCCTAACGTCTCTCACCCCTCCCCCCTGGCAGTTCAGGGTGTGAGGATGTCACCACAGAGTGATGTCTCTTGGCAACGTTCTCCTCCAGCGCGCCACAGTGAGGAATGCTCTTTGAAGTGCGGAGGGAGTGTGTGCTGAAGCACTGCGGGGAGGGGAGGGGGTGTAATTGATTGGAGTGGCAGACCCTTTGCAGGCCTCCGTGCGTGCTTTATTCCACATGGAGACAGCTCAGCAGGCTAAATATAAGAGCTGTCCGGGGCTCTAGTTCTACCGCTGTGCGCGGACACCCGACGGCTGACACAACTCACCTCCACCGTCGGCCGATGCAGTTTGATTGCTGTTCAATTTCATGTGGCTTTGCTGTCTTTTTGATTTGTTTCCTCTTGCCGCGCTGTGTGCACAAGACTGTCGCCCGGTGGCACCAAGGTAATATTCTGATAATATGATGGATAACACTGAACTTTTAAAACTTGCGTTTCCCATGAAAACGCTCCATCTTGAAGTCAGTTTCTGTTCCAGAACCCATTGTTCCCATTTGAAGAACCCATAGTTCCCGTGATCTTCAACCTTCTTCTCCCTCTCTCAGGTTGCGTGCGTTGGGTGCGCGGTCACCATGGCTCTGGTTCAGGCCCTGCTTGTGCCCACTGATCACCCCACGTCCAGCGTCGACCTGCAGCAGTGCCACGCCACCTCGCACTCCCCACTCGCACCAGCAGGGGGCACAATGGGCTCCGTCAGCAGCCTGATCTCGGGACGAACCTACCAGGAGCGGCACTGCTGCGCCGCCAGCGACTTCAAGGGCCGCAAGCCCGCCGCCGCCATGGCGACCGCCACCAGCTGCTTCCGCCAGCGTGACATCACGCTCCGCAGCGCCAGCTCCCAGGAGCAGCTCCTCATACGGCCGGCCGCCCCGCCCACCAAGGGCCGGCCCTCGGCCCTGGTCGCCGCCGGCGACGGGAGCTACGGCTACGAGGGCGAGGAGGCGGCGTGCGACTGGAGCGATCGCCACCCGGCGACGCGCAGCCCCTGCAGCGACACGGAGGAGCCGCGCGACAACCGCCCAGCCGGTGGGAACATCGGTGGCCCGCCGCCCAAACTCATCCCTGTGTCAGGCCGGCTGGAGAAAGTGAGTCAGTGCACTTTCCTGAGTGCTGCCCTCCCCTCATGAAGTACAGACGTTGTTACATTCAGCCTCAAATGAGGTATTAATGTGAAGCAGGCCAGAGGCTTCTGGGACGTGCGATGTGACGTGAAGGACGACAATACATCGTTAATTTGTTGCGTTAAACCGTATTACGTTTGTCTTGCTCATTGACGCTGAAGATGTAAACAGCAGCTTCAGTCTCTTTAATGCTTATGTGAACATATGCAGCCGATATCTGTTTAATCATACGTGTTTAGTCACGTGCGCACGTGATAACCTGACGCTTCTGATTACAGAATATGGAGAAGGTCGTAATCCGCCCCACCGCCTTCAAGCCAGTGGTGCCCAAGAACCGCAACTCGGTGCAGTACCTCTGCCCACAGCAAGGGGGCAGCCTGTCTGAGAGCCAAGGGAGCCTGAACCTTTTACTGCCGGGTGGGGTCGGGCTGGCGGGTGCCGAGAAGCGCAACTCCTACAGCAGCGGCCGCAACGCTCGCAGCAGCCAGTCGGGCACCATGTCCGACTCGGGCCGCAACTCCCTCTCCAGCCTGCCGACGTACAGCAGCGGGGGCTACAGCCTGGCGCAGAGCGAGGGGCCGTCCGGGCATCCGGAGCCCACGCGGCCCACGGGTGGACACGGCCACTCGAACTCCGACAGCGGCCGCTCGTCCTCCAGCAAGAGCACGGGCTCCCTCGGCAGGCGGGGACAGCCGCTCTCGGACAGCGGCTCGTGCGGACGCTCGCCTGCCCCTCCGGAGGGGTACGAGGTTGTGATCCGGGAGCTGGAGGAGAAGCTGAGAGAGCGCGACCTGGAACTGCAGCAGCTCAGAGACAACCTGGACGAGAACGAGGCGGCCATTTGCCAGGTGAGGAAGCGAACATCTACACCGCGGACGTCCCGACACGCGATGCCGCTCCCGTTTCCGTTTCCGCCCCGCGTCCGGCCCCGGACTAAACGCTGCCCGTGTGTTCAGGTGTACGAGGAGAAGCAGAAGCGCTGTGAGCAGGAGCTGGAGGAGCTACGGCAGACCTGCGCCTCCCGCATGAAGCAGGCACAGCAGAAGGCTCAGCGTTCCCAGCAGGTGCTCCAGCTGCAGGTCTTCCAGCTGCAGCAGGAGAAGAAGAAACTGCAGGAGGACTTCTCCCAGCTGCTGCAGGAGCGCGAGGCGCTGGAGAAGAGGTGCGCCTCCATCGAGAGGGAGCAGACCCAGCTTGGCCCCCGTCTGGAGGAGACCGAGTGGGAGGTGAGACTTGCAAAAAAAAAAAAAAAACCCGGCCTGAGCTAATGCATCGGAATAGCTAGCCAGATGCTAGCTGGGTCATTTTTTAGTCCCTCATTATTAGTGTTGTGCTAACACGTCCAGCGTTTGCTCCCTGTGTTTCTGCACTGCAGGTGTGTCAGAAGTCAGGTGAGATCTCCCTGCTGAAGCAGCAGCTGAAGGACGTCCAGGCGGACCTGGGGCAGAAGGCGGCCGAGATTGTGGCGCTGAAGGCCCAGCTGCGCGAGGCGCGCGCCGAGCTGCAGGCCAGCCAGGTGTGCACGCAGGAGGCGCACGCGGCGGCACGCACACGAACGCTGGAGCTGGCGGTGTGCGAGACCGCGCTGCAGCGGCGCAAGAGCGAAGCCGAGCTGCTGCGCGAGAAGGTAGGCAGGCTGGAGGCGGAGTCCGGCCGGCTGAGGGATGCCCTGGCCCCGCCCTCCGCCCCACGCCGCCCTGCCCTTCTCCAAGAGCCACTGCATGAGCCTGCCCCCCCCCGCCAGCCAGGGCCATGGCGGAGGTGGGCTCGGCCACCCCCATCGCCCCGCCCACGTCCGTAACCCCGCCCCCCGCGACGGCGAGGAGCAGCTGCTGGCGTACGAGAGCGACGAGGCCAAGGTGCAGCGGCAGAGCGCGGACGCGCTTCACGCCCTCCGCCAGCAGACGGAGCGGCTCCGCGCCGAGCTGCTGCGCGAGAGGAGGAGAAGCGAGGAGCAGCTGGGGGCTTTCGAGGAGGAGCGGCGCGTGTGGCAGGAGGAGAAGGACAAGGTGATTCGCTACCAGAAGCAGCTGCAGCAGAACTACATTCAGATGTACCGGCGTAACCACGAGCTGGAGCTTGTCATGCGGGAGCTGAGCCTGGAGCTGCAGAACAGGGACATGGAGGAGGTCGACACGCGCACCACTGACATCCACTTCGAGGAGATCACAGCCACTGAGATCTAGACCACATCAGCTAGACCGTCCCCCGTCCCCCGTCCCCCGTCCCCTCACAGGTGTTCACTGTGCTGGAGTGGAGCTCACCACAGCACATGCTAGGTGCCTCCTCAGGCTGGGGTCTGTGTTAGTGTTAGACAGCCTGGACACTGCAGTATTTCCTAAACGCCAAGATGGTTATTATGGCCTTTGCTCTTTGTGCGCACCAAACACTCAGAAACACGTTTAAATGGTGTTGTGCGGAACGCCTGAGTAGGGCAAACGAAAGTGTTCATGGGAAAGTTCTAGTAAGTTGTTGCCTCCGCTCTGCTGGCTCTCAGCCTGAGTCTTCTTGTCTTCGTATCTTGTAATAGGCCTGTTGTGTTTGGTGGACACCGCGAATGCACCAATGGGAGAGCAGCATCTGGTGGACTCCTCGCCCGATCTAGCAGCATTAATATTGATGTCATGGAACTGTTGAGAGGCTTGACCAAGTCTTCCAGGAAGCGACCAGCGCCGGCTGTTCTGAGCAGAGACACGTCAGGTTGTGTTTATCGATTTCATTTTTGGAGTTTCTTTCCCCGCTGGTTTAGACATCAGTGGCATATGTTGTGCCCTGATCATGGCTGTTATAATGCAGGAGTCCACGAAGACAACCCTCTCTCCGTGCTCACCGCTGACTCTGCACCCAAACACTAATCACTTTATTTACAAGTACTATTTTTCTAAGTAGATCTTTTAAAAATGCAGCCCAAATTATATTTTGCCTGTATTTTCTTCAGACCCGCATATATTGCAAAGTAATGGGAAAATATTGCAGTGCACACAATGTAGTGTGAATAGCATGTGTGCATGATTCTGTAGCAGTCTGAAGAGCGAACTTGGTGTGATCTCAGTGGAGTTGCCTGGATATGACATCACACAGATTACATATGCTGTAGTCTGCAGTGGTGCCATCCACAGTGGGGAGATTCACTGCTGTCATTAGAGATAATGGATGCAGAATTCTCAAATTCGGTTTGCCCAGTTTCTGTAATACTAAAATGTGGCCACAAAAGGATATATATAAAATTAGTTTTTACAGGATAGATTGAATATTGAATATATATGATGTATATTTTTATATACATATATAGCACCTCAAACTATTTTGTGGTAACACATTCTTTGTGATTTTAACAGTTCAATATCTTATATCCTTTAACAATCAATCAAAAGTTTGCCATCAGCATTTTATAAGGCTGTTGTGTGTTCTTATTTTTTCTCTGTGTATAGTTCTGCAGTATTTTCGCTTCAAACATCATGGAAAATTCCACTCTGGTATTATGATGTTTTTATAATAGACAGAAAAATTAGAATTCTGAATGTTAGAGAGATTAACTTTTACCAAGTGCCAATCAGTTCTTCGCTACAATCTGATTATTTAACATTCTTATTTAACATTTTCCTTTTCCCAGATCATTTATATTTATGTGAAAAATGGATTTTGCTCCCCTTCACATGAAAGCCAAATTGGCCACTGCACCAATCCCTACTGCGCATTACGACCTACTCTCCACTGCATAAGTCTAGCATAGCTGCTTAAGTTACATGTCTCTATCCCAAACAGAAGCCAGACTGAACCACTGTATTACAATATCTTGGTCTGATAGTTTACTTTGTCTTTGTTTTTGGTCAATTTTGCAGTAAATAACATGTACAGCTCTTGTTAACTCATGTAAATGTAGCCTTCATGCCCTCTACATCCCCCAGTGCCTGTGGGTGGGATGTATTTTGTATTTGTCACTTTCTGCTCGACAGAGAAGCACTGTGATTGGATAAGGGCAAGATGCTATCCAATCAATTTCATGCTTTTCACAACCTGATCGTATTATTAACTTTATTGTACTGATCATAATTAATGCCTTTTCAATTATATCACAGCAGTATCTCATCACACAAGTACTGGAAGTGTGTACAAAGGTAGCTCCCCACCCTCATTCATATCCCTACCCATGACTAAAACACACTTGTAAATATTTCTAACAATGTTACATAACATATTTTAATCTTTACGCAGATAAAATATTTCAGAATATCTCAAAGGTGTAGCCACTGTGAATAGACCAAAGCAGAGTAACATATTTGTTTTAATCTTTTGTCTTGTCTGTCATGTGTGTTCTTTGTCATTCCATAATGTTTGTAGTCACATTATGTATATTTTCATGTTGTACATGTTTCTTGTAAAGAAAAATGCAGTGTTTTTAATAAAAAATAAGTCACACGTCTGGTAGGTTCTTACTGGTTAATTATACCTTGGCTCACTAGACACTACGTTATGTCATTTACTTTTCGTAATATTGAAAAAGAAGCTGTATTACTGAAGGACTTAATGACCAGTAATACTATGTCAGTTGTTTTTTTTATTATAACATCAGACACAGGACTTTCAGTATTAAAATAAGTTGAAAAACAATTGCCAAACAATGTCATTCACCTATGGACAGACCCTGTGTTTGACCCCACAGGAGTCCCAGAATGTAGTGCTCTATGCTTAACGCACAGCTATAAGGCACTCGGCAAACACGTCGCTCGTTCATAATGCCCCAAGTGCGTAACGACAGAACAAGACGAAGCCTGTGGATGTATGTTTGCGTGTCCATGCAAAAAATCACATTCTGACAGCACTGGCTAAAGGCAAGAATGGAACAGGCTGCAGGTAAGAATGCAGCAGACATGCAACAAACAGGTCAGAATGTGCTAGACATCCACTTTATCAAGACATCAAATCTGACATGACACAGAGACATAACATCTTGTAACGTGGCCTTATCTGATCTCTGCTGGGTACGCCAGCATAGCGCTAGAACACTTCATTACTTTGCGCTGCTGGGATTGGTATTATAATTTAGATTATCACCATGCCAACATGCTTCCTATCATATTACATTGGCTGAAGCATTTGCTATGACCATATTTAGACACTAACTCTCACTGCCATATATTTTTGGAGCCTTCTCACTGGTGTGCAATGAAGAAGCAATACTGTAGTCCTGACATGTGAGAGCAGGGTTTTGAAAATTAATAGTGTTATCAATGCCACTGAGTTTTCAAATGGGCATGCAAATTCTGCACATGATTGTGTATCAGTTATGAAACTACTGGGTGAAATGATACAGCGAGTAAAAAGGCCAAAGCAGCTGTGTGAGGAAGCTCTCTGAGGAACCTCTGAGGAAGCTCTCTGAGGAACCTCTGAGGAAGCTCTCTGAGGAACCTCTGTGAGGAAGCTCTCTGAGGAACCTCTGTGAGGAAGCTCTCTGAGGAACCTCTGTGAGGAAGCTCTCTGAGGAAGCTCTCTGAGGAAGCTCTCTGAGGAACCTTACCCTTAGGCCCACTGGTCCGGCCAGCACATTATGATCACATGATGGAGTGATATGCACTTCCATTGTAGAGTAATATATATTTGTGGAGTAATATGTATCTCTCCTTCAGTCTCTTGGGTTCTTCGGGACTTTGATGACGAACTCCATGGGGTCTCGGGCCTTGTTGCTGAAAGCCCTTCTTATAGCATCCACTGCGTGCTGGTGGGTGACTCCCTGGAGCGATTCTCCATCAACTGACACAAGCTCGGATCCGGCCTGCAGATTCATGCACACACACGGGAGGAGAATGGAAGGTTAAGTTCAGATTCAAGCACTCGCCCACATGATCCACTGTTCTTTTTTGTCCTACCGGGACATGAATCTGTACAGACTTGGCAGCACAGAGGTAGATTCACAGCCAGTGGAGATGAACGACAGCAGAGGCTGACAGAACATCAGGTGTTCATGGTGTGGTGATCACGTTTGTTCCTCTCGTCCTTTTAACACCTCTGAGCTCATCCAACCATTCCCACTACACCCTTAGCTAATGTGAGTTCCCTGTTTGTAATGTCCGCCACACCTGGACACAGATTCATGAAAGTGTGAAGCTATCCTCCCTGTTTGCTCCACTGGCCCTGCACATCTAGCAGCCTATAAATCTGAGGAGCTCTCTCAGCCTCGTCTCCAGGAGCGGCTGATTTACACCACCGTGGCTGATAGCGCCACGTCACCTCCAGCTCAAGATCTCAAACGCACATATGCAGCAGTTTCCAATTAGAGCTTCTTACTTATGTTTCCTGTTGGAAAAATAATGTATAATAATTAGGAACTGCCTTGGTAACACTTCCCTCACACACACACACACACACACACACACACAAAACAGAACTGCCGATATACCCGCACTTCCTTTGTCACCGTAGCAGGATACATCTGCTTGGAGATATCCCTGTATTCATCGCTGTTTTCCTCACTCTTCACTGCCACACCCACACCCCCCCCCCCGGCATGGGAGCTCCGACTGACCGGAGGAACACTCGCGTTAACCCACACTCACAACTGCACGTCACTACAGTGTCAAGGCTTAAATGAATGTTCAACACTTTTCAGAATGTTATCCCTTTCAACTTCTAATACATTTGGCTGTAATATTCCAGATCAGTAGGCATTCTCATTTCTCTTCCTGTTTCATAAAGCATAGCTTGACTTCAGTCATGATGTGATTTTCAATGCGGTTAGATTCACTTAACTAAAAAAGCTGATCAAATAAAGCACTTAAGCTGACTCAGGGCCATTAAGCTAAATGCGGCATAATCTGGTTTATACCTTTCATGGCCATTTAAGGGCCCTAGACTCATTCTCTCCCCTTGAGGCAGCATTCTGAGTGCCTTCCATTGGACGTCTACAGCCACAATTATGGTGCAGTTTTAAAAAAGCTTTTCATGCTGTGTTGCATGCTGTGTTGCATGCTAGCCACCTCACTAACACCAACAAGAAGACCCAGAGGTTTTATGGAGAAATTACTGTAAGGAAATAAGCTGCAGCATGTCTGATCTGTGCACGTGTGCATGGGGCAGTGAAGGAGCTGTTAAGATGGGATGTCTAGACCAAACATATATGCACATATATATATGACACTGTGATGTCTTTTGATTTAATTAAAACCATGCTAGCTAATAACCTTACATCATCCCTCCTCAGACTTGAGAGAGAGACAGACAGGAAGAGAAAGAAGAGTGAGGTGCTCCTGGGAGTAGGACAGCAATGAAGGTCAAAGGTATCCACGACGGTGCTGATGCAGGAGGAGCCGTCTCTGCTTGGCTCTTCGTAACGCACGTGAGAGACGGTTGGACTCGCAGACCTCCAAACTGAAGCTGGCTGGTATCTGCTTCACGGATAGCACAGCTGCCACTGGGACAACAGGACCAGGAAGTGTGTCAACACTGCCATGCACCACACGTCCCCTTGCCAGATAGCAGCTCTGGAGTGGTTATAACACAGAGTGGCCTCAAGGTGTGAGAATGAATGATGTGTCATCCACTGTTATGTGTTTAACAGATACACACACAGTTATTTTTGATCTTATTCTTAGGTCTCCTTACATGCCGGAGGTGAGAGGAGTCTGTGGAAACTAGAAGACCCGGACTTTGACACTAGATCTCCGGAGTAAGTGCAACATGAGTCTCTCAGAGAAGCACGGGGATGTGCTGTCATATGATAGGATGCCATCAAGGCAGAAGCGCAAACTCACACACACACACACACACACTCACACAATACATGCCCGAACACACACATATGCTTGGGATTCCAAAGGATGGGCCTAGGGCCCAGGGACACTGTGATGGTGTTCCCATTGTACCATCCTGGTGCCTTTAGAGCCTCTAACGTTAGAGCCCTGCCCCTCTCGGCCCACCTGGAGTGGAGACCTCTGGTGCTGTGGAACACCTGGTACAGGTGAGAGGTATGATTATATGTCTGATTATGCTGAAACCCATCACCACACTGATGTATTATGCAGAGGGATTCTTCTCCTATACGACATAGCTACTAATAAATTAGGAATGCATTCATACTTGAGTATACTTGAGTACTTGAGCAAGTGTGCATATGTGTGTGCATGTGTGTGTGTGTGTGTGTGTGTGTGTGTGTGTATTTAAGAGAGAAAGTCAAGTCATGCCTTATGGAGAAAGTGAGAGAGCTTGCATGGAGAGATCCATTACTTAGAGGACCAATCACAAAGCAGCACATTTGCTGGTCAGTGTACGTGGACGAGCTGTGTGGTTAAAGCCCATGAAAATACATGTGTGCTCAGCTCATGTGTCAGCAAGTGTCACTCAAAACCACAGCAGGCTGCACCTTCACCACAGCAGGGTCACTCCAGAGGTCATTACCGAGGCAACGGACAGATCGCTACTCTACTGCCATGTTTCAAATGCTTATCACACAACTAGGGCAGTTAAGATATATCCAACAGCAGGTCTAAATATTCAATGTATATCTTGACATAAATTTAGCACAGTTCAAATATATTTATATGTTACCGTATTCTACCTGCTATTCATTTACCTCGTGATTTTCTAAAGATAATGAAACGAGGATAAATGGCAACTATTCCAGTCATGTTTACCACAGGTTTTAGTGAAAGTTTCACCAAGGCAAAGGAAACTGATAAAGAACCCCATATCAGGTTGATGTAGCAGGTTCTGTAGCCAGTTCTGTAGCCGGTTCTGTAGCAAGGCTATATAGTGTAATGTAATAGGGTCATTCGGGCCGGAGGTGTGTGTTGTAAGGGCTGTACTCTCCATGTGTAGATGAGAGTAGGTAGTAAACAAAGTGTGCTTGGTACCTTCAACACCCCACTGTTGGAGGCAGCTCCTCCAGGAAATATCTTCTCAATCTTAATCTCCGGTTGAACCTTCGACTCCATTCCCCCAGAGATGCTTATACCTGCCAGAAGCATACGGATATGAGGAATGCCCTCACTGACCTACGACCCAGATTACCAACATTCAAACAGACGTACATTTACCAAAGTCCAAATAACACTTGGACATGTTGCTGACGCCAGTGTGTCCGCTCACATGCCTGCAGTACCCTAACCTTCCCTTAAACGCTGTCTTATGTACACACATGAGGAAAACAGAGGCCTCAAATCTGAGCCATGTCTCCTGCGTGGTCGATGTCTTCATGACCTGCTTAGGACAAATAATATAAGCCAGCGTGAAGGTTTTGCTGGTTCTGCTGTGTGCCAGAGAGCCATCGTGTGTTTTATAGGACGTGATTATGTTTCATTGACACTTTAGCATAATGACAGCCATCTATTGGTTCTCTAGAGCCTCGGTATATTACACCGTCTTGCCCCATTTATTCTGAGAAACATCAATAACAGGAAATGTAAGTTTAGTGACAAATCCCAAGTTAAACTGTCACAAGCCAAACCCTTAAATTTAATTCATGTATCTTTATTTCAGTAGATATATAACAAATGTATAACAAAATAAAAGATCTTGAAGCTATATTGTACCTTTCCTATATTGTAGCTTAAAATATGTTGTAGGATACTGCCTGCATGGGGTGACTTAGTGACCTCTACTGGTGAGGTGGAGTATTGGGGAAGATAATGCATTGTCATGGTCCAGTTGTTACAGTGAGTTATTTGCTTTATAGGAAATGTGCTTAGTGTGGATGCTGGACTGGATGAAACATCTATCTGCAAACAGTTCACTTCTTTGTTACATGGTGTGTTGCACTTTTGACTTTAAACAACACCTGTGCTTTGACTAGATTCACTACTGTTATAAACCCCACAGAGATCAGGTGTGCCTGCACTCACCCAGAGACTGTTTGGATTTGGGGATGGAAACAGTGGTGAGTTCATACTCCTTCACCGGCAACTTGTCTTGGCGGTTGAGAGGTAATCCAGCATGTCCATTCACCTGTTCCATCTCTGTGGCGTCTGGCCTAAACACCTGGGTCAGCGGTGTCCTATTCCGGCTGTGTGCGCTCATGACCGTGTACTTAACCTCTCTCCCATTCCCAGACTTCTTTCTTGCAGTTTTGCTGTGGCCATTCCTGTAAGGGGACCTCCCGCGCTCAGGGGTGGTATCACCCCTGTGGGAGTTTGTCTGTGCCTGGGCCAAACCATCTGCCTGTCTTCGGGGGGAGCGCCCGCCACGCTCAGTGCTGCGAGGAGACTCGGTCAGAAGCCAGTTAGGGTGGGAGGGGCTTAAGGAGCGCTGGCGCTGGGAGTCGGTGACGTAGCCGTCTACAGGTACATCCAGCAGAGGGGTGAAGACGCGGGGAGGGGGCGGCCTGCCCGTGGGGAGAGCAGACAGCTTCAGGCGCTCCACCTCCTCCATAAGCTTCCGGTCTCTCTCCAGTGCCTGTACAGGCTGCAACTGGAAGCCTCCTCTGTAGTCTGGGACAGAACAGAGACACAGGTATGTTTCAGGCACTGACAATGAATGCAAATACATACACACACACACACACACACACGCATTCGTTAACTTGCCCATAAAGAGTCAGACGTTGGTGGCCTAGGCGGTGATGCAGTTTGGCATCGTATGAATGACATTTAGCACAGAAAGGGCCTTTAATATAACTTCGCTTCTGCTTACAGACCCAGCATCTGATATCACTGGTCAAACTTGGACTGTTTTATGTTGTATATGGCAAAACAAGATTAAAAACATTCACACAGTCACACACAAACCCACACACACACACGCCCAGCCTCATTCAGATTGCCATTGAGAGGCTTGAATTACTCCTCTGTGGTCCATACAATGGACAGACAGGACTAGCAATACACCCCAGACCTGTGTGGGTAGTCTTCAAAGGTTAAACAATGCAGCAAGTCTTTTGTGCATTTCAGCAGTGATTATTGTTCAACACTCAGAGGCCCCGGGTGTCGGCACTGACTGACTGCTGCCAAGCACTGCGTAAGTCAACACCCACCTCTCTCACGTTAGGGGCCCAGGGGTCACTAGAGGGGCTGGTGGGGGACGGAAACGAATGTGGCAGCGTCTGTGTGCTGCTTTCCATAACTGGAGTTCAGTGACCTTGGACAGACACTGATACAGTTCAGGAACCTATGAATGACTCTTTACTGTGTACAACAGAGCCAGCTCCACAGATCTATCAGTGTGGCGAGCACAGCAAGGCCTGGACTTTTAAACTGGAGGGTTTTCGAGAAGGCAGGCAGGCGTGTGTGTGTGTGTGTGTGTGTGTGTGTGTGCTTCTGCACAGAGGATTAAATGTCAGTGAAAAGATATTTTCCTCTTCTGCTCAGACATTTGGTTTCAGGATAGGACACGTCGGGAGAGGAGGTGTACGTATCTGTGGGGACATAACCGTCCAGTGGGGACAGCCTGGTCCCGGAGGGGGAGGGATGGGGCACTGCCACACACTGAGGCCCAGCGAGGACGCCTCTTACCTGGGATGGGGGTGATGAGTTGGCGGCGAGGTGTGGCCCCATGGTGGGGTGAGCGCAGCACCATAGAGCGCACTGAGGGAACAGCACAGAGCACACGGTCACATGACAGCACAGTGCATGCGGTCACATGACATCACAGGGCGCACAGTCACATGACAACATCTCAGAACACACATCAGCCAACCAGGGCACATTATGTTACCCACTCAATACAACACTGGTGTCCTTCTCCAGTAGAGTTAGAATGAGATGATTACATTTTTGGTAACTTGGTACAGTAACAGGGAACTAATTTGTTTTCATGCATGTATTATGTATTATTACATTCTAAGTAAAAGTCATTTTCTTACCAGAGCGGCTCTTTAAAATGTCATAGGCCTCCAGTTCAAAAGGCATGACCATGCTGTCAAATCGACCCAAATCCGTGGATGGAATAATCATTCTAGATCAGGGAAAGTTAAATAAAGACTAGAGTTTAAACTAGAGATCCTGAGAAAATAGGAAAGTATAAGGAAAGTGGAATACGATGTGTTTATGTTTGTGTTTATGGCGTGTGCTTCTGAGCACTGAGGAAACCCTTTCCCCCCTCCTCACCTGATCTCCCGTAGCAACAGCAGCTTCTCAGGCCTGTCCAGTATAGCCAGCAGGGGGCGCACCAGGTCCTCGACCACCCGCTCTGCCATGAACTACAGAGCACAGAGGACCGAGGGTTACCGATACCCGTTGCTCTTAGTAACTAAGATCAGATTCTCCATCCAAGGCCAATCCACATATTCCTCTATCCAACTCCCAACACACCTTTGCCAGGTTATCAAGAGATGCTGGTCATGTGATCGAGATCAGGCGTATGATGAGAACAGAACAAAAACCTGGACTGGCTGGTGATCCACAAGGACTAGACTGAGAAACTATAATGCATGTCTGCTGAGAGGGCTATGGTTGACTTTAGCTGCATGAAAACGTCACCTGTGAGCAACAGTAGTGTTAAGCACTTCACAAAAACACTCAGCGTAGCTGATGAATGCACTTCTAAACACTAGACCACACGCGTATTAATAAACTGAAACACAAATGTGTAGGTTAAACTAAACAACTCGTGTGGAACCCTTGTCCTCTATTCAGCTGAGTAGATCAAATGTTTGTTTTCGTTCCTAATGAGTAATATCATGGCTAATCCGTCTTCTGTGAGAAGCCTGCAGTCACGCCAACACCTTACAGAGACTGAGGGAGCTCTGTGTCTCCTTACTGCAGAGGCAGAGGCGATGTGGACTTGTGTGTAATGTGGACTCATGTGTAATCTTGTGTAATGTTGACTCGTGTGTAATGTGGACTTGTGTGTAATGTTGACTCGTGTGTAATGTTGTGTAATGTTGACTCGTGTGTAATGTTGACTCGTGTGTAATGTGGACTCGTGTGTAATGTTGACTCTTGTGTAATGTTGTGTAATGTTGACTCGTGTGTAATGTTGACTCGTGTGTAATTGTGCATTAAGACACACATTACAGGTTTACTTTGTGACTGTAGTCTGTGTTGGATCCTGAACATCATAAACACAATCATACTTTCATAAATGCTCTTTATGTTTGTATTTACATTTGGCTGTCACTCTAACACACACACACACAGTGGGCTGACATACACACACACAGTCGGATGACACACACACACACACACAGTGGGCTGACACACACACACACAGAGGGCTGACACACACACATACACACACACAGTGGGCTGACACACACACACACAGTGGGCTGACACACACACACAGTGGGACGACACACACACACACACAGTGGGCTGACACACACATACACACAGTGGGCTGACACACACACACACAGTGGGCTGACACACACACACACAGTGGGACGACACACACACACACACAGTGGGCTGACACACACACACACACAGAGGGCTGACACACACACACACAGTGGGCTGACACACACACACACACACAGTGGGCTGACACACACACACACACACACACAGTGGGACGACACTCACCCTGTTGCAGTGTCTCATTACTGCAGCCACCTCGTCCTCACTGAGAAGTTTGCAGGCCATGTCCTCCACCATGGCCAGGGTCTCAGCGCTGGGCAGGAGTTCGGGCCACCTCACCCCGGCACGCGTCTCCCGGGGAGAACTCAAGAGAGTCACGATGGGCCGACACCGTTCTCTGCCTGGGGACACCACAACAGGGATTACCCTGCCGGGGACGGCCCTCAAAAACAGCACTGACTTCAACACTTCGTCGGTGGATCAAACGAATGTCGTAGTTACATCCACTAAGGGATTAAGCGGCTGAGTTGTGTTCAACTCTTCATTACAGTTTTTTCCATCTGCTAAGACACAATTTTGAAAACTATCACAATTTATCAAAATACTTAACACAATTCACAAAACCACACACCCAAACTGCAGTACACCTCATATATCCTGCAAAATCAAGCACTGCAACCAAAACTACATATAACGTTATAAAAATCAAACTTTTGCACCAAACAGCACACACACTTCATCATATACTACATTTTTGTCTGATCAACTACACACTGCTGGGCAGAATGAAAAACACTAATGTCTAGTGAGCTTTGTCATATTACTAAAATAGTTCAAATTGTTGAAAATTCTTCAGATTGTTCACATGCAGAAAAATATTTGTAGATACACACGCACACACACGCTGCTGTTATTTATTTATTTTCACCAAACAAGTCAGTGCAATATCTGCACAACATATATATTTGCATTGGATAGAACAAAAAAATGAAAAAGAACATTACAGAAAAAAGTGTAGAGAAAATTTATAGAAAAAAGATGGAAGAAACAAAATTAGGCAGGATCTTGCCGCACAGCTGGGTCTGGCCACAACGCCTCGTCCACATCACAGGCAATATCTTCCCTTGCCAGACATTGAGGGAAGAAGCGCCTTGAGTGCCTCATCCATCCCTGAATCGTACCCACATCAATATCATCACATGCCTGTTCCCTAGTCTAAATGTCCGGATGAAGAGGCGACAGTAAAGCGGCTCAAGTTGGGCTGCACTCTCTGTCCAGCCTCTTGCATTGTCAGCCCATGGTTGATGACATGATCAGCTAAGGTTGCTCTGATTTCATTTGACAGTTGTTGTCTTCTTTGGCCATGAATTCCTCTACCAGCTCTACCTCTACCTCTACCTCTACCTCCAACTGTTTCCCCCCTCTCATTCTCACCCTCCTTCTTCCTCTCTCTGCAACATCTTCCATTGTTGTTGGAAGATGTTGCAAAATAAGGTGCTCACCTGGGGTCTTTTTATAGTGTTTTACTTCCTGATTGAAGTGCTAACAATTTAGCACTGAGGTGTTTGGCCAGGTGGCTCATGTATTGGCAATTTAGTTCATGTGTTGTCATTTTCAATGGCAGTGTTTTAAAATGGCAAACATGTGACTTTATGTCAGATTGTTGTATCTTTTGCAGAGAACCGTGTTCAATGTGTTTTAAAAAGTGCCATTTTAAATTGCAAAATGTGTGTAAAACAGGAAATGTGTTTAGAGTTTTGGAGACTTGAGAACAGGTTGTGCTCTCTGTGTGTCAGTTAAAATATTTCTGCTAAGCAGGTCATTTTAGTGTGTTAGCAGCTGGAAAAAACTGTAATGTAAATATCTACTCAGCCAATCACAAGCTGCAACTCAATGCATTTAGGCATGTAAACAAGGTCAAGACTACCCGCTGAAGTTCAAACCGAGCAGCAGAACAGAGAAGGAAGGTGATTTAAGTGACCTTGAATGTGCTAGACTGGATGGCCTAAATATTTCAGAAACTGCTGATCTAATGGAACATTTATACATAACGATCTCCAGGCTTTACAAAGAATGGTCCCACAAAGAGCAAAGATCCAGTTAGTGGCAGTACCAGAGGTGAGACGAGAATGGCCAGACTGACTACCAGACTGGTTTGAGCTAGTAGAAAGGCAACAGAAACACCACAAGTTACAACCAGTGTGAAGAGTGTGTCTGAATGCACTTGTCCATCTCTGGAATCAGAAGTCAGCAGGAAACCACACTGGATGCCTCCTGTCACCTAAGAACAGGCAACTGAGGCTACAGTTCACGTGGGCTCCACAAAACTGGACAAGAGATTGGAAAAATCTCAGTTTTCACCTGGATGGTAGGGACAAAATTAACATCGATGTGAAAGCATGGATCCATCTTGCCTTACATCAACAGTTCAGGCTGGTGGTGGTGTAATGGTGTGGGGGGTGTTTTCTTCTCAAACTTGCATGTTAGCTGGTACTTTGTCTGTGTTCTGGGTGTTGAAGTTAAAGAGGGTGAATACATAACGCATTGTTTACTGAGCAGATACTGTGGCCAAGCTGAAGGCCACTCCACATGAGTTACTGCATAATTAACTGCAAGCCAGCTCGCTCGCTCTCTCTCTCTCTCTCCCTCTGTCCCTCTCTCTCTCTATCTCCCTCTCCCCTCCCTCTCTCTCTTCCTCTTTCCCCCTCCCCTCCCTCTCTCCCTCTCTCTCTCCCTCTCCCCTCCCTCTCTCCCTCTCTTTCTCTCTCTTCCTCTGTCCCTCCCTCTCTCCCTCTCTCTCTCTCCCTCTCCCTGTCTCTCTCTCTCTCTCTCTTCCTCTGTCCCTCCCTCTCTCCCTCTCTCTCTCTCCCTCTCCCCTCCCTCTCTCCCTCTCTTTATCTCTCTCTCTGACGCAACCTCCATTATGCTGCCCGCTGGCCTTTCAAGTGCAAATGTCCCTCTTCTTGAACTCTCCTCTTCCACATTAGCATCACACTCACCCACTACAAGGCTTTTCATTTAACAACGACCGGCCGAGTTGAAACAAAATAAAATTGAAAAAATCGTTGTGTTTCGGTTTTTGTGCATCTACATTGCACACACATTGCACACACTTGTCAGGGAAACTCCACCCTGTTAATCATTGGTTAGTTTCTGCCCATAGTACCACTGCTACCCAAACGTGTTTCAGGCAGACCAATCTCACTCTG
Source organism: Brachyhypopomus occidentalis (assembly GCA_020368025.1). Classification (NCBI taxonomy): domain Eukaryota; kingdom Metazoa; phylum Chordata; class Actinopteri; order Gymnotiformes; family Hypopomidae; genus Brachyhypopomus; species Brachyhypopomus occidentalis. The sequence goes on from JAGXOD010001386.1 coordinate 3,081,462, forward strand.
CTGGTGGGGTTAGGGGTTAGGGGTTAGGGTTAGGGTTAGGGTTAGGGGTTAGGGTTAGGGATAGGGTTAGACCATTCTCACTCTGCTGGTGGGGATTAGGGTTAGGGTTAGGGGTTAGGGTTAGGGGTCAGGGGTCAGGGGTTAGGGGTTAGGGGTTAGGGTTAGGGTTAGGGGTTAGGGTTAGACCATTCTCACTCTGCTGGTGGGGATTAGGGTTAGGGGTAAGGGTTAGGGTTAGGATTAGGGGTTAGGGTTAGGGGTCAGGGGTTAGGGTTAGGGGTTAGGGGTTAGGGTTAGACCATTCTCACTCTGCTGGTGGGGATTAGGGTTAGGGTTAGGGGTTAGGGTTAGGGGTTAGGGGTTAGGGTTAGGGGTTAGGGTTAGGGGTTAGGGTTAGACCATTCTCACTCTGCTGGTGGGGATTAGGGTTAGGGGGGGGGGTTGGGGGTTGGGGTACGGGGGGGTTGGGGGGTTGGGGTTGGGGTTGGGGTTAGGGTTAGGGGTTAGGGTTAGGGGGGTTAGGGGTTAGGGGTTAGGGTTAGGGTTAGGGGTTAGGGTTAGACCATTCTCACTCTGCTGGTGGGGATTAGGGTTAGGGGTTAGGGGTTAGGGGTTGGGGTTTGGGTTAGGGGTTAGGGGTTAGGGGTTAGGGGTTAGGGTTAGACCATTCTCACGCTGCTGTTGGTGATTAGGCTCCTATGTTAGCCACAACAGTGCAGGTGGAGCTTTCGCTTGTGTCTGTGCCACCTGGTCTGCCACCCTAAGACATCCAGCCAGTGGTTGCCATAGGGACAGAAACACACCATTCATGATAAGTCTAAAGCAAACTGTGCAGGGCAACAAATGGACTACAGTTTATACACGAGTCTATAATACAGGTGTCTTATACCTGTGCTTTATACAGGTGTCTTATACCTGTGCTTTATACAGGTGTCTTATACCTGTGCTTTACGCATGTGTCTTATACCTGTGCTTTATACATGTGTCTTATACATGTGCTTTACGCATGTGTCTTATACCTGTGCTTTATACATGTGTCTTATACATGTGCTTTACGCATGTGTCTTACACCTGTGCTCTATACAGGTGTCTTATACCTGTGCTTTATACAGGTGTCTTATACCTGTGCTTTACGCATGTGTCTTACACCTGTGCTTTATACATGTGTCTTATACATGTGTCCTATGCATGTGTCTTATACGTGTGCCTCATACATGTCTTATACATGTGTCTTATACATGTGTCTTATACGTGTGCCTCATACATGTCTTATACATGTGTCTTATACATGTGTCTTATACGTGTGTCTTATACGTGTGCCTCATACATGTCTTATACATGTGTCTTATACATGTGTCTTATACGTGTGCCTCATACATGTCTTATACATGTGTCTTATAAAATGGATGGTGAGCACATTTGATATCTGAGTGTCTATGACATGAAGTCTATGTATGTCTGCTACAGGATGCTGTCTCCTGTTTCTGTCATACAGTATGCAGTCATGTGTTATGATGCAGTAAACAGTTGTGTGCATCTGTGTTACAGCATACGGCTATTTATCACAGTGTGTCTGTCTGCACACGCTCTCACCTCGTTCAGTATCTAGATGTGTAGGGGACTTGGACCGTCCACGCTGACCGTCCCCTGTCCCCGCAGCCTTCCTGTCTCTCGAAGCAGACCTGTCCCTCTTGCCCTTGAACAGCAGACTGACAAATGTCTTGGAGCGCTGGAGGGTGCTGCCCAACACCTCGGACTTCCCGGTCTGCCGATGCTGCTTCTTCTTCTGCTTGTCTTCTTCTCCACATCAACACACACACACACACACACACAAACACACAAACGTGCGCACATAATACACACTTCAGTCAAGTGAGCGGAAACTTGGGGTTTGCGGAAATGTTGACATCAGACAGTGAAGTGGAAAGAGGAAGGACGAGGAAAATAAATATATTGTAAATAGTGTTAAAGATGTTGAACACAGAAACAAATGTGTTGCACTATGAGAAGAATGGTCCACAGTGAAGGCGCTATCATTACTGAAATACCAATCACTCACTGCTGCAGCTAGACATGCCAACGCTGGCTGATAGAATAGGGTGACATATGCACTGTACATTTTATACTGCACATTCATTTCTCATGAGGATAGACCCTCCCCTCCCCAACCCATAAATCTTCCTGAATCCCACCCAGTAATACTTATGTATTATGCATTAGTCAAAGCACATTTAAGCATATAAAAGCCATTGTAGCACATAAAAGTGCTCCTTACATGTGCACACTTTACCCATTAAACCTTGACACCTGTACCAGAGCGATCCAATTAAACCCGACAGATCTGCAGCTTCTATCTTCTCCCTGTCTTTTCACGGATTTCAGTAATTGCACCCATCAATAAGCCATGTGTGTGATTTATGATGAAATGATGGTATAAAAACTCAGTTTTGTATTAGGGATCTGTGGCAAGTAAAGTCATCGCAATCGAGTGCGATTGAGTGCTAATAGATCATTAATCATTTTAATGATGCCAATTGAGTGATAATAGGTAATTAATCATTTTAACGATTTCTCTGCAGGAACAAATTGAGGAAGCCTTAAATAAAGCGGAATCTTTGCAGCAGTGCTCTGTGATTTGTGTAGCAGTTTAACTCAGCACTGGTCTTGCAAGAGATTACTGCAGCCATCTGTAGGTCACTTGACAAAATATTCAGGATGGTGTAGCAGCATCATAAAAGAGAAATATACAGTATACTAACCCAAGGACCATCATAAATCCATCTGTTTGTTGACCATGAAAGTGATAATAAAGTTGCTGGATACCTGTTCCATCACTTAATCAAAGAGTGACCTTGTGAGCGAGAGGACAGATGTTGGAGGGCAGGTCAGGGGGTCAGTCAGGTACAGGACTGTCTCTGTGCCTGAGACTGTGATGTGACTCTGTACCTGAGACAGTGATGTGTCTCTGTACCTGAGACAGTGATGTGTCTCTGTACCTGAGACAGTGATGTGTCTCTGTACCTGAGACAGTGATGTGTCTCTGTGAGTGATGTGTCTCTGTGCCTGAGACTGTGATGTGACTCTGTACCTGAGACAGTGATGTGTCTCTGTGCCTGAGACAGTGATGTGTCTCTGTACCTGAGACAGTGATGTGACTCTGTACCTGAGACAGTGATGTGTCTCTGTGCCTGAGAAAGTGATGTGTCTCTGTGCCTGAGACTGTGATGTGGCTCTGTACCTGAGAGAGTGATGTGTCTCTGTGCCTGAGACAGTGATGTGTCTCTGTGCCTGAGACAGTGATGTGTCTCTCTACCTGAGACAGTGATGTGTCTCTGTGCCTGAGACAGTGATGTGTCTCTGTACCTGAGACAGTGATGTGACTCTGGGAGCGACGGATGGGTTTGCGTGGCTTGCTCAGGGCCATCAGCACCGCGGTTTTGGGTGAGTCCAGAACCTCTCTGTCTCCAGCAGAGAAGGTCCTCGTCCGGGCCCGGCCAGTCTTATCAAAACTTCCGCTCCGGATCACCGTGTCCTTCAGGAGAACCGTCTCACCCACCGTGCGACTGGTGTCCATGGAAACAAGCCTGCCAGGGATGGCTGAGGCGTCAGCCTCTGGAGGGTCGGTCTGGATGGCAGTCTCTGTCCGGTCCGAGCTGGGCCTACGCCATCGGTCCTCGGTTGAGATGCAGACATCCACCATCTCTGAGCTGAATACAGGCGGGAACATGACCTGGGACAGGCCGCTGAGAGAGCTGACTGGTGTCCCGGAGGAGAGGGAGGAGGTGGAGGAGTAAGAGTCTGATGCCTGAGAGGAGGACGGCTGGCCTCCGCTCCCCACTGACAGAGAGCGACAGATGGAGTGAATGATGGAGAAAACTGTAAGCAGAATACTATGGCATACTCTATGTTACTGAATCATACTCTATGTTACTGAATCAAAATCTATGATACTGAATCATACTCTGTTATTTAATTATACTCTATGTTACTGAATCATACTCTATGTTACTGAATCATACTCTATGTTATTTAATTCTGAATCATACTCTATGTTACTTAGTTATACTCTGTTACTTAATCATTACTCTGTGTTACCTAGGCATACTCTATGTTAGTAAGTCACACTCTATGTTACTTAGTTCTATTTTATGTTAAAAATACTGCCACACTAAATAACCCTTAATCTCAAATACCTTAGGTATAGAAAAAAGAGCTCAATATAGACAATATAAATGCATATGCATATCACATGAGCCTCATAACCTAAATATCCCCCTCAGCTCTGGCATGAGAAGTACGCCCAGTTCTACACTCCCAGAGTGGTGTACTCTACTCTCAGTCCGTGTTAGATGCATGGTAAAGACTGGGATGTGGTATGTGGTCAGGGTGTGTTCTCCTCTCTGTCTCTGTGGAGTCTGTGCATCCAGTCGTTAACACTGTTGTTTAGTGCTGTTTCTAAGATGAGTCCAGCAGTCAAGATCAGCTGTGGCAGAGACACAGGACGTCGTGGGAATGAGTGGATGTGGCTGTAACTGACGAGGGTCTGCGGGGGCTTTACGTACATTTGTTGAGCCAGCTGTACTCTGCTATCATCTCCTTATACGCAGGGTAACGTCCAGCTTCCTGCGTTAACCACACAGACAAAAAGTAACTAATATTTCAAATACAATGGTGAACATTTTGGCCAGTGAGTGGAACAGAGTAGAATGACTTAAATGATTTTCCAAAGTCCATTTGGAAAGGAAGATGAACTCATACTGCATGTGTACTTTAGCTCTTCTCCACCGATCTCACTGTGACTGCACAGAACCAAACATTCCAATATCCCACAAAACCTTGAGCCTCTGCCCTGTTGGCAGGTTTTCTTCCTCAGGAAACACAGCGTGGAAAGGCACCGTGGCCACAGTACTAAAGAACCTTCCGTAGACAAAAGATTCTTCCCAGACAGAGTCAATAAAACCTCCCCTGACAGATTGAGATGCTGCTTTTAAATGACCGTGTTTGAGTGCTTTCATATCCTTTTGCTCCTGGCATGGTACATGCTGTGCTGGGAAGCGTGCCCTGTGTCCTCACTGATCAGCTGACCATCTGAGGGGTCAGGAGAAAGTCACCGGGGGCACCGATACCATTGACGGTGGCAACGGGCTGAAGTGGGCAAAGCCCCATCTCCTTACAGCACCAGTGAGGTCTTGAGTCAACACCATGACACTGGGGGGGGGGTGAAGCAGGCTGAGGAAAGGCCACTAAAAAAGACACTTTCTGCTGATTACCACCCGATCCCCGTGGCCTGGTGAATTATGCACAGGCCCCGGGCTGTTTGTCACAGGCGGAACCCGAGCTCCTCCAGAGTAAAGTGAGCAAGCAGGAATGTGATGACTAAACGCCAGCTGTCTGCTTTACTGCTCCGTCTTAGTGCCGCGCTCAATAAGGAGCCGTGTTGCTTAACGCATTGTACGGTAGTTAGTGTGCCTAACTGATAAATCACCTGCTATATGCCTGCGTTGTTAGAAATAAACACAGGCACGTACATACTGGGGTAAAGATTTATACTGACAACATTTTTTAAGACTGAGGGTAGTGTGCCAACATGGGGCAGTCGTGCTATTCAGATACAGAAGACAACACATGTAGGGGACTTGTTGACATTCAAGGCATTGAGGAGAGGCGTTTAGATGCCTGACAGGTCCCTCTTAATCATGCAGCCTTTGGACTGTTTGCAATCTGTCTCTGTCTCCCGCTATGATGCAAAGCTGGGTTTCCAACAGAGAAGTGATCTTACAGGCTATAGCGTTAGACACATCCCGTGTATAATGCATCCCATAAATAATGTCAGTATTTAAATGATTGTAAGATATTCAGAACCATGGGCCCTAACTTGCAAATGCTTCTGAATGTTTTTATAAGCACAGATGCTTATATGGCTTATTTCTAAGATAAGCATATAAGATAAGCATTGTGATTGAAACAATTCAATTCGGATCACAAGGGTTAAATCTGCGATCTTGGTATTGTGTCCTAAATGAAAACAAATCCAATTATATTGCAGGATCAAATCTTATCAATTGCTTTTGTCTGTTATAATTGGTGCACAAAAGAGCTCTTACCTTGATGGTGAGCATGACGTGGGTGTGGCTCTTCAGGACTTCCACTGCATTGCTATGGCTAATATCATCAAACGTCACTCCGTTAGCTGCCAGAATCTGATCCCCCATTTTAATCCCGTTTTGCTCTGCCAGACCTCCAGGATCCAGCCTCACCAGTGAAACAAACACATTAACAGCCATTAAGGTTTCACTTTTAAATATGGCTATTGCACTAAGGGCTCTTAAAATTGAATTTTGTGAAATGTTGTATTAAAATACAGAGCCTAGTGCTGCGGATTCTCTCCCGTGGTCCATACTTTGAGACGTAGATGCCCAGGCCAAACTCTTTGCCCCCGCGGATGTTGAATCCAAGACAATAATCATCAGAGGTGGTGTAGAGGTGCACTATCCTACGCAGAGCTCCATCTGAGCTGGCCTCTGAAGGGGTCTGACCACTCTCCTCCACCACCATCCGTCGATGGATTAGATCCACCCTTTGTCATTTGTACACAAAGGTGCCACTGTTCAGTTACCTACGTTTTCACCCCAAACTGAATTTCTTGTTAACGCATACACACTATCACACATGCAGCACATGCAAACACACACACAAGCATAAACTCCACTTTTATAGCTATTAAAAACATACTTGCAAATATGCACACAGCACACATAAACGCACACACACAAAGGCACGCTCCAATACATCTGTCCATTGTTCTATCACTAATTGCAATGGCTGTAAAGACCCCTGGCGTAACCCTAGCTCATGGTGAAGGAGTAGCTGGACGGAAAGATAACAAGCAAAGGCCAAGAGTCTGTTGGTTTCCATACTGCTGTGCATGATAAAAAGAGAAGACTTGTCAGAGCCAGGGTAGCCCTCCACTGTCCTCTACTTATCTTTTTCATTTAGCCCGCTTAATTATACATGATCGTTGAGCATCAACTCTGCCTACAAACAGGCTAAAAATAGCCCTCTGACCTGGCTACGCTGTGTCCTTATATGTCCACAAGGCCTGTAAGTGTTCATAGCCTTAACTGCTAACATGGTATGCTTAGCCCGATGCATACTTTTATACTACATGTATGTATTTCTTTTATAGTATACACGGGCAAAACGTATGTTTCGATTTGACATCCCAGCTATGGCATGTTTCAGAACGGCACAGCATAAAATCCTTTAAAACACTCACTATGCCATGATGATCAAATGAGACAATCTGTGATTGATTGGACAGGCGGGTGTCCTCCTACCAGGTGGTCTTCTCTTTGGAGTAGCGGATGCCGGGCACTTTCCCCACACGCCTGACCACCATGCGCAGGCGGTTGTTCCCTGTCAGGACCCTCACAGCGCTGCTCATGGTGATGCTCTCCAGGCTGACCCCGTTCACCTCCACCAGCTTGTCCCCAACACACAGCCCCGCAAGCTCTGAGGCGCAAGCACACCACCCCTCCACAGTTAGGGAGTGACGCGTCGGCAGACACAAGGCCCAACAACCCCTCCACAGTTAAGGAGTCACGCGTCGGCAGACACAAGGCCCAGAGGCACGACAGAACAGACAGAACAGACAGACAGGTGGTGGCCCAGTCACACACACCGTAGATCACTGTGAGCTACAGATCCACACCTGATTTCAGAAGAACATTGGGACTTTTGGGAATTAGAAATTTCCATATAAGAGGAAAGAGGTATGGATAGGGTAATAGTCACACCCATAATTTTTATTATAGACGTTTTATAATTAAATCATATTTATTATCCCAGTGGGAAACAGGTGCACACACAATACAAAACATTAGAAAAATGTAAAACCCTTAAAAAACTAATAATTTCATGATTTGTTGTCTTTCACAATCACAATGTCCTACAAGGGCCATTAGAATCCATAGACCACAACAGTAACAGCAATCTGTGCCTGATATCACATCGCAGAATAAGCCTGTGTGTAATACAGTGCAGTTACACATACGTGCAGAGCTGTCGTCCTCCACCTTGCTCACGAAGATTCCGAGGCCATGTTCTGATCCACCTCGTACGCTGAAGCCCAACCTGCCGTCTTCGCTCTTGTCCACAGTGATTGTGTGGATGTCCTCGCTGTCATCCCCACCTGCAGCCAAACACAAACCCACAAACACACTCCTCAGGCTAAATACCTTTATTCATATTACTGCCCTACTACCTCCACCCCAGATCTCACTCTGGTCCTTCACACGTGATTTATAACTCAAATGTGTTGCATTCAAACATTAAGGCACTTTATGGAAAATGATGTGCTAATTAACATAAAGATTTAGCAGAACCCTATTGACCAGATGAGATGCTCACCATCCACAGGTGCATTGATGAGGATGACTCGACCCATCGGGGACGAAGACCTCACTCCTCTCTGTCGCTGCTGCTTCTTGTGTAGGTAGCGCGGCAGAGTGGAGGTCCCTGAGCCACCTGGTTGGGCTCCGTTCGTCATCTCTCTGTGAGCCTCACCAGACAACCGAGCCATGGCAGGACGGGAGACCGACCCGGGGCCAGCAAAGGAAGTGAGCACCTGGACTAGAGGCCTGGTACCAGTCACAGGAAGAATGCTCCTCAATGTTCAATGTAATGCTGATGTAAACTCTGTCGCAATGGCACAGAAGAAGCAGATTGTAATGGGTCCGGATTTGCAGTGTCTCCTCACCCATGTGCTTTTCGACAGGATCCCATGGTTATGTCCACAAGATAAAACATCTGATCCAAGTATAGGGGCTCTGATCAGGTAGTGTGTGTTGGGGATGTTAGGATGGTCTCTTCTTGTGCTGCTCCTGTTGATTATGTCTGGAGGAACAGCTCCCATTGGCTAAGAAAGTGCCTGTAGTTGGAGCACCTTTTCTCTGTTTGTAAGCAGTAGTTTGAGAGTAGGTATGTCCTTTCCCCCTAGCTGAGGCCATGATGCGAGACCTTCACCCAATAATAAAAAAACAGGGAGTTGTGGCAGGAACGCACGGGTGGCGCGATGACTGTGAATTCCCAAGGGAGATAAGATGACGAGATCGGGAACTGCTGCACGACTTTCGCAGTAGCTAGCAGAGTTTACTTAAGACGTGTGACTGAAATAAAAGCAACATTTGATAACAATTTCAAATTGTTTCGTTTTTGGAAAAGTATTAACAGCAGCGGTGAAGCGCAGTTTATAACGTTAAGAGCGAGACGACATATGACGTGATCATCGTCAGGACCATGGACAGCGCTCGGACAACAGTTTGCCTAAACAAAAGAAACTGAGGCTATTTTAAAATGAACGCGATTCGGATGTTTCCAGTGGAGAGACTTCAGTTCAAAAATGCTTATTTTTCATTAGTTTAATCTCAGCAAGAAACAAATGAGGTCTTCCCGCACCAAGAACTCAAGAAAAGTATTTTTATAATAATAGCATTCTGAGTGAAGCTAAATTAGGTATTAATAGGCATGTCGTGAAGACTCAGGTGGGATGTCCACATACCTATAAAAGTCATTATACAACTGTCTGTACGTTGCCTACGGTTTATTTAAAGTTGTCGCCTGGTAGTTTTAGTTTGTCTAAAGCACAATCTAAGCGAATTAAACAAACAATATTACCTGTCTCCATGTTGAGCTGAATGACCTCACCTGAGAAGAAGACAGTATTAGTCTCCTCCAGCCCGCCTACCAACCATGACGATTGGATTACCTGGAATAGTTCAGTTGTGGCATTGCAACCTCATTTGATCAAGAGAATGGCAATCGCCTCCCACATCATAGCGTATTATTTAAACGTAACAGAATTAGATTTTAGAACCCCCTTATCTAATGTAAGAACTTGTTCAGATGTTAAAAATGGCAAACAAATCAACAAACTCCACAAGGTTTCTTTTGATTGAGTATCTAAACGTAACCTTGTGTTTTGTAAGAATTAAAATATTTAGAGTAACTATTAAAAAATGTCACGTTTGTAGGTCGATGTTGGTGTGCGGAAAACTACAGGGCTCTTGTTTCATGCAAAATTCTAATGACCTGCTTTCATCGTCACGCCATTGCCTTGGCATGAACTATACTACCCCTTACTGTTAATTTCTTGTCATTACATTGCTATAAAGCTAATAAGAATAGTTAATAGAATATGAAGTTGTTATGAATATGAACCTCAGTTGGCATCATTACATTACTGTAAAAATATAAGGGAGAGTTGTAAACAGCCCACGAGGATGTAATATGAGTACGCGTTAAGATTCTGACCTGCATTTGCAGGCCACTGTAAAATGAAATTGCCCCATTTGTTTGTTCTTTCTTCTATTAACACTGTCAATAAACATTCCACTTGATAGTTTATACTTGAGTGGTGGGCTCTGGACAGCCTACAGCGACATTCAAAGGATATCTTAATTAACAAAGATCAACAGTTTTAAATTACTACGTAATTAACATTTAATGCTAATCCCATTTTTAAAGTTCTGTACAACTGCGCGCTACAGTCTCGTCAGAGGAATCTGTGACCATCGAATTCTGTGATTCTCGTTTGCACACACATAAAGACACTACAGATGATATCCGCGATATACGTTGTTTCTATACATAAAAAAGGATTCATTTTTAATTAGCCATCACTGCAAACGGCGCAGCATTATCTATATCCAAACAAATACACACTGACTCAAGGGTATTAAATATTTAAAATAAAATGTAATGTACCAGATTGGTTGTTACTGTAGCACTCAGGGGGCTCGAATGCCTTCATGATCAGAATTGAAAGAACAATAATATACTTGCTTTACCGAAGTTCACCTCTGACCACGGGACTTCGCAGTATATTACTGACAACCTTACATCTTGTACATCTTACTGACAACCTGACTTATTTCCTTTTTAATAAGATATTTGACAAATATTCCCTAATTATATCTAATTATATAGTTAGGACAAAACTAGAGTGCTCAATGAACTAAGTTATAATCGCAGTACTCACAGGACTGAAATGTGTGGTTAACCTCTTTTTATTTTTGTGACTCTATCTAGATGTGTAGGTTATTCAATATAAAGCACATGTCTCTACATTCAACAAGGGTTATTTTAATAAGGGGAGTATAATTTTGGTGATGCCAACACAATGCCTGTCGAAATTATACTCCCGAATATCATCTGTAGAATCTTTATGTGCGTGCAAACGAGGGGAGTCTGATTCTGCCGAGGTCACCGTGACACGTACCCTAGGCATTTGTCAGGTGAAAGTACGGAACATAAGTTAACGTTTTAGTCAAAAAGGTTTTAGAATCAACCGTTTTCTTTTGCACTATTTCTACGTTACGTGAAATTACATTTAGCATATACTTCAAAAATGTTTGTTTATGTTTATTACATTTACATTTACATTTACGGCATTTAGCAGACGCTCTTATCCAGAGCGACTTACAAAAGATGTATTAGATGTATGTAATTTAAGCCTACCTAATCTTTTAGAATAGGCTTACATTAAATGACATAGGCTTACATTAAATGTCCTTCTAAATGACAACAAATTCTTGAGTACATATTTGTAGTTATGTGTAGTCAACACTGGACCTTATTTCTCGACAACACACATGCGGGGAATGTGCAATAGCGCTCTCTGCGGTCACAGAATTCGGTGGTCACAGATTTCGGTGTAACACCTGATTTCATTTCACTGCACATTGGTGCTTGTGTATCCTACACTTTGAGTTAAGTAAAAGCGGAGAAAAAATCTAAGGCAATATGTAGAAAACAGTCGCACATTCTCTAAATTTATTATGGTAATAATATAAAGGTCATACGAGTATCTCAAAAACTGAACCGGCACCATTAACGGAAGTTCCTGACTTCATACCAAGCCTCTGGGTGCGTGGTGTCGCTTTATGTAAGCACCAATCCCGACACGACAGCGTCCCCGCCCCATCCGTACGACCAATGAGCATGCGCGTCCTCGTCGCCGCCTTCTCACTCAAACGCGCTCGCCGGTTACAACCATAGAACTAGCGACACTAGCTGGATCTTTCAAGCTAGATCGACCGGAAAGTTTCACGAGCGAAACATATTTTTGGGGAGGTCAGTTAATTTTCGCATATTCCAAGATGTCGTTAGCAGATTTAGACTCTTGACAAACGTACGTTTGTCGGCTTTGACGACTCGGAACGATCAGCGTTACGGTTCGTCCGAGGCGATGATGTTGTTATTTATGAAGGCGACGTTAGTAATAGCTAGTTGACCTAGCTAGCATAGCTTTATCTGTTAGGTAGCGGGGACGTTAGCTAGGCAGGTAGCTAATTTGATTTAAAACTAGCATCATATTCGGTTAGCTAGCTGGCTAAGACGGCAGCTAATACTGAGCCGGCTAACTAGCTAGCTATGTGAAACCAGCATCAGGCGTACCAAGCTAGCTAGAGTAGAAAACTAGGCTGATGCATTACAACTAGCGAGTTGGTCAATGCTGTTTATACAACTAACGTTAGAAACATGCTAAACTAATAGCTAGTTAAATGTTTGTTTTTTTTCCAAAACTGAAGGTTAAGTAATGATTAGCTAGCTAATGTTTCGCTCATATGACATTAATGTCCTACTCGAAACTAAATGAGGCGGCAACATAGAAGGATTTTTTTAACTTCTGCTTCATCGGTCGCTAGTCGTAGATTTGCTCAGTTGACGTCCTGATGGTGCGAACCTGAGCCATAGTTATGTAGTTATGTCTACATGATGTGTGTAACCTTACCAATGTTTGTCACGTTTTATTGTAGACATTTTAAGATCCTGTTTTCGAGTCTGTAAACAAAGATTTTCTGAATCAGTAGGCTAGTAAGTGTGACCATTATGTGTCTCAAATGCCCATTGTGGTTAAGAGGTTGCATATCTTTTTCTTCATGGACACGGGAGTAGAAGACGATGTCTGGAGATTTGCCGCTAAACATCAACATCAAGGAGCCACGATGGGACCAGAGTACATTTATGGGCAGAGCCCAGCATTTCTTTATGGTGACCGACCCAAGAAACGTGCTGCTGTCAAGTGAGGTTCTAGAGGATGCCAGAGTCATTGTACAGAATTACAGGTCTGTGGTGCTTAACTGAAAATAGCATTTGGAGCAAGACTGTTTTTGACACATGATCAGTTAATTTAGAAACCTGTTGATTATAATAAAAGTGTGTCTGTGCATTAAGAACAGGAACACGTGTTCTTTGGTTAGTAATATAACTAGATGGCTTACATTGCCAAATTTATTAGCCACAGAATTGGGTAATGTTTTTTTTACTTTTCCAATAAACTAGTTTTTTTTCTGCATTTAGCCGATGCTCTTATCCAGAGCAACTTACAAAAGTCCTTTGACATTTACTCAGAATATATCCGAGCATGTACAGTAGGTAAGAGCTCGAGGTTCCGTTGAACTAGAGTACTGTTGGAATACAGGAATCAGTGATGATACCTACAAGTGCGAAATAAGCATAAGCTCTATAACAGACAATGACCCGATGTCTAGTTCCTAAGTAGTCATGTTTTGTTGCATCTCATAACGAGCAGTGTGTGAGTCTAGAACCTGTCCACGTGGTGACCAGTGTGTCCTGCACAGGCAGGGTATTGTGCAACCAGGCCTGACAGAAGATCAGTTATGGAGGGCCAAATACATCTATGACTCCGCCTTCCACCCAGACACGGGCGAGAAAATGCTGCTGGTTGGCCGCATGTCCGCACAAGTGCCCATGAACATGACCATCACGGGCTGCATGCTCACCTTCTACAGGTGAGGACGCCGCGCTCAGCTCATGTGATCCGCACAAGCGATTTGTTTGCTATGTTGTGGCTGGATCAGCTCGCTGTTTGAGTTTTCGTTCTTTGTACATGTAATATGGTGCGTGAGAGGGTTAAGCTTAAAACAAATGCAGTTCAGGGAGGGGAAAATGGAGGGAAATGGTCCTCAGAGGTCTGGAAGAAATCAAAGCGCTGGGTTCAGTGAGTCATGCAGGAATGAGTCACAGTGGAAAAGGCCTGTCGGGCGAATTTTGGGGTCTGTAAAGATTTTTGTAGTTGCAGTTTTAAGTTGTTCTCATGCTGTGATAGTTTATTATTATTATTCAGAGTTCTTGTGTATGTTTGACAGGACATAATTGTGTCTTAAGCATCGGCGTATTTTGGATTATCAATAAGCGCACACACTGTTTTCCCTCCCTGCGTATCCAGGACAACCCCTGCGGTTGTGTTCTGGCAGTGGGTCAACCAGTCCTTCAACGCCGTCGTCAACTACACTAACCGCAGTGGAGATGCTCCAATCACCATGAAGTATGTAGGCTGGGCTAGACACACTAACAGGAGGTCTTTGTAGGCTGCCTCACAACAAGCAGCCCGTTGGTGTTAGCAGAACACGCCTGCCCATTTGATCGCTCCATTACTCCACTTAAGTAGTTGTAGAAAATATTTAGCCATTACACGGAGCATGCCAGCTATTTTTTATGTAAGTGTTTGTGCAGTTGCCAGTTGTTAAAGATGTTAACTGCATCTTTCATATTTCCTGGCATGCTGTAAGATGATTGCCCTGTTTAATTGCTGTATAATGTAGACAGACATTTATTGTTTGAGCATGTTTCCTGCCAAATATGGAGAGTGATGAATTATGTAGTTGAACTGTGACAGTTCTAGGCCTCCTGTGAAGGTGTGTGTGTGTGTGTGTGTGTGTGTGTGTGTGTGTGTGTGCGCTTTTGCAGTCAGCTCGGAGCAGCGTACGTCAGTGCCACCACAGGAGCTGTAATTACTGCTCTGGGTCTCAAGTCCCTAACCAAGGTAACCTTTATATGTCTAGTTCCTACATCGCACTGCGCTGGCGTCCTCATTTTGGGGCACATTATTCCCACTGTCTGCTATTTTAGGTCCATGTGAAAGCTGCATTTTGTGCTATTTATCCCCTTCCAGTAAAGTTGTTAAAGTTTAGAAAGTGTTAACATCTCAAGAAAAGTATTTTGAGAATGACTAGTCCCTCGTGTTTGTGAAAGAAATGTACCATATAAAGTTCCAAGATTGGTATATTTTGAAGGATGTGTGAGTGTCTTTTGTACCTCGCGCACACAGTTACCAGATCGACCTCAGCAATATGTCAGAAACCTCTTTGGCATTCAGTTCTCGGACAGGACAGGACTGGTCTGGTGACTGGGAATGGCTTCTTATAGGGAGAACATGCACTGATATAGTTGCCACCATATTGCAGTGTCACAAGTAGGCCAGTTCAGAAATTCGCTGACTGAAACATCTCCACTAAATAAACTCTCTCTACCCTCATTTGTTCCATTGTAGCATGTGTAGCACAGGTTGTGTGATTGAATACCAAGGCACTTGGTGTAGTGAAACAGTCCACATACACACAGCGCCTGACTGAGAGGGCTGCCTGTTCCCGGAGGAAGTTTTGTTTGTGGGGTCTGGTTTGTGTTGCACAGGTGTCAGGCTCATGTGCTGTGGTGAGGACTTCTGTTTCACATTTGACCTGCTAAACTTGACCTTTGCCCCCAGCACCTGCCTCCCATCATGGGCCGCTTCGTCCCCTTCGCTGCAGTGGCAGCGGCAAACTGCATCAACATTCCCTTCATGAGACAGAGGTGTGTGTCTGTGTGTGGCTGTCTGTGTCTGTGTGTGGCTGTCTGTGTCTGTGTGTGGCTGTCTGTGTGTGTGTGTGGCTGTCTGTGTCTGTGTGTGGCTGTCTGTGTGTGTGTGTGGCTGTCTGTGTGTGTGTGTGGCTGTCTGTGTGTGTGTGTGGCTGTCTGTGTCTGTGTGTGGCTGTCTGTGTCTGTGTGTGGCTGTCTGTGTGTGTGTGTGGCTGTCTGTGTCTGTGTGTGGCTGTCTGTGTCTGTGTGTGGCTGTCTGTGTCTGTGTGTGGCTGTCTGTGTGTGTGTGTGGCTGTCTGTGTGTGTGTGTGTGTGTGTGTGTGTGTGTGTGTGTGGTGTGTGTGTGTGTGTGTGTGTGTGGCTGTGTGTGTGTGTGTGTGTGGCTGTCTGTGTGTGTGTGTGTGGCTGTCTGTGTGTGTGTGTGTGTGTGTGTGTGTGTGTGTGTGTGTGGCTGTGTGTGTGTGTGTGTGTGTGGCTGTCTGTGTGTGTGTGTGTGGCTGTCTGTGAGAAAATGATCAAATGTTTACCAGGGAGAGATGCAGAAACACAGACAATTATGAAGATCCGACACGTATGATCATAATTAATAAACATTATACACATTCTCAGTGTTTCTTGGGCTTTTTGATAAGACACCATCACATGTGTTACTGTAAAATCTTGCTGACGGAGCAGAGTGGGTGTAGTATGTAGGATCTGCTTCACCCTGTTCTGCGCCCCCCAGAGAGCTGAAGTATGGCATTCCCGTCACCGATGAGGAGGGACATCGTCTGGGGGAGTCTGCCAGTGCTGCCAAGCAAGCCATCGTGCAGGTGGTGGTGTCCCGGATCGGCATGGCCGTGCCAGCCATGGGTAAGAGCACAGATCACTGTACCCCACAGTCTTAAGCCGACATGCTATATCCAGATATATAAACATGTACTTCATGGGCTCTGGGACGCTGGACGTGTGAGTGTTGGATCTGAACCTGGTGGAGTGGGAGTTCACTAGGTGCAGTCAGAATGCATCATCAGATGGAGAGGAAGCAACATGCCCTCCAGATGCATTTTTTAAAACATAACCGCCACCCTTTTCTGACTTTGAGCCACAACAGTAGCTCACAAATTCTGAAAGCTGATGTTGATTATAGAACTTTTAATACATTTTGTGGTTGTTCTTTTATGCTACTGCTTGACTCCTCATTCCAGGAATGAGTTGGTTATCCATCCCAGTTTTGGTATTCTGGCTCAAATAGTTTGCCACGCTGATGTTGGGTCCCTGCCGTTGGGTCCCTGCTGTTACAGTAATGACGTCAGTGGTACTTGTTTTCTACAGAAGCTTGGACCCAGTATGCATGTTATGCCTGTTATCTGTCACATTCCAGTACTTATCAGAAACATAAAGAAACAGGGAGCATGTCATGTACACCGTGAATGTGACACACCTGCACTGTGCAAGATATGAGCCAGTGTTTGATCTTAATCTTGTTTTTAATTGTTATGTATTCTATTTTGTGGACAATGACCTTCCCAAGGTGATGGACCTCAGGTCGTAATAAGCTTCTTCTTTTCTCGTGTAAAGCACTTTGACTTCCCAGTGTGTATGAAAGGTGCTATATAAATAAACTTGCCTTGCCTTTCTGAAGTCCTGGATTATGATTTTAAATGCACAGCAACTAATTACATTTAAATGCATAAATAAAATGCCTGGAACATACTGTGTTTTGTTCCTTCTACAGCCATTCCCCCTGTTATAATGAACGCCTTGGAGAAGAAGGCCTTCATGAAGGTAAAGTTGCAAACCTTGAAGGTTCTGCTGGCCTTTCTGTAGTTCGCTCTGTGTAGGCTCTCTGTGTTAGAGATGCTGAGCTGCTTCTCTCTCTCTCCCTCCCTCCTCCTCTCCTCAGCGTTTCCCGGTGCTCAACGCCCCTGTCCAGGTCAGCCTCGTGGGATTATGGTGAGTTGTTCCTCCCAGCCAGCGATCTAGCATAAGCACCTGTCTTGATGGCAGCTAACAGGAGGTTCCGTGTGCCCCCCTCTCCTAGCCTGGTGTTCGCCACTCCTCTGTGCTGTGCACTCTTCCCCCAGAAGAGGTGAGTGCTCGTTACAGTCCTGGACTCCGCTTCCCCAAACGCTCACCCGTGTTGGGCCGTAGATGGTTTCTGCTGCTGTGATGATGATGATGATGGAGGTCTCCGTTGCTTGTATGTGCCTGCAGCTCCATGAAGGTGAGCAGTCTGGAGCCGGAGCTACAGGAGAGCATTCGGCAGAAGAGTCCTCACACTACCACTGTTTATTTCAACAAGGGCCTGTAGGGGCCTCTACCCGCCAAGGTTCATGTGTTCCGCTCAAGTGGATGTTAGTGGGCACAATTTGAAGGGTAAATATATTTATTTTTCTTGATTTTTGTTGTATTTAAAGCAACTGCATCTGGGATTTTTTTGGTTTTTTTTTTTTTTTTTATTTGCTTCATGTTTTCTCACGCCTGCCTTCCCTCACGTTGATATGCAATCTCGAGCGGATATTTCTGTACAACAGAGAGTGGCACAGATCTGCCTAGTGTGTTCTGGTACTGTGGGGTTATGGTTTATGAGGACACGGGTTTGTTGATCTCATTGCTGCTCTGATGGATATTAACCCGTGTGTATATTGAGCACTATGCTTTCCTATGCACTTGCATTGTCTCAAATAGTTTATGCATCTGAATTGTATTTATCATTATTTATTTTCTATATGGAAGAATATCTGAGCTGTATATTATTCCCAGCCAAGCATCTGTCCGTTCTTTCTGCTAGATCTATTAGAATACTCTCCAAACAAAAAACTGTTCATGGAGTCAACTTTGACTCGGAGCATTTACCACTGTAAACAAGCACATCTCACACGGCCCTGTAGAGGGCAGTATAGTGCACTGAACCCATAGGGTTCTCTCATTAACTTTCTACACTCCAGTAAATAGACACTTGTCTGCACGTGCAAATGTTAACTTTTAGGTAACTCATGGGTCCATCGTGCTGGTTGCTGATGTTTGATGTCAGCCTCTGTATGCAAGCCTTATGTGGATTTCACCCAATCAAATCTTTTTTTATCTCTGTGAAAATATTTCATTTCAAACGGATTATAAGTGAAGTAGTGGGTGTAATGTTACCATTCAAAAACTGTGGTGTTGTGGTGGTTAAATGATGTCTATGAATACCTATGATGATATTTCCTTGAGTGTAAGATGTGTGACCTGATTATCTTGCGTAAAAACTTAAATATTAAAAGTACAATAAGCATTTTTTAATTTTTAGTTTTTAACCTTTTATAGTCAGTCACATAAGTTGTAGTTCTATCGTAAACAGTGCAATAAGAAGGAACCATGATTGGTGAACCACTAAGGACCACAGAGATGTGACATGTCACTGTACCACACTTGTTATTTACTGCTCATGTTTCCTGCGGGGGTTGTGGTGGTGCTTATTGTACTTTTATATGTATAAAACATAAATAGCTGCTTATCCTATATTGAAATGTATATCCGTCCATCTTAGACTGACCCCGTGTGCTCCTACATAGACTGACCTGTTCTTTAGTGCTGACATGAGCAGTAATGGATGCAAGGAAAATGATTTTATTTATGTTGTATTGTACCAATATGGGCTTAGCAGCAAGTCTGTCATGTGGATTCCTTTGTAACCGCATTTTAAAAAACCTCATAGTTTGAGCTTATGTGATCAAATATGTGTTTCGTTAAGTATTGTGAAGTAACAGTGTTTTTCTCAGCTGTTTTGCCTTACCACTTGAAACACTATATAGGTCTATATGGCTTTTGATGGAGGGGTTTAAAAGAAACATGTTGTGCTCTTTATGACCACAGGGTGGCAGTAATAGTTTTTCAGTTGTTCTGTATGTTATGCAAACATAACCGTTCTTTTTATATAAATATTCGGGTATGATCATCTCCTGACACGATTCATGTTAAATGCATAATAGGTGTGCAGATTCTTTTACTCATGAATGTTATAAATGGGAAAGCACAGACCAGTTTAATAGATTAACTGAGTGTCATCGTTATAAAATGCCAGACATGTGAGAACAGTGCAACAGTTTTGACACAGGAGCAGATACTGGGACACTTCCTGCAGCATCTCCTACGTATGCTGACTCAACTTGTGTGTTACTGAACCATGAATAAAGTTTTGGCAAACATCAGTACCATAACGTAGGCCGTTAGGTCTCCTACAGTGACTCTGCCTCTCAATCACCTGAACGAGAACTTAATATATAGACCATCCCTTCTTATTTAAAAAAGATGGTGTGATCAGAAAAGCTCAGAGGGTCTAATATTCCTGCACATTAAAACGTGCTGAAACCGGATGACAATAAATGGGCCACAATATGTGAAACTATAACATTTTTTCCTTCCCAAGTTTTTTCTGATCTCATGTAATGTAAGGGAATACTTAGCCATCAGTTTTTATTATATTTGGTATTTTAACCAGTTTTAACCAGCATAATTTCCTCATAATTTGCATGTCTCATATAAGAAGCAAATATCTTTAAACCTTTCCAATTTACCCAAATATTATTAAAACTTTATATACTTTGGATTTAAATATAAATAAATGGGAACTTGAGGCATAACAATGTTTGGTGCACAGTAGTAGAGATTATTTTTACCCCTCCACTTTAAACCTGTTTGTGTTGCCTTTGCTGTGGGCTGTGATGGTCACTTGTGTTTCTTTAAACCTTTATAGCTGCCATTTTAAGACCAATGTAGTGAACTGGATAACAGGTTGTGTTTAGGCAAAGGAGGAACGCAAAGGTCTTGGACTCGGCTCAAATGAAAGCATGACATGAAACCTCCAACCTTGGGGGAGGGGGGTGCTTCTCTGACACTAGGTGCTTTTGTTCTGAGGAAGAATGTATGACATGAGCACAAGCCAAAGAGCACATGACATCTAGACCAGCGTGAGTAGTTTCTTAAAAACCATTAACATGGCAACGATGAAAGTGCTCCTCCTCCTTTAGGTATCCGTCTATTCTTCAGGTGTTGGACGTTACTGCACCATGTCTCTCCTGCATTTTGTATTGTGTCATGAATTTATTTAGGATAACAATAAAAGTATGAAACTATAATGTATGGGCTCATTGTAATGGTCTGCTTTAGGATATGTCCTTTAACAAATCCAACCATGTGCTAGAGAGGGAAGTGCACCATTCACTCATATGAGCTGTAATGATTTCAAAGCCACTTTGTGTAAATCCAGAGTCTCCATGTAGTTCAAACTTAAGAGCTTCCTGCTGGTACTGCAGATTCTCATTGTGCTTTACATAGTCACAACTTACACTTTTAAACATAAAATTAAATATACTATGCAACATATGAATAAATATATGCATGAACTTGACTGACCAGAAAGAATTAGTGAAATTCTGCTCTTTTTGTAGTCTGTATTACAGTAATCAAAATGAACCTGAGTGGTGTGAAGTGGTACACCACTGCCTCACTAAGAGCTCTTAAACATCTTGCTCTATTTCAACCACTAACCATGAAATACAAAGAGAAAATCATATTTCAGTAACTTGCTTTTTATTGTAGATGGCGCATCTGTTTCAGGACCTTTTTCTGTCCACTAACCAAAACCTGGTGAGCAGGAAAGTGTGTGTCAAAGCATCAAATCTGCTCTCTCACTGGGGAGTTTTGAGTTAGACTGTCATTAAAACACACACGAGCCAAACCATCGGCTTGGGAGCGGAGAGACAATAAATCCTCACAGAATGAACTGCACTACATAACAGCAGTTTCTGAAATGCAAACACCACAGAACTACGGATCACATGGACAATAATACAATGGTAAACACCTACTTTAGACTTGAGGACCCAAGATTATTGAGATTGTTCCTTGGCGTCAAGATTTCAGGACAACCTGAGCATTCCTTCATATTCACAGCGTTATGTTAACAAAGAGGTGCAATGTGGAACGTTTTGCTAGTCAGTATTTGTTTTATGCTTAAATATCAGCAGATAATGCAATTAAAACTGATTACTTTTTTCAAATCTTAACATGCTTATATAACAATCTAAAGGTAATTTATTTATCCACCACTATTTTTTTTGCGGCCTCCAAAACAGATTGAGTGCTGACTTTGTCTCCAAATTCCTTCTCCCGATGCTCAAGAAGAACACCCTAAAAAACAGCAGAATATTAAACATTTACACCTGCAGAATGAACCCTGATGTTTTACACTTGTTAGTCCCAACTTTAAAGCAAACAGCCAATCAGCACTCAGAATGGTTCAAGTAAATATCTAATTTACACAATTCTTTGGTTATCCCAAAGGTACCCAGTCATCTGAAACATTAGGAGTCTGATGCATTCTGTGAAGCTAAAGTAACTAAGTAACTTATCAAGAATCATTCCCATAAACACATTCCCATATGTTCACACACCTCAAACCACACAGTGTCACAAAGATTTGCCCATATGTTTTAAAACCGTGTTTCTCAACCGCCCTCAGGCTCACATGACACAGTTCCACAGGTTTCCTCAATCCACATTAAACTGTGGAACCATCAGGTGGGACAAGAAACACTGGTTATTATGACACAGTTTCCTGTAAAAATGTACAACTTTCACTACATATCTAAAAGTTGTAACCTTATGAGGGCGGCTATCTCGTACAAATGGAATCACTTTTTTCTTAGCACAGAAATTTTATACAAGTATGAAATGGGCATGTAATCCTCTTCAGAGAACCCATTCCATATGACATTTTCATTAGTTGAAATTATTATTCATTCATTAGTTGGCACCATTAACCTTGTAGCTCCAATATAAAACTAAAAGAAGAAAATGTCCAACAGTTTGGAATAAGACGTGTGCATGTGTGAATTGTGTGCATTCATTTTTTTACTGAAGCATTCCTTTAAGGCTACTGTAAAAATTACTTGGAGTGTGAGATTGATTTGTGAAAAATTGAGCCTGCATGATTAATAGACAAGTTAATATTAATTTAACCCTTTTGTTGGATAGCTGTATTAAATTTTTTTTATATAATTTAAATATGTAAATATATTTAAATATGCCCCTTCAAAGTCACCTGCTTGCCAGATCCTATGACAAATACTCCGCCGAGGATAAAGCCCTCTCCATTCATGTTGCCCTGGAAACCTGCGTTCCAGGCTCTCATGAAGTTCTGCCAAACTCCCAGACGAATGAAGCCACGGAAACCCATTTGCCTCCGGCGTGGCCCATAGAAGGCCAGCTGCACATAGAAAGTGTCATGATCATACGTTTAACTTTCAATACCTGAAAAGCATCTCTCTGCAAAAATGTTGTAAGAAGAAGTGCAGCATCTCTACACATCTGTAGAAACGTATAGAACATGAATTCCAGGTGCAGGTCAGTCTCTGACCTTCTCATCCACAAAGACGTCCCCAGCAAAGTAGGGTCTGAAATCTTCAATCTCTGTACCGACGCTCTCTTTGACCACAGCATACAGAGGAACCCCGAGCTCGTCCAGCTGGGGCTTTAGAGAGGACAGCTCAGACGCCTCCTGCACAGACACAAGGGCACCGGTCCCGCCAGCAATAAGCCAAATGCCCGTCCACTAAGCAGAAGTGTCGGAGAACGCAATTACCATTACCTCTCTGCACAAAAATCATCCAGGGCGCCGCACAACCATGATCACTGCTCCAGTCTCGCCCCACAATGTTCCAGCTTTAAATGTGTTCTCGTCTAATTGCACAACAGTGAAATTAGTCACCCCCTGATAAAACCTAAAGCCCCATTTTTTTCATGAACAGGATTTGTTCATGAATAAAACCAATGAAAAGAAGGCTTATTCAAGAATAGACCCATATATATCGTGTGGCACATGAATGAAGGTAAACTCCTACGTACCTCCTTTGGTGGTTTTGAGGACTGCATCCTCCAGGTACTCTGCATTCGCATGCTCAGGCCTGGGCAGGAAGAAATCAGTGTTTGCCAGAATGATGCCTGTAATGGCAGCGCCTACAGCCCCGAGGCCCAGGGACCACATGCCCAGCGCCAGCGTCTCCCACTCCAGGACAGTAGACGAGGCTACAGAGAACCGAGTGCCATTTAGAAAAAATGTATTTCAACAGATCTGGAATGAAAAAAAATTTTGTAATCTAGGAAGTTTCTCAAGTTAGCGCTGTATTAACAGCCAAGAATCAGATTTCTGACTTTTCACCGACAACAGCCAACTGCCCCCCATACACGTAAAGCCTGAGTGCAGTCTCACTGTGCGCCACACCTAGCCGCTACACAACACTGCTACGCTAACAGGTGCGGCACGGACTCGAGCGGTCGCTGCAGCAATACCTTTTGACCCGCACACAGTAGACTCGCCACTGTCACTCGTCCCAGTTGAGGGCTGGTGTGTTGAAAATGGTCTAACGCCGTCAGCGCTCATACAAGTAGGGGACCCTGCTGACCTGTGGCATGGTTTGCAACTTAAGAACTTAGGGACCTTCTTCTTTGGGATCAATTTATTTGTTAAAATTTGAGGTTTATTATCTGAGATCAGGCTTGACTGTAGACGAGGCCCCAGAGCCATGGATCTTAAGTTATGGACTCTTGTCCCAAGCGCATTAGTGCAAAGAGGGATTAATTTCCCTCTGCACATCAACAGAGGCGAACAATGGGGCCGTAGTTGAACAAAGGCCATTGTGTTTTTCTGTTAAAAGTACAACTGGAAAAGTTCTGTAAAAGGACAAGGAAATTTGCTTTTTAGAGCAAGACCATTTAAAAGTAAATACAAGCAACATGTATTAAAACTGAGTACACTGAACACATTAGTGCAGAAATACACGCAGTTGAACTGTCTAAATATCCTTTTTGGAGAGTGCACCCCTGCACTTTGTATCCAACTCGTTTAACCTGCTTTAGCTTACCTCAGCCCTTTAATACGTTACATCTTGTTAGCTTTAAAACGGTTTATAACTGGCTAGCTACCGGCCTTAAGGCAATATTTAATTTACCAACACAAAAATATAATTTTTCATTCTGATAAGAATGAACATTTTTTTAGAACTTTGTTAAGTTAGATAAATAGATAACCATAAATCACCTTGATGTGACAGGCCGCTAGACATACGTGTCTCCCGGCTTTGAGGCCAAGGTGAGCTAATCGCTACTGTATTAAAACTTAATTGCCGGGCCGTTTCATTTTACAGGGAACGGAGAACGTAATGCTAACGCTTGTCTCACCGACCGAACAGTATTATCAACTAACGAATGAATACTTAGTTATATACGTAGTTAACGTTATAGTGTAACATACTCACTGATCCAGTGTTACACGAGATGCCTGGTCAGTTCTCCAAGTGTTACGTAAATAACTCAAAGGCAGGCGCGACATGTCGAATTCAGAAACATCGAGCAGGCGCTTGAATGGATAAAGGCCCGGGACTTTGAAACGGCCCACGTCCTTGCCATGGCCCGCCCCTCTCCTGCGTTACAATATTTACAAATGTAAAAAATAAACAAATAAATAAATATCATCTAAAGCAATCGTGTAATT
This sequence comes from Brachyhypopomus occidentalis, assembly GCA_020368025.1. Classification (NCBI taxonomy): domain Eukaryota; kingdom Metazoa; phylum Chordata; class Actinopteri; order Gymnotiformes; family Hypopomidae; genus Brachyhypopomus; species Brachyhypopomus occidentalis. The sequence goes on from JAGXOD010001386.1 coordinate 3,106,636, forward strand.
TTCAGATTTCAGTTACAGCTTAAGGTTTCTCATAAGTCATTTCTTAAACTGAGAAATTGTAAGTAGTGGTCATTTTGAACTGATCACTGGTTCCATTGTTATGCAATTGGGCTGGTTAAAGTCGTTATGCTAAATATCGGTATTAAAGTTATGGGATCTTCACAACTTGAGACTGAAGTATAAAAATTATAAAAAATGAAAGAAAGAAAAAAACCGTGTCCGGAAATTTTTTTGAAAAGTACAGTAAAACCTGACAGAACAGTGATAATCCTACTCTGCATCTTCTCATTATATTGTCATCTTGTGAGTGTTGATTGGCTGTAGTCTAGTGACGCTTCTTTCTCATTTGCAGAAAGTTGAGAAAATCTCAAATCTTCAATACTCTCTTACCTTGGTTTGTAATGCACTCGCCCCCATTATCCTCCACGCACAAGCACTGCTTTTTTGTTAATAAAGAGGCAGAGTGAAAATTGCCTCTTTTCCTTTTTGCAAAAATAAGTCCAAAATCCAAAATCCTCGGATGACAAAGGCAGAACATCATACTTTTCCTACACTGTGGTTTATTGCTAGAAAGATTTTATCATACAGTGCGACTTGTCTAGTCTGCCATGGGATTCGGTCAGGATTTTATCTGCATTTTTACACCTTGAACACCATGACAACCATGCAAATGAGAGGGACCCAGGTGTCAGGGCGCCCCCTGCTGACCACAAGCGGTAGCTCAACAAACAAGACAAAAACCTTCAAATAAACACATTCATTGCTTGACAACAGAGATACAGAACATGCTACCTAACGAGGAACCTTGAACGCAACCATGAACTGCTTGCATACCAGCAACGCCAATATGTGCAGGATACATTTGATTTAATATGGACATTTAAATATATAATATACACATGCTTATTTAAACAGTCTTTGTGAATTGATGGTGTGTTTAGCTTGGAAAGTTCAACTGTCAACCGGAGGAGGAGAAAACCAGCAGTAAACAACACAATGTTGACAGGGACTGTTTCAATCCAAAGTGATGGCGTTTGCCTTAGCACATACCTGTACAGTATACGATGGGCATCACAACACATTGTAACTACCCTGAAGCTTTTTCCATTCACATAACAGCAAAGCCAGGCAGGTAGCTAATTATCCCAAACATCTGTTCATGAGGGTGGGTCTCCCCCAGGACATCAGGGTGCAAACTTGCTGTTTAGGTTATTGCAAGATGTCTACAAGCTACTAGGCATACATGGCATTGATGCCTCCCCCTGTCGTCCCGAAACGCGTCTTAATAGAACGCTTCAACCACACTCTCAAGGCAATGCATCGTATATTTATTTCACAGAGTGGCACTGACTGGGACCAGTGGATTCCCTAACCGTCTTTTAAACGTATCAAACTACACATCAAGATCCATTTATGCAAATTAAAATTAGTATTATGACAACTATAACTAAAACAACTGCAAAAGCAGACAAGTAACCCGCACAGAACAGTTTTCATATTCATATTTATAGTACATGTAAATGAAGTTTACTTTTTCACAAAGGAAGTGTAATCCATCTTAGCATTTTGTTACAAAAGGTTCCAAATTCATAATTATGTATACTAGGAGATGAACGTTACTGACCATGATAAGCCACCACGGCCATCATTTACACTACAATGCTGCCTCTTGGTACCAAGGTGGTTCAGAGCCAGTATAAGTTGTGATTATTGTGATTATAGTGAAATTTGTCCTGGCATTGAGCCACCTCAGAGCTGCCCTGACCTGACTTGGTAATAATATCATCTCTCTATTTACTCTCAACTAAAAATGTAATTCCATTGGTCCATTGCTTGTGGTCCATGGATTGTGGTCTATGTGGGTCATTTTGCTGTCTCCAGTCTGCCGTTGAACAAGGACTGTAGCTTGCTTGAGGTGAGCTATATCAAAGTCACAGTTGAGTTTCCATTCTTGACTGCCGTATTAAGGTTCATTTTATTTTGTCCCTGGAGCATTTGTCTATTCTTCGTATTTGCATTCCTAGAGATTCTTTGTTCTTTACCACAACACGAGTACACCGAAGCACCACATACAGACATGAGACACTGATTGTGTAAAGGGACACCGTAATATAAGGAGGAGGTGCGTCCATTTTTGGGGGATAATTGTTATTTTTAGGAGAGTGGGGGGAGAGGAGCATAGGGGCTGCTGCCCATGCAGAGTGGAATGTGCTGAGAGGGAGACTGTGCTGACATCCCACCCCAACCTACCCCAACCTACCCCAACCCACCCCACACCACCCTGCAGCTGCTGCATTCCAGATGGCTAGCGAGTAATCATGGGGGTCTTCTGCTTTCTCCAAGTTCACCATCATTATTTGAACTTCTTGACTCACTGCCCTGCTACGTTGGGCAACAGCTAACAGGACCTGCCTCTCAATCCCACCCCTCTGGCTCACAGGTTTCTGTGCACAATTTGACATTACTTTTTTTTTTTTTGCATTTCTGTACACAATTTGACATTTAGAGGAGTGCTTGGAGTATAAGCCAATCAGCAGTGAGGATGTGTGCCCCACCTACTATGGGTCACAGCATCAGTTGGGCATTGGATTGTACACCACACTCCTTCATTAGCTCAGCAGACTATCAGATGGGCATGGAGACACAGGGAAGGGAGGACAGTGAACTTGTTGCCACTAGACAGTGTCTGCAATCAGGAAACTCTAGGAATATCCCATATTACAACAACAGTTTAACCTTCACTCCATGGTATTTTAACTTTGCACTTTAACATGCCCAAATCTAAAGACTCATTATTCAGTTACTGCATACAATTAATTAAACATGCTGGTTGTGGTTGTAAAATCACCCCTCCACCTAGCAGACCAAAATATGTAAATTATGCCTAAAGAAAAAGTCCACATGCTTAGAATACACTGTAATTTTGAATTGTGCCATTATGAGTCATTTTAGTCCAGGTTGTGCAAACTAGCATTTCTGCATTGCACAAAGAGAAATTATGAGATTAAGAAATGAAAAATCTGCATCCACTACAATTTAACTGCACAGATAAGTTATATTTAAAACCAGCCATACGACAGATCCCATTTTCAGTGACTGAGATCAAATCAGAAATACAAATGAAGAAAATAAGACAAAGCCTGCTTACTGTGCTTGGGAAGTCTCACACAATACTTAGCTCCTCTGTGTGTGTGTGTGTGTGTGTGTGTGTGGAGGGGTTGGGGGGTTACACAGAGAAGGCAGGATACACATACGAACACGACGTTTACTGACAAAACGAAACCAAAACACGGAACAGCGTACAGCACAAATGGGAACAAGAGACTAACCATGAACAAAGCTGATCAAACAGACAATCACCAACAACAACACGAGGAACAATGGGTCAGGTGGACTAGAGTTGTGTCAGGCGGACTAGGGCTGTGTCAGGTGGACTAGAGTTGTGTCAGATGGACTAGGGCTGTGTTAGGTGGACTAGAGTTGTGTCAGATGGACTAGGGCTGTGTTAGGTGGACTAGAGTTGTGTTAGGTGGACTAGGGCTGCGTCAGGTGGACTAGAGTTGTGTCAGGCGGACTAGGGCTGTGTCAGGTGGACTAGAGTTGTGTCAGGTGGACTAGAGTTGTGTCAGGCGAACTAGGGCTGTGTCAGGTGGACTAGAGTTGTGTCAGATGGACTAGGGTTGTGTCAGGTGGACTAGGGCTGTGTCAGGTGGACTAGAGTTGTATCAGGTGGACTAGGGCTGTGTTAGGTGGACTAGAGTTGTGTCAGGCGGACTAGAGTTGTGTCAGGCGGACTAGGGCTGTGTTAGGTGGACTAGAGTTGTGTCAGGCGGACTAGAGTTGTGTCAGGCGGACTAGGGCTGTGTCAGGTGGACTAGAGTTGTGTCAGGTGGACTAGAGTTGTGTCAGGTGGACTAGAGTTGTGTGGGACATGATGTAACAGCTTCCGTATGTACCATGAGCAAATAATGAACATGGCAGATATGGTGAAATCCTACCAATTGCTGGAAAGAGCTTGCTTGAAAGACATCACAGAGGCATGGCAGGACAGGAACAAGCTCTGAATACAAGATCAACAGAGGCTGAGATCCACCATATCACCCGGGATCCCAGATGCAGGCTGTGCAATCTGAGACAATAACAGTGGGATGCAAGATGCAAGAAGGCAGAGCAAACATGGAATGCAATAACCAAATGGAACACCGAGTATAAGCTGGAAGTTCAAATTTGAATTCACCCCTGAAGGTGGTGGAGAATGACTAAGCTGTGATCCTGTGGGACTTCCAGATACTGAAAGACAAAATAATAATGGCTTACCAACCAGATACGGATGTGATGGACAAACAGAAAAAGCAGGTCATAGTGATAGATGCAGCAAACTCAAATGATAGCAGCAACGGGGGAAAGAAACACAAAATGGTCAAGAAATACCAAGGGCTGAAAGACGAGCTGTGGATAGATGTGGAAGGTGAAGGCAACAGTGGTTCCTGTGGTAATCTGAGCACTAGGGGAGAAAAGATCCCAGGAACAGCATCCAAGATTTCCATCCAGAAGTGTCCAGTCCTGCTAAGCTAAGCTACCACACAGGACCGACAAGCACCCAGTCTCATGGTAGAGGCCCTGAGCTTGAAAGAGAAAAAAACACCTGCCCAAGTCATGTGTGTGTGTGTGTGTGTGTGTGTGTTAATAAAGAAATTCATGGCAATAACAATACACTAATAAGGCTATAAATACTCCTATGAGTCAGCATAAGCACAGCCCGTCTTAAGTGTGATGACGCAGTGCATACTTAAGTGTGATGACGCAGTGCATACTTAAGTGTGAGGACGCAGTGCATACTTAAGGCCCGTCACCATTCCTTCAGTCACTTCATGTAGTAAACCAGTAAACCGGGTGAAAAATTGGCAAGGCCAAAGCACCGATATGATAATCTTTCTTCTCTGAGCGTTTCTGTCTGCTGAATGTTTCTGTCAGTCATTAACCTGTTGTTTCAGTATCCACTATCACTTGTGTTATTCAGTTGCAGGGACAAATGTTTCATATATGTGCGTGATGCCAAATCAAACAGAAATGTCCCACTGCAAAATCAACACAGCAGAACAGTGTCACTCTGCACCTTTGAGCCAAAGTCCAGAGCACGCTGCTTCTTACATTGGGTAAACCAGTTATAGACAAGCCTCTTTAGTGCGGTCCATTTTTCAACCAGTTGTTCACCACCAAAATAAATCTTTCAAAGGGGTCATAGAGACTGACTAGAACTTATCATTTGACACATGGCTTCGCTCTGCTCTGACCCTCACAGTACCATAACCCATGTTAAATTTACCCACACAGAGATCTCTTCCAGCAACCGTCTTTCATACTATATGTTAAGCTTTTTTCCTAGAAACGACCTGAACAAAAATACGATACAAATTAATCGACGTTCTTTCTGAAATCTGCTAATTGAGAATCAGTCATAGTGTGTTCTGTGCTGAATATTAATTTCTCTTCTTTCTCTTATAAGCATGTAACTCATAATATGTTATATACAGTAAAGTACAATCTAGGGCAGTAGATTTTGCTACAACAGTAAATAAAAATAACTCAACTATACCACCTTAAGCTCCATTACACAGCAGGACATGCTGCATATGTACATATTTACTGTTTGTGTTTTGAATGATAATAACAGTAATGTCAACAGCCTGCCTACTGGTGGACTGGAGTCACGTGCATCTTATGGTAGTGTATGCATGCCCGCTGGGTTATTAGCATGGCTGGGTATTATTTATTTAATGCTACCATGTCTGTCACAGCAGTGCCAAGTTGTAACTGTATTTTAGTTTTGGATACAGTGATGGCATAACTACCAACTGCATTTACAAGTATTTTTAGTAGCCACAGACACTTTAATATTAGTTCTAAAATCAAGAAATCAGCTGTTTTATGGCAGAGAAGCCCAACTGTCCTCCAATGATATTAACCAAAAGCTGATCCACCCCAACACCTGAGTGCTGACATTATATCTCACAGACTGTGTTCTGTCACAGTGAAATACTATGCAAAGCATAATGATATTATGTAATATAAAAAAAATCTTGTGGTTTGGTAAGGTTGTTTGCTTCTTAGGACTTGATTAGCATTCTATATGACAGCATGAGAGTGTGAGACAGTGAAGCTCAGGAGTCAACACTCACGATCCCTACATACAGAAATCTGATCTCAGATCTCAGGAAGTCCCACCACAGAGCCACAAATACCCCACAGGCAGCCTTTACCTCCACGCTATTAGTCAGACTATAAGGGGTTAACTTAGAGCTCCTGAAGCTTTGAAACCCCTCCCTCCAACAACTCCCCCTGGAAAGGCTAGCCCTACTGGTTCACATAACGCGCATATATATGTAGGTGTGTGCATGTGTGTGTGTGTGTGTGCACACGTGTGTGAGGGTGAGTGTGTGTTTGTGTGTGCACACGTTTTCTCCTGGCCATATATAGGAGAGTGTTTGGGTCTGAGACCTGTTGATAATCAGTGATCTGACTTTAAATATCTCTCTCTTCATTTTTCTCTTCCAAGGTCTTACATAGAGCTCGTGAGGAGTATTACGAAGTGCAGTCTTGGCCCACTTTAGCCGAGGTTGGAACCCACTTAAAAGCCCCTGCCCCAACCCATTATTGTTTTTTAACATAATTTCTAAGCGCTGTTACCCTGCCAACATGGAAGGAGTGAATGATTTCCATGACGATTCTTTCATGTTCACATCAGAGTCAGTGGGAGAAGGGCATCCAGGTGAGTCTTCATAAAAATACGCTAACTTACCTCCTACGTCCTTTACTATATAGTGATTTTGTCTATGAAAATCTTTATTGCATGCGGTCCTGCGTGATACCGGTCATGTTATGTCCTATGCACCAATCCATCCGGTCTGAACTGAAAATTGAAACAAACTCATTGCTTGTGCAGTGTAGATTGTGTAATCGTGTTTAGTACCACATGCAATCGAGCCAGTAGTTAGCCGCTGACTCTGCATTCCACTTGCTTCAACAAGTGGTCATTGAGAGGCCTGTGAATGCTAATCCCTCTCACATGACAGAAGGAAATAAATATAATCCAGTTTAGATGTGCCAGCTATTGTGTGACAGAGGTACAGAAAAAGCAGTGAAGTTGGGCTGTTCTAAATACTGACCTTGGCCATTCATGTGCTATTTCACTGGGATTGAGGTGTTGTGCATATGACTGGATTTTGGACATTGACCAGCAAGGTGATTTACACTTGCAGTGAAAATATTCAGTGATCCCTGCTGCCTCTTAGCTACCTGAAGTATTCACTGCATTGAATTATCCAATCTATTAAACATATAGTTAGACATTTAGTAAAGTTGGTAATATTCATTCATTCATTATTTAGTATATTTGGCACTATATTTGACACTTTCCCAAAAAGGGTAATTCAAATATACATTGCATTAGATTTGGATACCAGACATACGAGCGATTAAGCATTGTGTCACAGCACTTAGCCATCACTGATATTGTTATGTCTTTACTGGGAAAAAAAACTTTCTATGCAGTTTTTGCAGTTTTGTGTGGGAATTAGCCAGACCTCTGATTTCTTATCAGGCAGACTGGTTCATACTGCAAGGACTTAAGGCATACTGAAAGCATACTTAAAGCTGAAGAGGATATCAATAAGCAGTGTTTTCATTAATGGTATTCAGTAATATCCATTCAACCTAATAAAAGTTATGGGAGAATAAAAAACTTATAAAACTTTTAATTAACACAAATCTCTCATCTACTCATTAGCTCTCTCTCTCAGTCAACCTTTGAAACTAAATCAATTAGTATTGAGGACTATTGATGTTGGGGGGGGGGAAATACATAATCTATGCATAATCCTTTTGGTTGAGTTTTAGACTTTACAACAGAGACACCTGATTCTTCATTTTCACTGGTGGTCAGTTCTCTGTTATCTCTAGAGGAGGCATAGTAGTGTTGTGTCTGATGTAACTCACGTACACTGTTGCCTCAGTGCACAATGGTCTTGAGCTTGGTTAATGCCATGGGCTGATGCCTTTGTTCCCCCAGAACTGCCTAGCAATGGGCATCTCTTTACTGGGACAAGAGCAGTATTTCATGAGCTTAGCATGCAAACCCCACTGCCTGCTGGGAGATGGTGACGTCGTTAAGTTTGGTTTCTCAGGTTTTCCTTGTGACTGTCACTTTTGGATCGCTCATCACAAGTCGCCCAGATTTCTGTAATGCTGGTTTGTGACAATGTCTGATTTTATAAGCAATATTCAGGTTAATTTTATAGACATTGGAACTCTATAGCTGAGACACAATGAGAGCAGCCAGAGGGGAACATCTTTCTTTTCAGATTTGTTCTTCATCTTGACATCTTCTCTTGTAGTTTTTGTTTTCCTTTTTTCGTGACCATTTTAAAGGGTGTGAAATTTTATGTTTATATTGCAATGAAAGCCTTGGAGACTTAACACCAGATCTTCATAAATGCCTTGGAATCTTTAACGTTAATCATGGATCTCTGTGGCTCATGTAGTTGTTTATAAAAAGCTTCAATACCCATTACATCTTTGGTTTTTACCTCTACTTCTTTGGTGCCCATGCCACATTTACTAAGTAATGTCTGTGATGGTCCAAACAGGTAATCATGCAGCAACTACAGACTGTGGAAGCAAAACCTCCTTGTTTTGTTGAATGTTTTCAGTTTTAAAAACAGGTTTGTTGTTCTCCTCTTTTCTACAGATAAGATCTGTGACCAGATCAGCGATGCCGTCCTTGACGAACACCTGAAGCAGGACCCTGATGCCAAAGTGGCCTGTGGTGAGTACTTGGACAAGTCCATGATACACTAATCACGCCACAACGCCACACTCAGGGGATTACCCAAGTTTTTTGAAGAGAAAAAAACTTTTCTCTTTTCTCTTCTTTTTTGAAGAGAAAAACTGCAATAATAACTGGACAGATTTGACATGTGGTTATATTTTTGGATATTTGGACACCTTTGGCAGCAAGCACAACCCATCAATGAATACTTCAGCATAAGCTTTTGAAACAGAAACATAAATGAAAAGTGTTCAAAATGCATTACTGTGGTGTACAATCATTTAAACTGTGTTAGTGATTTTACCTATTTGCAGATCATCTGTAATCTACTGAGGAAAACATTTTCAAATAGAAATATCTGACTCTCCCAGTCCTTTACTAAGTCCTTTACTAAGTTTTTAATTTTTGCCTACCACCTGTTACACTGTGACTATTATCTTTCTCCAACTGCTAATACCAATACTAGTTATGTCATGAGTAAATGCCTCCTTTTCTGCATTACCTGCAGAGATGATTTATATAGATGTTAAGTTGTTTGTGGACATTCCGATTCTACATTTTATACACACTGATTATTTTACATACAGAGACTGTATGTAAGACTGGTATGGTGCTTCTGTGTGGTGAAATCACATCCCGGGCCAATGTGGACTACCAGAAAGTTGTGAGGGATACCATCAAACACATTGGTTACGATAGCTCTGATAAAGGTAAAAATGTCAAAACAAAAGGTGTCAAGTGCAGTTTAAGAACATACAGGATTGCATGGATTTAATTTAAGTCCATATCTCACTCACATCAGGTTTTGATTATAAGACCTGCAATGTGCTGGTGGCTCTTGAGCAGCAATCTCCTGATATTGCACAAGGTGTCCATGTGGACAGACATGAAGAGGATATTGGAGCTGGAGACCAGGTAATAACTCACCTGAAAGTATAAAAATGTGAACTGTGAACTACCAAAAAACGGTAATGGAGGATAACTCTATGCTTTCCCTTTGGTAGGGTCTGATGTTTGGTTATGCCACTGATGAGACCGAGGAGTGCATGCCCCTGACCATTGTCCTGGCCCACAAACTCAACGCCAAGATGGCTGAGCTGCGTCGTGAAGGGACCATTCCATGGCTTCGTCCAGACTCCAAAACACAGGTTACAATACTGTGCCATGGTGGCTGGTTCTGTGGTGATGATGGAGCAGCGTCATGCTAATAAAACACATAATGCCAACACGTCAGGGCTTCAAGGTGCTGACTGGAGCAGAGCATGCAGTTCAACATCTCATCATCTGCAGCGGTCTCCACGCTGCTCTACTGGCCAATAGCTGTGATGCCTGTTGAGTAAGATGACATATGCATGGTGGTCTCTTTACATGTCTGAGATAAAACTGAAACTCAATGTCATCTAGGTCCATGGTCCTTACAGCTAGTGGAATGCTGCTCTGCGCTTGTCAGTTGGTCTGCAGAGCATACATGCAACCCAAGCTGGAGTCTTCTCTGAAAGCTGAAACCTTCTTGCTACTTTGGCGTTCTTGACATTTTCATACTGAAGATCCAGAAGTGTTCAAAGGATTTCAGTCTCCAAATGGAGATTGACAATCATTTGGCTGATTGGGTAGCACTGCTGAATTTTCTTATTCAGATTACAACAGTGCTGTTATTTCTGTTGTCAGCAATCTTAAGATACTTACATTTGCTGTGTTCTCAGTACTGGATGGATTAGTTTATGTTGGGTTTTTTCAATTTTGTAGCACTAAATTGTGAGGAATATCAAAAATATGTTCCAAAACTATTCACAAGGTTTAAAGTAGACTGAGGACCCTTCTGCTGTCTGTAGGTGACCGTGCACTACAAGCAGGAGAACGGAGCTGTGATTCCACAACGTGTGCACACCGTGGTCATCTCAGTGCAGCATGATGATGTCATCTCACTGGAGGAGCAGAAGAGGATTCTGAAAGAGAAGGTCATCACGGCCGTGGTGCCAGCCAAGTACCTCGACAGCAAAACCATTTACCACCTGCAGCCGAGCGGACGCTTTGTCATTGGAGGACCTCAGGTGGACCGTTTCGTTCTATTCTTTGCTGCTTGTTCTCAAAACATTAAAGCGTGATTACCGGGCAGGATGGTGAAAGAACAGGTCCGTTAGCATCTCCTCTGCATCTCAGGGAGATGCTGGCGTCACGGGGAGGAAGATCATCGTGGACACATATGGAGGATGGGGCGCTCATGGTGGCGGGGCCTTCTCCGGGAAGGACTACACCAAGGTGGATCGCTCTGCTGCCTATGCTGCCCGATGGGTAGCCAAGTCTCTGGTGATGGCCAAGCTCTGCAGGAGGGTGTTGGTGCAGGTGAGGGAACTCATGACACATTCACAAGAGTGAACAAGTGAGTCCTGAGTGTTATAAGTGTGAGCGTCATGGCTCAGCAATTAGCGACAAATTGCACATGCTGTGTGGTCTAGCAGGACTTTGGATGAAGATAAATGAGGATACTGGACACATCAAAACATAAAAAAAGACAAGCATTGTGGCTCCATACAGTGGAGCTTACAGGTGTTCATTATCTACCTGATGATCTAATGAGCATATAATAACAGTATTTCTTCAATGTTTGTGCAGGTATCTTATGCTATCGGAGTGGCGCATCCCCTATCTATCTCACTTTTTACCTATGGCTCTTCTGAAAAGACAGAGAAAGAGCTACTTCAGATCGTCAACAAGAACTTTGACCTTCGACCTGGTGTCATTGTTAGGTATATTTGCATACTGGTGTTTGTTTAGTGGCTCAAACAAAAACAATGTCAAACAGGCAAGATAAAAGCTGACTTCTGAGCGTTTGCAGTTTGTTGTACACATAAACGGAAAAACATAAAAATAGTATATTAAGGAATTAGTACAATTCTGAAAATGGTCAATGAACACTCTGGGTCTGTCCCAAAACCTAGTGAGCTGTCTAAATAGTTTACGTGGGCAGCTGTTTAGGTATGCAACATTATAACCGACATCTATCTTCATGGCAGATTATTGAGACGCTGTAGTTAAATTTATTCACATCTTGTTCTCGACCAATGTATGCGACCGTGTTTATTTACCTCAGTTTCTAGCGTTGCCTCGGCGTTTCAGCACGATGGATTCTCCTCTTGCCGTTTTTATCGCGATTTTAATTGTCTTATTAGATAAGACTTCTTGTGCTAAGAAATTTGTTAGCTGGCTATCCACAACAGTAACTTGAGGTTTCAAACTCCGCTAGCATAGATGCTAATCCCTCGGTGTATAAAACTGCTAAGTGGTTATAAACTAACCTACGAGGGAAAATACATGTTTTATATTAAGAAACATATGTTTTAATGTTTCTTGAATATTCTAGAAACAGCAGAGAGAATTAGAATAACGTAGATTTGAAAATGACTTTGCCATAAGCAAAAGTTGTGCTTACGTTGAATCATGGGATTTACTTAGTGACTGAGGAACCATTTGATGCTGATTTAAAATTCGGCCAGTTTAGGGTTTCTCAGTAGGCAGCATGTTTACGGGTCTAAGAATTGGGACAGCCTACGTGTCGGGAGCGCGCACACTATGACGTAAAACGCTGTCTATACAGACAGATAACTAGGGCTCAATCCGAAATGGCATACTTAAGCAGTACGCACTAGATTTCAATGCAGTACGTTCTTCTGAGAATTATGCATACAACCTCAGACATACTACGTCCGCCATTTTACCTATGTCATATGACATATGAGGTCACACTACCATAGGTAAATGCTCCAGTTGAATCATGGTATAGGACAGTGTACTGCAATCGCATATTTCAAAATGGCTCCTGATTCAGTAAGCCATCTGGGTACTTTTTGCTTACTGTTTAATGCATACTATGTATTCGGACATACTACCCTTTATCGCGTACTGCTTTGGCGTACAGTATAGGAGGGAAGTACGGCAAACTAAATTAGCTCACATGGGACTAAATATAAATGTTCAAATGTAATGGAAAGAACAAAAATAGGTGTAGCTGCTTCAAAAAGCCCACATACTTCACACATTTGTAACTTCACTGTTGATCAGTTTTCTACCAAATAGCAATCCAGAGTTGAACAGTGATGAACTTCTTCCACTTACAGGGACCTGAAACTGAAAAGGCCGATTTACCAGAGCACCGCCTGCTATGGCCACTTCGGCCGACCTGAGTTTGCCTGGGAGGAGCCCAAAGACCTGAAGTTTTAATCTGAGCAAGACAGTAAAGAGGCTTTCATGGCACCATAAAGGGCCAAGATAACAACAACCTCACAAACAAGACCACCATAAAGGGCCAGGATAACAACAACCTCACAAACAAGACCACCATAAAGAGCCAGGATAACAACAACCTCACAACTGAGACCACCTTAAAGGGCCAGGATAACAACAACCTCACAAACAAGACCACCATAAAGGGCCAGGATAACAACAACCTCACAAACAAGACCACCATAAAGGGCCAGGATAACAACAACCTCACAAACAAGACCACCATAAAGGGCCAGGATAACAACAACCTCACAACTGAGACCACCTTAAAGGGCCAGGATAACAACAACCTCACAAACAAGACCACCATAAAGGGCCAGGATAACAACAACCTCACAAACAAGACCACCATAAAGGGCCAGGATAACAACAACCTCACAACTGAGACCACCATAAAGGCCCAGGATAACAGCAACCTCACAAACAAGACCACCTTAAAGGCCCAGGATAACAACAACCTCACAACTGAGACCACCATAAAGCGCCAGGATAACAACAACCTCACAACCGAGACCACCGTAAAGGGCCAGTATAACAACAACCTCACAACTGAGACCACCATAAAGGACCAGGAAAACAACAACCTCACAACCGAAATCACCATAAAGGGCCAGAATAACAACTTCACAACTTAGCCCACCATAAAGGGCCAGGATAACACAACAACTTCACAACCAAGACCACCATAAAGGGCCAGAAAAACAACAACTTCACAACTGAGACCTCCATAACGGGCCAGGATAACAACAACAACCTCACAGCCTCTCTACAACATCCAACATAGCAAATAAGGTTTAGGAGTCTAGACGTGTAGGTGTCTAGGAGTGTAGAAGTCTTTTATTACCACACAATCTAAATCTAAAACCACATAGTCATGCATCATTTAGGCTCTAATCTATTTCATTTGAACATTACCTGTATTCCTGAGCATCTTCTGCTTTCATTGACAAGAGGTTTTCTAGCAACTGTTTTCTTTAGAACTAACCCATCATATGGGTAGTGCTTAGCATGAAATAATTTCTTGCATTACCGGCTCTATTGTTAGTCTTAAATCTGTAGTACAGGCCAGTTCCAACATCTGTATATTTAATGACAGTACCATATTAAACACACAGACAAATGTTCCTTCTGAAAATAATTTGTGAATTTTAAAGATTTTGTTTAAGTTCATTATAGCCTGTAACAATGGGTCATCAATCAAAGTTAATTAATTAGTTCTCATTTGTTCTCTCATAGTCATTTAATGCATTATATATGACAGCCTGAATTTCTACCTGTGATATATTGCTTTCTTCTACAACTTATTTTAGCTTAAAAGTGTTTTTGCCTTTTTAAATTTAGGTTGTAATATCAAAATCTTTCATGTGAGGCTATTTTTGATGCTAAAGCAGAACATGCATTTATTTCTGTACTTTATTCCTAATACGTTTTAAAAACATCTTTTTATACCCTCTGTATGGCATTAATAGTGTTATGTATGTGTTGTAGACTGGAGGTAGTGGTAGACTGATCACATGAGAAAGTGATGCCTGCCTGTTTACATGTACAGATTCCCAGTAGTGTACAAAAACGTTACCATAGACCAGCTGTACGAGTGTCAGCTGTAGTGGGACTTTTATCTTTCCATATGTCCAAGCATTCTCCATAAGATGCTATTCCAATAGCAACCTTTAGATTTCTGTGCTCCCTCAAGACAAGTTCTTCCAAATATGACTTCTGTATTAAAGATTTGTAATTTGGTCCATGTAAATAATTGTGAATAATTATTAATAAACTATTGGGGGGAAAAGTACCATTTGTTACTGTTTAGAATAATAACAATCAAATTTGTGCCTGGTGGGAAGTGCACAAATAGAATGTACAAATCTTTGTAAAAGTGCGTTCCAGCTGTAATCCATATCCATCTCATCCACAAGGAAGACACAACCAAAATTAAAACGTATACTTTTATATTTATTTCTTTTAATATATCTTAAAGCAAATATACAAACACATCTTTTCATTTTCCTAAGAAACATTTTAGTCTTTGGTTTAAGTGAAAAAGGCACAGGGTGGTTTCTTCGTGCCATCACATGAGATATTCAACCCGACCATGGAAGAGACCGTTGTGACAGGAGTATGTTTGTGTGTGTACCTGCTGCCGGGATGAGTTTGCTTTGAGTGCTCATCACACTTTGCTCAGCAGGACCGTTCTGTGACTCTGAGTTTAGGCAACACCTCTGGGACTGGGACAAGTTAACCAACCACATTCTCAAAGGTCATAATTGGTAAATGGTAAAAGGTGATCCTGCAAAGCATCTTTGGTGGGAAGACAATGCCATAGAGGTACTGCAACTCTGAAGTCATAACAAGTAAACTGCCTCCTGAAACAGGTAGACTATACAGACTCTCTTTGAGCACTGCAAATGAAGAGTAATACCTCTGATAACAAACATGCTTCAAGCATCTGTCAGTTTCAATGTAAAAACCCATTAGCAAATAAACAAAAAAAAAACAATTTTACAATTCAGTTCTGACATTGCTAAACAACTTATTACTGACTTCAAGCTGGTGTCAACAGAATGTCCTGAGCATTAGACTACAGACTGCTACAAGCACAAAGAAAAATAAAGGTAGGTATTAAAATATAAAAAGAAATACAACAAACAAACAAAATAAACAAAAACAAACAAACAAAACCCTACATGTATCCTTTCATAATGATGGGCAAATTCTGCACATAATTTGCACTATGAATGTACCCAGTGTGGCACGATTATGTTTTTTTTTCTTCCTAAGGTCACTTAAATTGTCTACCAACATAAAAGAATTAAGAGCTTAATAGAGTATTTGTATGAAATGTATAGCTTCTCAGTAACAATCTTGCAGTCCTGCTGCAAAACCATGATGTGAAAAATACACTAGTGTTGTGAAAATAAAGAACCGTGCATGTACGAACATGGTCACAAGGGGGCTCTGTGAGCATTCATCGTCACTTTCGTCCTCAATTTGAGTGTGGCATTACAGAGTGTTTATTTTTAATTAATTACAATTCATTATTTTTTAAAAATATCTTTTCTTCTTTTTAGCCATGTTTTCATGAGCTACATATCAGCAACTACGCTGGACAAACAAGAGCCAGATAGCCAGGTCATCTCATGACCACAGCTCTGGAGACACAAACACTGATGTGGCAGCAACACGTACAAATTATACAGCGTTCCAAAATGGCAGACGGAACTGCAGAGAGGAATCGGGTGAAAGCTCACAAGATTCAGGGTGGTGTTTATCAGACAAGTTCAACTAGATCTTCTGCTTTAAATGCGAATTGGGCACAGACCCTACTGTCTTCACACACAAAAGATGTAAACACACAACCACTTCTCAATAAACATCACAGTCCTCCTGTCTCACTGTGCTGTCCACAGCCACTGAGAAGAGCAAGAAGGTACATAACCACATTTACATTAAGAAACTAACAGGCCAAGATATACATCAATATGACTTTTTTGTTGACCCCACTGACACCTCTTTGATAACATCTCTAGCATATTACAAAATGCACTTTACATATACTGGAGCCTTAGACATGTTTTTCCGACACTCTTGGCAGCCTCTCACAGAATTAGGCGATTCACTTTTATGTCCATTTGCCATACGTCTTGGCCCATTTTCATAAGGCACAACGGTAATGAATGATGGTCCCCCTGAACTGAACAAGCAGTGCCATGATACAGGCTAAGAAAAGTAGCTCAGGCCTCTCAGCACTGAGAACGCAGCAGGAGGTGGTGAAGGCATAGGTGTAGGCAGTGAGGTTTAACCAGCTTTGGCCGAACACAAATGGGTAGAACAATGTCCATGTTTCTGGTCCTAAAGTAAAATTTCTTGAAATGTCTATTGACACCGCAACACGTCTCAAACACGAGCAGTGGTTGCAGGCATGTGTGTGATTGCTACGGACTTCTGCCCAGCCTGCATCTTACAATCTTAGAACACAAGTACTGCAAAAGCATTTAGAAAACACATACCATGTCCAGTCCGTATAGGTAACACTGCCTCTTAACATTACACACTTTTCAGTTTCAGATCTTCAGAGTCGGACACGGCGGAGGTCCCAGCGAAGTGCCAATAAAGTCCCTCAACAACGTGCAAGACGTGGGCAAAGTCCTTTGGCAAACGCTGCCTCCTTACAAGAGATCCATGATGACATTTCCATCTGGGGTTTTCTTCTGCTGGTCTGTAGTGTCTTCCTCCTTAGTCTCCATGCCACGTGTGCACGCACGCGTAAGCATTTAAGAGCGATACGGTGAGCGCAAAGGTGCAGTCTCGTGCTTCTCCCCCTGCCAGCACTTAAAGCATGGCCATGTTCTCAGGCTGGTGCGAGCTCGCTACGCTGAGCGACTCCATCTTGTGGTCTCGGCCGAGGCCTCCCGGCACCCCACCTCTAGCCAGCACCATCATGGTGTCGCCGGAAATGCCAGCAAACTCAAAGGCGAACGTGCCGTAAAACAGCATGATGATGACACAGAAGA
Source organism: Brachyhypopomus occidentalis (assembly GCA_020368025.1). Lineage (NCBI taxonomy): Eukaryota > Metazoa > Chordata > Actinopteri > Gymnotiformes > Hypopomidae > Brachyhypopomus > Brachyhypopomus occidentalis. The sequence continues at coordinate 3,124,255 of JAGXOD010001386.1, forward strand.
CCCACTCGAAGATCGCCGAGGCGTGCTGCAGTACGAAGCTCTCCTGAACGAAAAACACGCCACCTAGAGGACAGACGAGTTAAGGAGCTCACACTTAGCAAACCAACAGGCCCAGAAAGGCAAACAATGGATTTAGAAACAAAACAAACAAAAAACAATCCCAAAGGACAAAATTAGCATATTAGGTATATTAGCATATCTCATTAGCATATTAGGTACAACATGTGGGTCTACAGTTAAGAGTCCAAAGCCCAAGTGGTGCTGGTCACATTAATGCTCATTTATGGTGACAGAACTGCTGCTGGCTGGTGAACCCAACAGTCACACCGACCCCTAAAATTACGTGTGAGGAGAACAACTCCAAGTCACACAATTACCACATGGAACTCCATCTGCACGTGGCTCATGTGTTATATTCCTTCACCTGAAACACACCTGCCACTTATACCACGTTCCCTAGAGCATTTCCACGAACACTCAACCCCCCAACACAGCAACAAAATAAAAATGATTCCATGCAGACGCTAAATATTGGATCACAAATCAAATAGGGAAAAACTATGAAATTCCACAGAAATGCCTGTCCTCCCAAACTGACTGCAGGAAAGTGCATCCATGGCAAGGCCGTGCATCAAGAGACCTCCACCCATGTGACAGCATCACCACCACCTGGCAACCACAGCACTTGCTCTTTAGAAATGTGGAATGTACTGAAGGGTGACAGGAACTTGGAAAAAAAACCTCATCAGATTGTAGCCTAAGTGTGTGCAACAGCATGATTCTACGGACTAAAATAGCCAACGCCTTGGATGCAGTTGCACTAAACACAACATGTGGTGCAAACCTACAGACTGCAAATCACACATATATCGCACCAGACCTACAGTGAACGACAGCAGGTCTGAAATGGCGTCTTTTCAGCAGGTCTGTAAAACCTAAAAGGGAAAAGGACAATGAAAAGCCCCATAGGACCCTGGACAACCACTGAAACCCCAGCGATAGTCACACTGAAGGGGTTACAAGGCCAATGTTGTGGAGTGGCCCAGTCACAGTCTAGAGCATCTGTGCAATGACTTTACAAACTGCTGCTTATAATCAGTCCCCATCCAACATTCCAACATGGAGTCTGAGACGTTTTCAAAGTAGAATTGGCAGAAATTCCAGTGCTGCAATGCTGATACCAACTTACCTAAAAACAAAAATACAACTGTAACTCCCTTGTAAAAGTAATTGTAAGGTACATGTGCGGCTTCACGAATTATTTTCCTTGGAAACACTTAAAATGTGAATTACAGTGAACATGGACATGGAGGTTTTCTTAGGGCTGAGACCTTGACCTGTATACGACGGAAGGATACTGAGCACCAGGGCCACAAAGGCCAGCAGGGTCATGAGGAGACGCAGGTGTCCCACGGAGTACTCGCCCTGCGTCTTCGCCAGGCGGTAGGTGAGCGCACACTGCAGACACACGAACAACATGCTGGTGGGGAAGGCCACACCAGCCCCCACGTAGTGCAGAACCTTGGCGTTATCCACCTGAAACACACGGACAGGCACGTCAGATCACGAGCACAGTCTCTGTAGCCTCCACCGCCAAAGGTATTCATACGCCATGACAGCATCCAGTTAGCACAGATGCACCAAACACCTTGATTATGTGGTTAAATGCCCATCCGTGTATTCAAGCGTGTACATGCCTGATGCAGGGAAGAGGGGTAGTTTAGATCTTACTACCTCTGTACAACAATCTAATTAGACACACGTCTGTACAAATAAGGGAGTTGTAAAACATTCAAAAGCACCAGACCCAACAGAAGCACTTCGGAGTTTTCTGGGGTCTCTTGGGTCTTCACATCATACGAGAGGAGCAGAAGGTTGAACTAACTGTGAGAAACAGACTCTTCCTCAGCTGTGGAAACTTGCCAAGTGAGAGCCACAAATGGGTTTCCCAAAATTACCCAGAAACACAGCACGGCACAAGCAGTAATTACTGTTTGCACAGATTTCCATTTCTCTTGCTGCCAGCTATTTCCACAGTCCAGCTCACAGGATTGCGATGCTCTGGAGCCTGAGAACAACCCAGCGAATATATTTTGAACAGGTCTGCACACCAGTGACTGCTAAAAGTTCCCCTACAGGACATGTGTAAATATCTATTGTCTGTGGTGTCACTACTACGTCACAGCGATCTGTTCTCAAAGGACTTGTCAGCTGAATGTCTACATACGCTTCATTAACCTCACCAACAGAGGGCAGCAGAGTTCACAGAGTCCTCCAAGCTCTTTGCCACATAACTAATATGTGAAACATCAAAGGGCAATTAATCATACAGCATCTGTTCAAAACGCTCCCTCAGAAGTGTAAATTGAAACACAATCCCAACCGACAATACAAGTTCCCACATTATTAGGTGTAAGCTGCGCTGGGAGAGAAGCTTGTTCAGGCCTTGTACCAGTATAGTTCCTCCTTGTTCACTGGCTCCCAACCACAAAGCACAATGGAGCAGCCAGTGGTCATGTGACCCTTGCCATAGGACCCCGACCAAGCTGTAGTGCCTCCCACGCCGAACGGACGATCAAACCTGATACAGAGCCCGCGGCCACTCACCCGCCACGGTGGCATTTCAGAGATTTTAGCCAGATTTTAACATGAAAGGAAGCATGTCAAGAGTCAACAAGCTCGCGGTCCAAATGCAACAAACCAGCAGACACATTCCCAAACGGTCTCAGGCCCCCACACCTGAGGAAACAGACAGCCATTTTGGATTTTTTTTTTCAAAACATTAAGTGTGGTAGAAAATGAAGTCAAGCTCTCCGATTCCTGGCTAACCGGCTCACACAAGTCCATGTGCGCTAGTTCGTTTCTTATGCAGCTCAGCCTCCAAGCGGCCAATTAGTGGGGGACGCACACTCAGATAGACTTGCTGGAACATGTGGTGTTTGAAGACCAGACCTGGTTAAAGATAAGCCTCTTGCATCTGGCAGCCCCAATGGACTTGGCTGTGTGGAAAGTAAATGCAGGACAAGCCCAGCTGTCAGGAACACGTCGTGTGGGGGAGTGTAGTGGCACTTAACAGAGCAGCGGCCTTTACCCACCAGCCAACGCGGCCTTTACCCACCAGCCAACGCGGCCTTCCCAAATGAAGTTCCTGAAACAAGCCTGGTTAGCTGGTCGTACAGTACAGAGACAAGGCAAAGGATGACCACAGAAGGCAAATAGCTCACCACACTAGCAGGTGGAATCTAC